>CM042151.1:100178802-100297260 GCA_023376005.1 Doryteuthis pealeii
AAAAGAGAGAGATCAAATGAATTCTTTTGTTAATGAAATTATTCGCTATTGAAATTTTTAAAGTTTCCTAATATCGTTTATTCTGTAATTGGTCAGTCTGGAATTTTTTTCCGGTGCTAAAACCATCATTTTTATTAATTAACAGTATTATTTTAAAAAATTGTGGCTTCTGTTTTTTCGGCAAAATATAACTTTATACATAAAGTTTATAAACAGCGATTTAAAAAAAATATGTTTCGTCATTAAATTTTCATTCAAGAAATGTAAAATTAATTTTCCTAAAAAAAAAAAAAAAAAAAAACTTAAACATTTCTTCGTGTTTGTTTTTACAAAAACAAAACAAAAAAACCCCCAAAATACCTACCACTTTATCTTTACTTTAAATTAAAATTTAAAGTAAAGATTTATTTCAAATATAAGATCTTAATTCTTGATATACCGATCATTTCATTAAATTCGGATTATTATTTTAATTTTGCTGATTCTTTTTTTAAATTGTTGTGCTTAACAAATAAATTTTGTTCATGATTTAAACATTTTCCGTTTTAAAGTAAAAAAAAAAAAATGAAAACAAAAAAAAAGATTTTACATGTTTGTTTAGCGCTTTTCTTAAACTAAAAATTAATCTTTACTTTTTAATCATAATTGACGCAATACTTTTAAAATTCATTATTCAACAATGTTTAACCGAAGTTCAAATCTGGGTATTTGAAACATACGAAATAGAATTATGTCACTCTAAATAACATTGGGCCTCCATATCTTTTTCACCTATCGTAAAAAAAAACAGGAGAGTTCTAAACTTTAGAGACCGGCGTCTTTGCCAATCTCTGCACATCCCTAGTTATTATGTTACTACTTATCGATTTAGACAAGGTTTGACCTTAAATAATAGATTTAATTATTTCTAATTCGCTTTTAAAATTCCTAGCAGATGACAAAATCGCCTATCCCTATAATAGTCCTTGGCTACCATAATTTAAAAATATTTTGAGGGAATTTCACCTAAACAAATCAAGAGTAAATGTTTGAGTTGGACTTATTTTTACTGCGTGTTTTGAAAAAAAAATGATATTACATTGAAATAAAATATAAACATTTGAATAATTTTTCTGTACATAGTGTATTTAATATTTTTTGTTAATAATTTATTGAAGAAACTTTCATAAATTTATTCAAAACTTCTAATATTATGTTTTGTGAGAACTCAAAGAAAAGTATTGTTTTTGAAACCACACGAAAAAAAAAAAAAAATGAATTTTAAGAAAATAACATTTAAATGTTCAAATGTCTTTTTTCGGTAATTGAATTTGAAATTTTTTTCATGTAATCTTTAGGATTGTTATTTCTAGAAATTTAAAAATTAGAAAATGTTTTTCTTCAAATGACCAAATAATCTGAATTGATAAAAACTTTTAAAAAGAGTCTGAATATCAGAAGATTTCTTGAAAGAAAAAAAAAAAAAAAATTGGCAATCCAATAAAATTTTATATTATAACATTCTTAAGCAGAAGTCAGAATTCATTTTTTTTTTTTTGTTTTGTTTAATTTTTTAAAATTAAAATACATTACGTATAGGAACTTATATAAATCTTATGCTATAATTATTCAGACCCCCATCTTTATAGAAAAAATTAAAAATCTTTTTTTATCGCATTATTTTTTTCAGATTTCGTAAAATTAAATAGGCGAGGGGTAGGTACCACCAGACCGTTTAGGTCATCTTGAATAAAACGGAAATAGATATTTCCGAACTTTGTTTATAAAAAATCTCGTAAAAAAAAGATCGTACAGGATTGTTACAAAGAAAAATAGTTAATTCAAAGATCAAATTATCCGATTGGGAAAAATTACATCGTTATCTTAAAAAATAAACAAACCTATCCATATTACGTGCGAAAGGGTAATTTTCAGGCCGCGATTTAGAGAGAAAGAAATACATATTATTACCCTCTTACAGTTATGCATCTAAGTACGGATGGGTGTAACGGACAAACTTTTTTAGCCAAATTTTTTCTATTAAAATGAATAAAATCTTTAAAAACTTTAATATTACAATTTACTATGAATAAAAACTTGAAAAACTTTAATCTTAAAATTTCGCAGTGAAATTGACGTTAAAAAATGTCTTCGGTTTTAGTATTAATTCTTAAAATCGAAAATAAAATGAAAATTTGAATATTTTTTCTAAGAGAAAAACTGATAAAACAATCATTCAATATATTATTTTTTATTCTAATTGGTCGTAAAAGTTAAATAAAATATTTTTTTACGCTCAGAAAAACAAACTTTAGTTACCGAGAAGCGTCTCGTCATATGTCAGTTTTGCTCTTCCGTACATTCTAAGAATCACACATTACTATTCAACAATAAAAATTACAAATTCTTTTAAAAATATTAATCGAGCACGGATCGGACCAACTTTTAGTTCACCTGAATTCTAAAATTCATGTTTTTAAATATCCGTGAAAATTTTGATTTTTTTCCACAGGAAAAAAAAAATATTTAATTTATTTCACGCAGAAAATAAAAATATTTAATCACACAAAAGATTGAAAATCTCGTAAAAAATAATTTCTTAAAAAAAATTTTTTTTTTTTTGACAATTTAATAGAATATAGTACATACCAATTACATAAGAAAAAAAAAGTTTTCAAATATTAATATTATGACATTTTTTTTGCACTTTTTATTTCCGATTTCATTATTTTTTTCCTAAAAAAACTATAATTCGGTACGTTATACAATTTCATTGATATAGTTATTCAGACTCTTATCTTTATAGAAAAAAAGTACCAAATTTTTTTTCCACATCATTTTTTTTTTATCTCATAAAATAAAATAGGGGGGGGGTGATAGACATCGTAAAAAAATATTTCCCCTAATATATTTTAGAAAAAAACTATTTCAGATGTATTTACATCCAATGATAAACATTTATGGAGATTTTCGTGAAAATCGGACCATTAATTGATTTTTCATAGAATTTTTAAAAAATCCTCTTATCATAACTTGTTTTTAGCTACGTTAAATTTCAGTTGATTTAACAGTGCAAAAATGAAAACATTGTTTTTCAATCATAATGTTCATTATTTTCGTATGCTGATAAAAAATTTAAAAAATCATCAGGAGTTTATTTAATGTTTTTTCTTTCGAATGGAAAAAAATTTTCAAGAAAATATTAATTTTTCTGCAAGTTTCATTGTGTTAAATGTAGGGGGGGTAAATTGCACAGGGTCAAATTGGTGGTACCTAGCGAGGGGAGATCTCGTAATAAAAAGAAATTCCCTAATATATTTTAGGAAAACCCTATTTTAAACATAATTTCATCAACAGATGAATACGTATCGAAATTTTCGTGAAAATTTGACTCTTAATTGATTTTTCATAGAATTTTTAAAAAAGAGCCTGTAGTCATAACTTATTTTTGGCTACGTTAAATTTCAATTCATTGGTGGGAACATGTAAACATTGTTTTCGTCCATAATTTTCATTATTTTCGTAAACTGAAAAAAATTTTTTATAATCATCAGCATTTTTTAATTTTTTTTTATTTCTTGTTTTGAATGGTCCGAAAATTCTGAAGACAATGTCAACTTTTATTCAAATTTCATTGTGTTAAATATGGGGGTGGGGGTAAATTTGTTACGTCAGATTAGACATCCCCAGTAGTAAACTTTAATTTAAAATACGATTTCAGGAATTCTGTGATATTATATATAAGAATATTGGAGTTTTCTTTATTCTTATTTCTTTCAAATCATACAAATATTTTTTACGATAACATAACTTTTAGAAACGTTTTATAACTTTTTCTGTCATGTTTACATTTTTCATTCAAAATTGATTTTCCTGCAAATTACGTTTTTGTTTTTGTAAAGAAAGATAATAACATAACGTATTACTTCTTTCTCTTTTCATTCATCTTATTTCTTCGCCGTGGGCTATAAAACGCCAAAGAAAAGGAAAAGTATAGCCGGAAATTTAAAAACATTTCACTTCTTCGTAAATGGAATACAAAACTTTTCCTTGTAAATTACCTATTTTCATGAGTGAAGAAAAATAACAGAACATTATACTTACTTCTTTTTCTTTTCTTTTGTCTGATTTCTTTTCCTTAAAGAGCAAAGATGTAATATTTTAAATAAAACTGATGTTTTCTACTTGAATAGTGCAATTTACAATGTGTCGTCCATTTGCAATCAACACAAAAAGGTAAAGGGAGGTAATTCTTATGTTTTTCTCATTTAGGCAAAAAAATTAAGTTTCATCTGTATGTTGCATTAAACTACAAAACAACAACAAAATCAATTAACGACAAAGTATAGGGACTGGCAAACAAATCAGCTTCTACGAGTTTTAAAAGCGAATTAAAAATAATTAAATCTATTATTTAAGGTCAAACTTTGTCTAATCGATAATAATCATCAATAAAAAAAAAATATATATATATATAATTATTACATATGCAGTTTATTTAAAGGGATTTGTTTTGGTCAATTTCGACGCGATCCGCCATTCTGTCTCTTTTTCAAGGGTTTTAAGCCCTTGTTTACAATTTTAATATAACATTCGCGATTGCAAAAAAAAAAAATTACCATGAATCAGGTTATTATCCGATTTTAATGAAATTTTCAATATTGATTTAACAATTAATGAATTTTATAATGCATGAGTTATTTTATTTCAAAACTTTAATTTAGTATTTTTGCTATGAAAAATTAATATATAAAATTCATTTTAAAAAAATATTCGGATTTTAAGTTTAAAATATTATAGTTTAAGATTCTAGAAATAAATATCTATTTAATGCAAACCTTATTTTATTGTATCAAAGTATACTTTTTGAAGAAAAACTCCATTGAAAATGTACCCCCCCCCCCTTTTTAAGCAGAAAAAACATCGATGTATAATTTTTTCTTTTCTAAAATAATAGCTAATTAAATAATTATCGAAATGAGTAAAAAAAATCTCCATAAAATTAATTATCTATTATTTTTTTACATTTTATTTTTCGATTTTCGGTACTTATTTTCTCATAGAAAAGCCACCGTAATTTTTTTTTGTTTCTATTCATAACTTCGGTCTTTTATCTCATTATTTATACTGTAATTAGTATCGAAAATGACCAACTCGCAAAGTTGTTACGCCCCCAACATAAGGGGGGTCAAAATTAAGTGACCTGAAAAAAAAAATGAGAAAGTTTTGAAATAAAATAAATAATGCATTATATAATAATTCCCTGATATTTGGTAAATTATTTTCTCTAGGGGGGGGGGGGGCTAAAGTCATTTTGTCAAAAATGCAATTTAGTCTCATTTTGGGTAACCATATATGTAAAAATGGAAAAGGAATTGAATCCGACAATATGAGGAAAAATGAGTAAAGAAAAGAAATGTAAATGGATAAAATGAATTTAATCGATATCACATTAATCGATATCACTTACACATGTGTTTCGGTCAGTTTATGTGTGTGAAAATATTTCGCACACATAGAAGAATCGACCTTCATCAGAGTGAATATTTATTTTGAATGAAAAAATTCGTTAGGAAAAACAACAGAGATTTTTGGAAATATTCGAAAATCGAATTTTTAAAAAATTTGGAACGCTGAGAATAGAGACCGTTATGATTTGGATATTTGTTTTTTCTAGGGGTTATGGTACAAAATAGTTTTTTATTGTTACAAAAAAATAATAAAATAAAAATAAAGTGTTATTATTTATCAATAACATGTTGAACATTTTTCTTGGAGCTTAGTTTATGTTTTGAAAAAATCGGTGAAATGTTTGTATAAGTTGTTTAATTTATTGAGATGTTATCGTAAGATGGTTCAGTTTAAGTGGTGAATATATTTTTATTTAACAGATTATGTAAAGAAGAATTAGGTATAATATATGTTGCGTTATATAATAAGTGTGGAATTAATTAATAAGTTAAAATATTTGTGGTGTGGTAATTTATAGTAAATAAAAGTAGGGGAAGTTTGAATGAAGATCTAAAAAATTTTTGAAAAATATTTGTGGTATGGTAATTTAAGGTAACTAAGTGTAAGGAAGAGTTTGCGTGAAGATCTAGATTTAAAAAAATAGTAAAATAGATGTAGGATGGGATAATTTATGATAATGAGAGTTTATTGTGTTTAATTCAAGAGAATGAAGTAGAAAAAGGGTAAATGACATTAGTGGAAAAAAAAATAGATATATAGAAAAATTATTGATAGGTTAATGATAAGGCTTGTTGTCACATGAATTTTTTTTTTTTTTTTAAATAATATTGATTGAAATAAGTGAAAGTAGATTTAATTTATATTAGGTGATTGAAGTGTGGGAAATTTATATTATAAATTATATTATTTAGTTGTTTAAATTGTAGATTATATAAATATTTAATTATAGAATAATTGTTTGTAAAGTAGTAAAGGTAGTGTATTATTTTATTATAGGTGTATGAGGTATGGGAATTTATATTAAAATATTTATTATATTATTTAAAAATTATTTTAATATTTAATTATTTATTTATGGAAAAATTATTTATCAGTTTAATATATTTGATTTTACAGTATAAATATATATAAGTGATATGAAGATAGTGAAATAAATTGATATATAAAATTTTTGTATGTATTAATATGTTAAAATATGTGTATGAGTGAAGGGAAGATAGAAGAATTAAGGATATGTTAAAATTAGGTGGTAGTTATATGTAGTAAAAATTTGATAGTTATTCGATAGATGAAATAGTTGAATAAATGGGTTCATTTTCACTTGTTGTTTAGTATTATTATGTAATGCATTTGAAATTAGGTAAATATTAGATCATTCATTATATAGTGAAGATGGAGAGGGAATTTATTTCATTAGTTTTATTAAATAATATAATTGTATTAAAAAAGATTATATGATTGATTGTTTATTTTTATTGGATTATTAGTTTTAAATATTTAATTATATATTTGTTTAAAATATTATATTATATTATTTATAGATTTATATTACATTTGTTAATTATATTAAATTATATTATTTTATAAGTATATTTATTTATTTTTTTTTTTTTTGTAATATATATATTTATAGAATTATAGAAGTATATTATATATATAGATCATATTATTTATTATTATAATATAATCATTATTTGATTAATAAATTGTTTAATTTATTATTTGATTATTTGTTAGGTTTAAAGTGGATTATATAATAGTTTAATTATATATTAGTTGAAATGTTTATTTAATTATTAGATTATATATTGGTTTATTTAGTTTATATAGGAAATGGAAATATATATGTAGGTGAGGGTAGTTGATAGTTAAAATATTATGAAAAGAGATTATATAATTGTTTAATTTATTTATACATTGAATTATTTATTTTAAATATTTAATTATTATTGGTTTAAAGTAGAATATATTGGTTATTATTATAATATATATAAAGAATTATATTATACATATATGTAAATATGTATTTATATATTCTGTTATTATTTATTTATATATTTTTATTTATTATATTATATATTAAATTTTATAGATATATAGAATTATATATATATATAATTATTAATTGTAATATATTTATTTAATTTAATTATTGAATTAATTATTGAATTATTTATTTGTATAAAATAGATTATATAATTATTTATTTATTTAATTATTGAATTGTTTAATTAATTATTAGATTATTTAATAGTTTATTTAATTATTTAATGATTAGAATGGAAATTTATATGAGAGTATGGATAGTTGATAGTTAGTTTTATTGATTTTGTTGATAAGATCATTATGGTGATATTTAAAAATGTAGTTTGAGTCAAATCAAGGTAACAGTTTGAAAAGTTTGAGAACATCAATAAATTAGTTAATTTATATTGATAGGAAGAGAGTGAGGAGGAAATTTTAGTGTAAATGAATAATGTGAAGTTTAATGGTGTATATTAAAGTTTTTTAATATAATTTTAACAAGGAATGGTGAGATTTTATAAAAACCAGGTCTTTGGGGTAAGGTATTAAGGATCGAAATGGCCGAGGATTCTACGATACGGCGTGTGTTTCGATTGTGAATGAAGGCGATCATTGATGATTTTTTTAAGGTAAAATTGTGATTTGTTAGTAAATTGTGTGTTACTAACGAATTGGATGTGTTTCCGAATTTTAGGTCCTTAGAGTGTTCATATAAACGTTTTTTTAGATTTCTGGCAGTTTCTCCAATGTAAATCTTGTCGCATTGTTCACAACATATTTTGTAGACACCGGCATTGGATTGATGTTTATTTGTGGAGTGTTTTAATAAGTGTTTAATTGTTTGGCTTGTGCAGGTGACAGTTTTAATTCCAAGATGATTCAGATTTTTTTCAATTAATGGTGTAATAGGACTTTGAGGTAGTGTGATATATTTGGTGGTAGGGATGCTGTTAGGGTTTGTTGAGTTAATGGAGTGTTGTTTGTTTTTATAGATTTTAATAGCTTTAAGTTTGGCGCGATGTATGAAGGAAATGGGGTATTGTAAATTTGTAAAAGATTTGTTAATGTATTCGTATTCTTCACTTAGAAAGTTAGGAGAACATATTCTTTGGGCCCTAAGGAAAAAACCTATAAGAATGCCACTTTTAGTTTTATTGCTATGATTAGAATAGAAATGTATGTAGTCATTTTTGCAATTTGTTTTGTGATGAACTTTGAATGTTAATTTGTTATTATTATTCATTAATAAAATGTCAAGGAAAGGTAGGGAGTTGTTTTTTTCTAATTCAATCGTGAAGTTTATGGTGGGTTCAACTCGGTTTAATTTTTGAGTGAGATGGTGAGTGTTATGTTTATCAGGGTAAATGATAAGAATGTCGTCGATGTATCTATAATAATGTATGTCATTAGGAAGAATATATTTAAATGGTTTAGATTATATATATATATATATATATATATATATATGGATGTTCAAGGGTTTCCAAGGGAGATAATAATTTTTTTTTAATTTTAAAACAATTACCAGAAATCAGGAAATTGTCCAATTTTAATGAAATTTTCACCAAATTATTTTCCAACGACTTAATTTAATAACGATTAGCTTATTTTATTAAAGAAACATGTAAAAATATTTTTTATCAATTTGACCATTTGAAGAAAAAAAATTCCCGGTCCCTAATTTTTACATTGCCTGAGAGATCATATCCTGAAGAATATGTAGAAAAATAAAAGATATAAAAATATAAAGTCAATACCCTAAAAAAGTGATTTTAAAATATTAAATTTGTTTTCTTAAAACTCAAAAAATGAAAAATATAGCTTTTTTTTTTGTAGTTTAAAAAAACTTTTTCTTTAAATTGATGCAAAAAATAGATAAATAAGAGACGAGAAATAATTTGTAAATATTTTGTTTAAGAATTATTTCACGTAATTTACCAGAGAGATGTAAATATCTTTTTTTTGTTTCTAAATAAAATAGATTCTTTTTCATTTAAAAAAAAATTGTCTAAATTTATCAAAATAAACAAATTTTTAAACCTAAGTAAATAAATATTTTTTTAAATGCAGAGAAATATCGAATTTTATTATCTCGACATATTAAGAATAAATCACAGGTTATTTATCTTGAAATATTAAGAATAAATCACAGTTTAACAAACAACACCTTATTTTTCTTTACACTTGCATTGTGATAGCCTCCAAAACCAACCACCAAACCAATATAAACACAATGCTTCAAGCAAATTATAAAACCCTTTTAAAAATTCAATATTTTATTATAAATAATGATTTTATTAGATACGTACAAAAAAGAACCAGAAAATATTTATATGTTTATTAAATGTCATATTTAACTGAAATGGATGTGAGGAGTTGTTTTTCTTTTTTTCCTAATTTTAAATTTCAGCACATTATTCATTAAGGAATTCATTTCATAATGACTTAATTTTTACAATGATTAGCTTATCTCATTTAAAAGAAAAATTGAAAAAATGTTTTTTTTTTATCAATCATGATTGTTGCAAGGTTGCCAACTTTTGATCATTTGAAGAGACAAATTTTCCAGTTTCTATTTTTTTTCTAGAAAGATCAAATCCAGAAGACAACATTAAAAAAAAATTGAAAAAAAAAAAAAAATTTCAACAGCCAACAAAAGATATTTGAAAATGTAAAAGTTATTTTCTGAGTAAATCCTGACAATACAACACAATACAGCAAAATAAAAGTTACACGATAACAAACTTTAAATCTTATTTATGCACTGATCTCTAAAAAAAGGTATATACTCATCTCTTCCACCAAGAAATAATAATAGGACTCAGTGCACT
Organism: Doryteuthis pealeii; assembly: GCA_023376005.1. Taxonomy (NCBI): domain Eukaryota; kingdom Metazoa; phylum Mollusca; class Cephalopoda; order Myopsida; family Loliginidae; genus Doryteuthis; species Doryteuthis pealeii. The sequence goes on from CM042151.1 coordinate 100,189,110, forward strand.
ATTTTTGGTGGGCAACCAATCTAGGAGAAAAACAATTTAAATCTTATTCATCCAGTGCACTATGGATAGAATAAAAGGGTAGAGTATGCTATCTTTGGAGGGCAACCAATCTAGGAGAAAAACAATTTAAATCTTATTCATCCAGTGCACTATGGATAGAAATAAAAGGGTAGAGTATGCTATCTTTGGAGGGCAACCAATCTAGGAGAAAAACAATTTAAATCTTATTCATCCAGTGCACTATGGATAGAATAAAAGGGTAGAGTATGCTATCTTTGGAGGGCAACCAATCTAGGAGAAAAACAATTTAAATCTTATTCATCCAGTGCACTATGGATAGAATAAAAGGGTAGAGTATGCTATCTTTGGAGGGCAACCAATCTAGGAGAAAAACAATTTAAATCTTATTCATCCAGTGCACTATGGATAGAATAAAAGGGTAGAGTATGCTATCTTTGGAGGGCAACCAATCTAGGAGAAAAACAATTTAAATCTTATTCATCCAGTGCACTATGGATAGAATAAAAGGGTAGAGTATGCTATCTTTGGAGGGTAACCAATCTAGGAGAAAAACAATTTAAATCTTATTCATCCAGTGCACTATGGATAGAATAAAAGGGTAGAGTATGCTATCTTTGGAGGGCAACCAATCTAGGAGAAAAACAATTTAAATCTTATTCATCCAGTGCACTATGGATATAATAAAAGGGTAGAGTATGCTATCTTTGGAGGGCAACCAATCTTGGAGAAAAACAATTTAAATCTTATTCATCCAGTGCACTATGGATAGAATAAAAGGGTAGAGTATGCTATCTTTGGAGGGTAACCAATCTAGGAGAAAAACAATTTAAATCTTATTCATCCAGTGCACTATGGATAGAATAAAAGGGTAGAGTATGCTATCTTTGGAGGGCAACCAATCTAGGAGAAAAACAATTTAAATCTTATTCATCCAGTGCACTATGGATAGAATAAAAGGGTAGAGTATGCTATCTTTGGAGGGCAACCAATCTAGGAAAAAACAATTTAAATCTTATTCATCCAGTGCACTATGGATAGAATAAAAGGGTAGAGTATGCTATCTTTGGAGGGCAACCAATCTAGGAGAAAAACAATTTACATCTTATTCATACACTGATCTAAGGAAAATGTATAAATTCATCTCTTTTCCCAGCTATAGATAAAATAAAAGGGTAGAGTGTGTTATCTTTGGTGGGCAACCAATCTAGGAGAAAAACAATTTAAACCTTATTCATCAACTGATCTACAAAAAGAGTAAAAATTTATCTCTTCTTCCAGCTATTAATAAAATATGAGGGCACGTTGGACTATTGTGGCAACCAAACAAGGAGAAAAACAAATCTTATTCATCAACTACACTAGGAAAAAGGTAAATCCCTTCTCCCAGTAATAGGTAAAGTAATAGGGCAGAGTATACTAAATTTGGTGGGCAACTAATTTAGGAGAAATATCTGATTTAAGCATTCACTAGGAAAAAGGTATAATATATCTTCTCCCAGCAATAGCTGCAGTAAGAGGGAAGTGTAGGCTCACTATATTTGGTGGGCAACCATTCTAGGAGAAAAACAATTTTAATCTTATTGAAGCACTGCACAAGGGAAAATATATAAATTTGTCCATCATTTTCCCCGCTATCAGTAAAATACTAAATCAGACAGGATCAAAAAATATTTACCCATCCTTCTTGAGGTAAATATTCATGTTTAGGTCTTTCTTGAACTTAAAACAGTTTAATGATTCCTACTAATTGTTGCTAAACTATTTTTATATAGTCATTTTTTGTTTATAAAATTAACTACAGCCACAATATCCAATTTATAGTAGTAGTGGATTTTATTAATTTCATTTTGTGCTGATCATTAGTTTCTGCAATCTATGAATCTCTAACCGGAGATTAGTAAGGGGAACTCATATACAAACCCCTTTGAGTTTATGCCACTGGTCAGGACAGTTGACACTGTAAGCGCACACACATTTCCTTTGAGTTCTCTATATCTTTGAATCTATGAATTCCTAACCGGAGATTAGTAAGGGGAACTCACATACAAACCCCTTTGAGTTTATGCCACTGGTCAGGACAGTTGACACTGTAAGCGCACACACATTTCCTTTGAGTTCTCTATATCTTTGAATCTATGAATTCCTAACCGGAGATTAGTAAGGGGAACTCACATACAAACCCTTTGAGTTTATGCCACTGGTCAGGACAGTTGACACTGTAAGCGCACACACATTTCCTTTGAGTTCTCTATATCTTTGAATCTATGAATTCCTAACCGGAGATTAGTAAGGGGAACTCACATACAAACCCCTTTGAGTTTATGCCACTGGTCAGGACAGTTGACACTGTAAGCGCACACACATTTCCTTTGAGTTCTCTATATCTTTGAATCTATGAATTCCTAACTGGAGATTAGTAAGGGGAACTCATATACAAACCCCTTTGAGTTTATGCCACTGGTCAGGACAGTTGACACTGTAAGCGCACACACATTTCCTTTGAGTTCTCTATATCTTTGAATCTATGAATTCCTAACCGGAGATTAGTAAGGGGAACTCACATACAAACCCCTTTGAGTTTATGCCACTGGTCAGGACAGTTGACACTGTAAGCGCACACACATTTCCTTTGAGTTCTCTATATCTTTGAATCTATGAATTCCTAACCGGAGATTAGTAAGGGGAACTCACATACAAACCCCTTTGAGTTTATGCCACTGGTCAGGACAGTTGACACTGTAAGCGCACACACATTTCCTTTGAGTTCTCTATATCTTTGAATCTATGAATTCCTAACGGAGATTAGTAAGGGGAACTCACATACAAACCCCTTTGAGTTTATGCCACTGGTCAGGACAGTTGACACTGTAAGCGCACACACATTTCCTTTGAGTTCTCTATATCTTTGAATCTATGAATTCCTAACTGGAGATTAGTAAGGGGAACTCATATACAAACCCTTTGAGTTTATGCCACTGGTCAGGACAGTTGACACTGTAAGCGCACACACATTTCCTTTGAGTTCTCTATATCTTTGAATCTATGAATTCCTAACCGGAGATTAGTAAGGGGAACTCACATACAAACCCCTTTGAGTTTATGCCACTGGTCAGGACAGTTGACACTGTAAGCGCACACACATTTCCTTTGAGTTCTCTATATCTTTGAATCTATGAATTCCTAACCGGAGATTAGTAAGGGGAACTCACATACAAACCCCTTTGAGTTTATGCCACTGGTCAGGACAGTTGACACTGTAAGCGCACACACATTTCCTTTGAGTTCTCTATATCTTTGAATCTATGAATTCCTAACCGGAGATTAGTAAGGGGAACTCACATACAAACCCCTTTGAGTTTATGCCACTGGTCAGGACAGTTGACACTGTAAGCGCACACACATTTCCTTTGAGTTCTCTATATCTTTGAATCTATGAATTCCTAACCGGAGATTAGTAAGGGGAACTCATATACAAACCCTTTGAGTTTATGCCACTGGTCAGGACAGTTGACACTGTAAGCGCACACACATTTCCTTTGAGTTCTCTATATCTTTGAATCTATGAATTCCTAACCGGAGATTAGTAAGGGGAACTCACATACAAACCCCTTTGAGTTTATGCCACTGGTCAGGACAGTTGACACTGTAAGCGCACACACATTTCCTTTGAGTTCTCTATATCTTTGAATCTATGAATTCCTAACCGGAGATTAGTAAGGGGAACTCACATACAAACCCCTTTGAGTTTATGCCACTGGTCAGGACAGTTGACACTGTAAGCGCACACACATTTCCTTTGAGTTCTCTATATCTTTGAATCTATGAATTCCTAACCGGAGATTAGTAAGGGGAACTCACATACAAACCCCTTTGAGTTTATGCCACTGGTCAGGACAGTTGACACTGTAAGCGCACACACATTTCCTTTGAGTTCTCTATATCTTTGAATCTATGAATTCCTAACCGGAGATTAGTAAGGGGAACTCACATACAAACCCCTTTGAGTTTATGCCACTGGTCAGGACAGTTGACACTGTAAGCGCACACACATTTCCTTTGAGTTCTCTATATCTTTGAATCTATGAATTCCTAACCGGAGATTAGTAAGGGGAACTCACATACAAACCCTTTGAGTTTATGCCACTGGTCAGGACAGTTGACACTGTAAGCGCACACACATTTCCTTTGAGTTCTCTATATCTTTGAATCTATGAATTCCTAACGGAGATTAGTAAGGGGAACTCATATACAAACCCCTTTGAGTTTATGCCACTGGTCAGGACAGTTGACACTGTAAGCGCACACACATTTCCTTTGAGTTCTCTATATCTTTGAATCTATGAATTCCTAACCGGAGATTAGTAAGGGGAACTCACATACAAACCCCTTTGAGTTTATGCCACTGGTCAGGACAGTTGACACTGTAAGCGCACACACATTTCCTTTGAGTTCTCTATATCTTTGAATCTATGAATTCCTAACCGGAGATTAGTAAGGGGAACTCACATACAAACCCCTTTGAGTTTATGCCACTGGTCAGGACAGTTGACACTGTAAGCGCACACACATTTCCTTTGAGTTCTCTATATCTTTGAATCTATGAATTCCTAACCGGAGATTAGTAAGGGGAACTCACATACAAACCCCTTTGAGTTTATGCCACTGGTCAGGACAGTTGACACTGTAAGCGCACACACATTTCCTTTGAGTTCTCTATATCTTTGAATCTATGAATTCCTAACCGGAGATTAGTAAGGGAACTCACATACAAACCCCTTTGAGTTTATGCCACTGGTCAGGACAGTTGACACTGTAAGCGCACACACATTTCCTTTGAGTTCTCTATATCTTTGAATCTATGAATTCCTAACCGGAGATTAGTAAGGGGAACTCACATACAAACCCCTTTGAGTTTATGCCACTGGTCAGGACAGTTGACACTGTAAGCGCACACACATTTCCTTTGAGTTCTCTATATCTTTGAATCTATGAATTCCTAACCGGAGATTAGTAAGGGGAACTCACATACAAACCCCTTTGAGTTTATGCCACTGGTCAGGACAGTTGACACTGTAAGCGCACACACATTTCCTTTGAGTTCTCTATATCTTTGAATCTATGAATTCCTAACCGGAGATTAGTAAGGGGAACTCACATACAAACCCCTTTGAGTTTATGCCACTGGTCAGGACAGTTGACACTGTAAGCGCACACACATTTCCTTTGAGTTCTCTATATCTTTGAATCTATGAATTCCTAACCGGAGATTAGTAAGGGGAACTCACATACAAACCCCTTTGAGTTTATGCCACTGGTCAGGACAGTTGACACTGTAAGCGCACACACATTTCCTTTGAGTTCTCTATATCTTTGAATCTATGAATTCCTAACTGGAGATTAGTAAGGGGAACTCATATACAAACCCCTTTGAGTTTATGCCACTGGTCAGGACAGTTGACACTGTAAGCGCACACACATTTCCTTTGAGTTCTCTATATCTTTGAATCTATGAATTCCTAACCGGAGATTAGTAAGGGGAACTCACATACAAACCCCTTTGAGTTTATGCCACTGGTCAGGACAGTTGACACTGTAAGCGCACACACATTTCCTTTGAGTTCTCTATATCTTTGAATCTATGAATTCCTAACCGGAGATTAGTAAGGGGAACTCACATACAAACCCCTTTGAGTTTATGCCACTGGTCAGGACAGTTGACACTGTAAGCGCACACACATTTCCTTTGAGTTCTCTATATCTTTGAATCTATGAATTCCTAACCGGAGATTAGTAAGGGGAACTCACATACAAACCCCTTTGAGTTTATGCCACTGGTCAGGACAGTTGACACTGTAAGCGCACACACATTTCCTTTGAGTTCTCTATATCTTTGAATCTATGAATTCCTAACCGGAGATTAGTAAGGGGAACTCACATACAAACCCCTTTGAGTTTATGCCACTGGTCAGGACAGTTGACACTGTAAGCGCACACACATTTCCTTTGAGTTCTCTATATCTTTGAATCTATGAATTCCTAACCGGAGATTAGTAAGGGGAACTCACATACAAACCCCTTTGAGTTTATGCCACTGGTCAGGACAGTTGACACTGTAAGCGCACACACATTTCCTTTGAGTTCTCTATATCTTTGAATCTATGAATTCCTAACCGGAGATTAGTAAGGGGAACTCACATACAAACCCCTTTGAGTTTATGCCACTGGTCAGGACAGTTGACACTGTAAGCGCACACACATTTCCTTTGAGTTCTCTATATCTTTGAATCTATGAATTCCTAACCGGAGATTAGTAAGGGGAACTCACATACAAACCCCTTTGAGTTTATGCCACTGGTCAGGACAGTTGACACTGTAAGCGCACACACATTTCCTTTGAGTTCTCTATATCTTTGAATCTATGAATCCCTAACTGGAGATTAGTAAGGGGAACTCATATACAAACCCCTTTGAGTTTATGCCACTGGTCAGGAAAGTTGACACTGTAAGCGCACACACATTTCCTTTGAGTTCTCTATATCTTTGAATCTATGAATCCCTAACTGGAGATTAGTAAGGGGAACTCATATACAAACCCCTTTGAGTTTATGCCACTGGTCAGGAAAGTTGACACTGTAAGCGCACACACATTTCCTTTGAGTTCTCTATATCTTCGAATCTATGAATCCCTAACTGGAGATTAGTAAGGGAACTCATATACAAACCCCTTTGAGTTTATGCCACTGGTCAGGACAGTTGACACTGTAAGCGCACACACATTTCCTTTGAGTTCTCTATATCTTTGAATCTATGAATCCCTAACTGGAGATTAGTAAGGGAACTCATATACAAACCCCTTTGAGTTTATGCCACTGGTCAGGAAAGTTGACACTGTAAGCGCACACACATTTCCTTTGAGTTCTCTATATCTTCGAATCTATGAATTCCTAACCGGAGATTAGTAAGGGGAACTCACATACAAACCCCTTTGAGTTTATGCCACTGGTCAGGACAGTTGACACTGTAAGCGCACACACATTTCCTTTGAGTTCTCTATATCTTCGAATCTATGAATTCCTAACCGGAGATTAGTAAGGGGAACTCACATACAAACCCCTTTGAGTTTATGCCACTGGTCAGGACAGTTGACACTGTAAGCGCACACACATTTCCTTTGAGTTCTCTATATCTTTGAATCTATGAATTCCTAACCGGAGATTAGTAAGGGAACTCACATACAAACCCCTTTGAGTTTATGCCACTGGTCAGGACAGTTGACACTGTAAGCGCACACACATTTCCTTTGAGTTCTCTATATCTTTGAATCTATGAATTCCTAACCGGAGATTAGTAAGGGGAACTCACATACAAACCCCTTTGAGTTTATGCCACTGGTCAGGACAGTTGACACTGTAAGCGCACACACATTTCCTTTGAGTTCTCTATATCTTTGAATCTATGAATCCCTAACCAGAAATTAGTAGGGGGAACTCACATACTGATATATCCGGGTTAAGGGATATATCATGAAGTTGGTATTTGGTATATTATCGCAGTAGTAGTTGGTGCATCAAATAGCAGCACGTCTTCCAAGCAGTTGTGTTGTAGTCTGGCGAGTAAGTTTAGGCTTGTAGGCTTAGGCGCCTGTACCAACACAGTGTCGAATATTTATACATGACACTGTCCAATCAGATTATAGTGAGAGGGTACCAAGGTATTTACATATTCATTACATCAAATACAAACTCCTCTGAGTTTATGCCACTGGTCAGGACAGTTGACACGGTAAGTGCTCCCACATTTCCTTCGAGTTCTCTATTTCTTTGAAATGTATTTGCTGTTATCCTTTATTTATTTTTCCTTGTACAGTTTCACAGTGTTTATTAAATAAACTTGATGACATCAGAAAGGAAGTGTCAAGCGTACCCTATTTACAAAAATCAATAGGCAGTAAAAGTTGTGACAAAAGGTTTGAGATGAAATAAAAGCAATAATTTAAGTAATTAAACTTTAAGTATTTAAGGATACATTTATTTTAATGCCCTTATTTTTTCATTTTCTACAAGGAAAATATAACTCTGAATTTACTGTCTTTGTGTTTAAAGGAATTTTCAGATTATTATTACTACAATTTGTCCATCATTCTACTAAACATTTTGTAATAAAAATGAAATAAACATTTTGTAATTAATGACACACATTTTAATTTCTTATTTAAAATTAAATGTTTCTCTCAATATGGTGACTTTTAGCATCATGAATGAAGGCATTGATTAGTTCAGGTACACAAGTGACTGATGAAATCTACGCAAAAAAAAAAGGTAGGACCTGCTAATGTGGCTACAGGGGAAGAAATTCTGAGAAGTTGGTTCTTTTGCAGCATTGCAGGTTTTGTGGTATTTTGTCTTTTTCTTCACTTTGAATAAAAGACTTTTCTTGTCAACTAGGCATATCCAACATTGGTAGTTTATTTCACAGGAGATGAAAATTAACTACCACCAAGAGTATTAAATTTAAGGTAGTTTAATGAGTTAACATCATTTGGTGTGTATCACTAGTTTCTGCGGTCTATGAATCCTTATAGTAATGCTCTGTACTTAGAAAATTCTTAACAGGATGTTAAGAGTTAATGTACTTTTGGTTAAGTTCTTCCAGGAACTTCCCTGCTCTCTTTCTTTGCCATCCTTTTTGTTTGTCTCTAGTTCATTCTTTTTGATTTCCTCCCTCTTCTTTCTTCTTATCAGGGTTGTTAGATTGTCATAGTCCTCTACAGTGTTCTCCAGTGCGTCTCCACTGAAGATTTAATCCAGTTTTGTGGTTGAAATTAATTGGGATAGGCATTTATTTAGATGGTCATTTATCATTTTCATTGTTTTATCCATGGATTTCTTGTTGTACAGCCCCATCAGTGTGTGTTCGCATGTGGCTTTTCAAATTCGAACTCCAAGTAAATGCTGATCCACATATTTCACAAGAAAAAGGTTTCTCTCCAGTGTGTGTTCGGATGTGTCCTTTGAAATGACAACTTGTTGAAAATGTTGATCCACATATTTCACAAGAATAAGGTTTGTCTCCAGTGTGTGTTCGCACATGTCTTTTCAAATTAGAATTTGTTGAAAATGCTAATCCACATATTTCACAAGAAAATGGTTTCTCATTAGTGTGTATTCGTATGTGGGTTTTCAAAGATGAATTCCTTGAAAATGCTAATCCACACACTCCACAAGAAAATGGTTTCTCTCCAGTGTGAATTCGCATGTGAATATTCCTTTGAGTGCTTGAAGTAAATGCTGATCCACAGACTTCACAGGAAAATGGCTTTTCACCAGTGTGTGTTCGTATGTGGATTTGCAACCGGATATATGTAGAAAATGCTGATCCACACACTGCACAAGCAAATGGTTTCTCTCCAGTGTGTGTCCGCATGTGTGTTTGCAACTGGAAATTTAATGAAAATGTTGTTCCACACACTTCACAAGAAAATGGTTTCCCAGGGTGTTTTCGCATGTGTCTTTTCAAACGTGAACTAGTAAAACATGGTAACCCACAGACTTTACAAGAAAGTGGTTTCTCTTCTTTGTGTATCTGCATGTGCTCTGTCAATAGGGAACTGCTAGAAAATGCAGATTCACAGATTACACAAGTAAATGGTTTCTCTCTTGTATGTGTTTCCATGTGCATTTTCAAGGTTGATTTATCTGAAAATGTAGATTGACAAAATTTGCAAATGTGTGTTTCCATATCTGTTTTGAATTCAAGGAGAAAATGCTCCTCTTCACAATGAAGAAAACTTTGTTCTCACACGAGTTTATTTTCCCAGTTTTTCTTTGAAATATGAATTTTTATAAAATCTTCATGTACTGAATTGTAACAAAAATTGTCTTGTGATATGTCAATATACAGATCCACTCCCATGGGACGAATACATTTGTTTAAAACTGTTCTTCCCCAATACTGTTGATGTCTGTGAATGAAGAGAAATAAAGCATGATTTAAAAAAAATGCAAAACAGGAGACTCATATATAATTTGGAATTATAATATTATTATCCATTTATATTTCAAGTAAGTGCAACACATCATATATAATTTAAGTGATAGATAAAATTTGTAAACTTTTATTATTATACAAATAATGAAATATATGTCATGGAATTTTAATTTTAATATTAAACATATGAGAAATAACTTATCTACAACAAAAGTAGAATGTAGGTAACAAAATATTTAGGAAGAAAAAAACATTTTATTTAAACTGGAAAAGAAAATCATACTGAAATAATTTAAATTATTTGTACACTTTGAGTATCACAAGAGAAATGTGGCTGATATCATGCTTTAATATGCACACATAAACCACAGCCATTTCCCTGAAAATCAACATTCAACATGGATTTTATACTTTTCTAAAATTAATATAATATTATTTTGATGCTTGAAATATTACTGGTGTTATTATTAACAGAATTAGAATAAAAACAAATTCAAGAGCTTTTTTCTCCTTTTTGATACTACTACTACTACTAATAATAATAATCCCAATGAATTATTCAACATTTTTCTGCATGACTACTCCCACTAAACAACAACAACAAAAATAATAACAATAAATCCAAGGAATAATTCAATCATAACAAAGAAATTAATTTAAATTACAATTTTTGATGTAGATAAATGTGTCCTTTTAGAAAATGTTTTTGTTGGAATTTTATTAATTTTAAAGAAACATTAAAAATTCAAAGTGAGTCAAGTGGGTTTAAATCTAAAGATATTTTTCCTAACAGGACTTTAACGTTGTACTTGCATTTATGACACGAAAGAACTTTCTAATCATTTGGCAACTTTACAGATCTTTAAGTAAATGCAGCAAGCTTTAATAAACCCATACATATCTTTCAATTTATCTGTGTATAATATGCAAGATTTTACAAGTAATAAACCCATACAAATCTTTCAATTCATTATCTTAAACATTGGATCAAATGATGATAATAATCAAGGTATAAGAAATGATTGCTGATTTTACAATTAATAAACCTATATTAATCTTTCTATTCCTTCTTTGTATATAGTATCAAAAAATAATAATAACTGCAATAACTTATCTTTAACTTAAAAAGTCCAAATTCATTGAAATAAATCAAATTGTTTATTCAAGTGTTTGAGAGATCCCATTGAGGGAAGATTAAATCTACAATTTCTGATGCAAATTAATGTGCATTTTCAGAAAAAATAGCAAAAATAATAATAACTGCAATAACTTTTCTTTTACTTAAAAAGTCCAATTTTATTGAAATAAATTCAAATGTTTGAAAGAACATTAAATTTATTGTTTCTGGTGTAGTTAATTGTGCCCTTTCAGAAAAGGTTCTTTTTTGGTATTTTTTTAATTTTCAAGAAACTTAAAAAAAAACAACTTTAAGAGAGAGAGAGAGAGAGAGAGAGAGAGAGAGAGAGAGAGAGAGAGAGAGAGAGAGAGAGAATAAAAATAATCATCTCATTTCTTTACATAAAATTTGAACGCAAAATATATTAATTCTATAGTAGCCGGTAGTCATTAACAACACTTACAAAAAATTAGGTAGTCATCCAATCTTAATAAAACTTTCAGAGCTGACTTATTAATCAATGATTTTATAATTAGTTATTTTATTAAAAATATAACAGATTTCTTTCAGGTTACTTGTGCCCCTTTTGGCAATTAAAAACACTCAGGGTAGGTTTACGTCTTCATATCAAAATTAAATTTAACAGATGTTGAAATTAATTTATTTTGAATTACAATGAATGTTTTAATTAAAAATAGTAATAAAGAAATGAACTTGCCTTTCTTTTAAATTTCTAAATCTAAATAAATATTACTATTAGAGTCATTCACAGTATTTTAGATTCTAAAAACAAATATTTATTTATTAACAAGCTTACATTAGGAGGGTGATGTAATAATTAATCAAGAAATCTCGATTTAAAAGTTAACCCCCACCATTTTAAACAGAACAAACATCGATACATAATTATTTCAATTTTCAGATTTTCAGTATTTATTTTCTATTAAATCGCCCCTTTAAATTTTTTTCTATCCATACTTTCGGCCTATTTATTTATCCTGTAATTATTTTCAATTACCTCACGGATATTTTGCTCCCCCAAAATAAGGAGGGGAAGTCAAAGTTAAGTGACCCGAAAAAAAATCAGAATGTTTTGAAATAAAATAACTCATGCGTTATAAAATTCATACACTGAAAATTTTATTCAAACCAGATAATTCTTTGATTTTTGGTAATTTTCTTCTGGCAGGGTAATTTTCTTCTGTCAGGGGTGATTTTGTAAAATACGTCTATGATGTCAAAAATGTTAGTACCTCGTCTAAATAATATTGTGGCCATGTTTTAAAAATCTTGTGAAATTAAATGGCCTTTTCTGTTTAATGAATGTATAAGTGTTTCCTCGTTAATTTTATGGTTCATCTTGTATTCATCTAATAAAAAGTCATTGTTTAAAATAGTTTTAAAAAGATTTTGAGTAAATTTAATTCGGCTAACACTGGCTTAAGGTTTTAATGGGAGACTGTTTATGTCACCCCTACTGATTAACACTAGCTACTGGCAAATGAGACTAAAATGCGTTTTTGACAAAATGACTTTAGCCCCCCCTACAGAAAATAATTTACCAAATATCAGGGAATTATCGGATTTTAATGAAATTTTCAGTGTTTATTTATCAATGAACGATCTTTATAATGCATTATTTATTTTATTTAAAAACTTTCTCATTTTTTCCAAGTCGCTTAATTTTGACCCCCCTTATGTTGGGGGCTTAATATCTTTTTCAAGTTGGTCTTATATTGTACTAATTACAGTATAAATAATGAGATAAAAGACCGAAGTTATGAATAGAACAAAAAATTTTTTACGGTTGCTATTTTATGAGAAAATAAGTATTGAAAATCAAAAAATAAAATGTAAAAAAATAATAAATAATTAATTTTGGAGATTTTTTTTTTACTCATTTCGATAATTATTTAATTGGCTATTATTTTATAAAAAAAAATTATACATTGATGTTTTTTCTGCTTAAAAAGGGTGGGTACATTTTCAATAGAGTTTTTTTCTTCAAAACGTATACTTTTTTCGAAAAAAAAAAAGTTTGCATTAAGTAGATATTTATTTTTAGAATCTAAAAATATAAATTTTAAACTTAAATTCCGAATATTTTTATTTTAAATGAATTTTATATATTAATTTTTCATAGCAAAAATACTAAATTAAAGTTTTGAGATAAAATAACTGATGCATTATAAAATTCATTAATTGTTAAATCAATATTGAACATTTCATTAAAATCGGATAATTACCTGATTTTTGGTAAATTCTTTTGCAATCGCGAATGTTATATTAAAATTGTAAACAAGGGCTTAAAACCCTTGAAAAAGAGCCAGAATGGCGGATCGCGTCGAAATTGACCAAAAGAAATGGTTTTAAATCTTTTAAAAATAAACTACATATGTAATGATATTTTTCTTTTTTTAATGATGGTCATTATGTTATTACTTATCGATTTAGACAAGGTTTGACTTAAATAATAGATTTAATTAATTTTAATTCGCTTTTAAAACTCGTAGAAGATGATTTTTTTGCCAGTCCCTAATTAACACGGATAGTAACGAAAATAAAATATCAATTAAATGTTGAAAGGAATTAAGATTTTAAAATATAATTAAATCACTTTTCAAAAGATTCCAGATATATATATTTTTTATATTCATAAAGGATAAAGTATTGTCAGAAATTTTTAAAAAAATTTACTTCTTTTTTCAGTGAAAGAAACTAAGTTTGCCTACAAATTACGTATTTTCCATTTGTAACGGAAGATAATATATGTATACTTACTTCTTTCTCTTTATTTTCGTCTGATTTCTTTTCCTTAAAGAAAAAGCAAAGATGTAATATTTGAAATAAAACTACTGTTTTCTACTTGGATTGAAAATGTGTCGTCCATTTGCAATCAATACAGAAAGGTTTTCTTAACAGCGGTAAACAAGGGAAGTAATTCTGATGTTTTTATCATTTAATCCTTAAAATTGACAAATGAGAAAGAAGAGAAAACAATTCTTAAGGTTATGCAAAGGTTGCCTTGTGTGGAACACATTGATTTCAATATGATTTGACCTTTAAATAAAAGTACATTTGTGATTAATCGAGGACACGAAAATAAATATTCCTAAAAATTAAAGTTTGGTAAGGATGCTCACAAGGGACATAACTCTTTTTATAATTCTATATATTCTTCAGGATATGATCTTTAAGGAAATGTAAAAATTTGGGACCAGGATTTTTTTTTCTTCAAATGGTCAAAGGTCACTCCCACCCCCACCCCATCTGAAATGATAAAAAAAATTTGTTTCAAGTTTCTTTAATAAATATAAAATTAAGACGTTGGAAAATAATTTGGTGAAAATTTCATTAAAATTGGACAATTCACTGATTTTTAGTAATTGTCTTAAAATTAAGAAATTTAAAAAAATAGGGTGGCGCAAACTCTGTAAGGGGAGGGAATAAAAATATTTTTACATCTTTTTAGATTTTCTAACTATTATGTCTAAGTCAATATTTTCAACAGAGATGAAGCTCTATTTAATCTATCAAAAAATGTAAGTTTAAAAATATGCAATTTTGCGCAACATATTTTCTCAGATTTTTATATATTTAAAAAATTATTACTTACGATGGTTATTTCACTTTATTTCGAAAATATCCGGTTTTTTAGTCTAGGACTTGAACTAAATGTTCAGTGCACATATCCTTGTTGTGTTGGTTTTTTTCCTACATGTTTTAGCTATGCTATGTACCTTTTTTTTGTAGGAAATTTTCACACATCTAGGCTTCCATAACATTGCTAATTTGTAAATTGTAGATTAAAATTTATTCATAATTTTTGCAAAAGGCAATAACTCAAACGTTGAGTTTGCCAGTCCCTAATAATCTATGATTCCCTTTTGTTTTTTTGTTTTTTATACTTTAAAAAACTTTGGTTCTGTAAACATTTTGTCGCCCCAGATTCCTTTCCTTATTTACGCTATGTTTTTCCTGCCCTTATTTATGCTATGTTTTTCTTGACGGTGACAGCCATAAAAACGGTCAAACAATTTTCACACCGTATGCTCTGACTCTTTTATTGGGGGGGGGGCACATTGTAAAATATGGTAAAACAAAAAAAAATAGGTGAATTATTTTCCTGATAAAAAGCATATCAAAAGAATAGTTTTCTCGTAAATTCCTACCATAAAATAAACTGAACCCCCATTTTATGTCCGTGTTTTTGCAATAAATATTTTATTTTTCATGCACCCGTTATTTTCCAATATTAAATATATTTTATTTATTTATTTTAATATTCACTTCAATGTTTATATTCTAATTTTATGGTAGGAATTTACGAGTAAAAAGTTGAAGATTACCTTTTGTTGTTATTGCTTTTCTTTTTGGCTTTAGTACTCTAAAATAAAAACGTCATATTTTAATCATCGTCAACGAAAAAACAAAATTACAGTCATAAAAGGAGGATCCAATTTATGCCTAAATTGTAAAATGAACCCCCACTTTAAAACTAAACATTCTAACAAAATAAAAACTTTTAGAATATAAATATTGAAGTGAATATTAAAATAAATAAATAAAATATATTTAATATTGTAAAATAACAGGTGCAAGAAAAATAAAACATTTATTGCAAAAACACGGACATAAAATGAGGGTTCAGTTTATTTTACGAGCAAATAGTCCTTTTTTACCATTTATATTTTATCTGAAGGGGTGGTCATTTTAAAATATTTAAATTAATTTGTTGATAAAAAGCAAGAAACAGCGCATGATAGATATCTAAGATTGGCAGTTTTCTTTGCCTATCACAGTCAAAGGAAAAACATAGTTTAAATAAGGGCAGAAATCTGAGACAACAAAATATTAATAGACCCAAAACTTTTACAACTAAAGTTAATTGGTTAGTTGGTTGATCCTCGGGTTATTTTATGCCGAAGACATTTTGCTTTATTTATTCTTGTTAGTTATTAATTTTTCTTTTTTCAAACTCAATTTTTTTTAAACACATTTTTTTAATACCAATTTTTTAAAACTATTTAACCTATAACAGAGATTCTAACAGGTACCAGGGAATAATGGTGTTGGGAGTTGTCATAAGGGTTGGGAGTTGTCATAAGGGTAAAAGAGTTGGGACTAGGTGCTAGGGCTTGACGTGATCAGCTTGATGTAATCATCAATCATTGATTGATTGATTAGGACCTCTACGACTCCCTGTCTAGCCTAAGTAAGGACCAAAGTGGAGTGTTGTATATCATGAACTGCTCAGCCACCAGGATTCCATCCTTAAGTATCACGGGTTACTACCTATGGTAGACAGGTGGCCACATTGGAGGGATTTTACCCCTCAGCAGAGGTGCCTGTCTAGCCTAAGTAAGGACCAAAGTGGAGTGTTGTATATCATGAACTGCTCAGCTACCAGGATTCCATCCTTAAGTATCACGGGTTACTACCTATGGTAGACAGGTGGCCACATTGGAGGGATTTTACCCCTCAGCAGAGGTGCAGAAGATGTATTTTACAGCCCCAGCTGACAAGGTGGTCTAATTTCAGTGATAACATAGATATTAGGCATGTCCACAAGGGAGATAACTCCTTTTTTCATGAGTTCTCTGAAAAATATGGGAAAATATTAATTTATGATTCAAATAAAATTATTGTAGCCAACAGGTGTAAAAAAAATTCTACAGCAAAGTTACACTGCGTGACCAAAGCACATAAGAAAAAATAGCAACAGAAGGGCACACACATTGAACAGTTGTTCAAGCTCCAGACTAAAAATCCAGCTATTTCTTTAAAAAAATGGGGATAACTTATGTCCTTTTAGTCTTCCATAAAGAAAAAGAACAATTGTTAATAATAATTTTTAAATATATGAAAATCTCCAAAAATATGTCATGCAATTTTAAACTTAAATTTTTAGATAGATTAAATAAAGCTTGATCTACAGTTAAAATATGAAATTGAACATGGCACCATCTAGACGTTTAAAATTCCCTATTAAATTTTTGAATGAATACAGATAAGCCAACTGAATTGGAGAAAATACCATTTTTTTTTGCATCAATTTGAAGAAAAATAATTTTTACAGCTATGAAAAAAAAATGAAAAAAAATAAACAAAAAAAAACAAAAAAAAACATGCTACAATAATTATTTTTTGAGCTTTAAGAAAATAACTTTTAAATTTTCAAATAACTTTTTTCTGAGTATTGAATTCTAATTTTTTTAATGTGTTCATCAGAACTTTATCTTTCTAGAAATGTAAAAATTAGAGTCTGGGAAATCTTTTTGTTTAAATGACCCACCCTACATTCTGAATTAATAAAATATTTTTTATTGTTTTTAATAAAATAAGCTATTCATTATAAAAATTAAGTCATTAATGAATAATTTGGTAGAAATTTCATTCAAAGTAGACAATTCCATGATTTTTGGTAATAGTTTGGAAAAAAAAATCATTACCTCTTTTTGTGATTTTTTTTTTGTGTGATTTTTTGATTATAGATATATAACATACAATTCATATTGTTTAATGTTTTTTTTTAACTTAAAATCTTTATTTTTGATAGCTATCTAAAAATTAAATAAAATCAATGATAGATATGTGTATTATTTTCAAGTGAGGTAATTGAAAAAAAAATTAAAAATCTTAAAACAATTACCAAAAATCAGGGAATTGTTCAATGTTAATGAAATTTTCAACACTTTAATCATTAATGACTATAAAACAAATTTGAAAAAAAAAAAGTTTTTGTTATTAATTATTGTTTTTAGGTTTTCAACCCTTGGTCATTTGAAAAAAAAAAAATAAATAAAAGAACCCAGTCCCTAATTTTTAAATTTCTAGGAAGATCAAATCCAAGAACACATTAGAAAAAAAAATTCAACACTCAAAAAAAAAAAAATATTTGAACATTTAAATATTATTTTCTTAAAACTCACTAAATGAATTTTATAATGCATCAGTTATTTTATTTCAAAACTTTAATCTAGTATTTTTGCTATGAAAAATTAATATATAAAATTCATTTAAAATGTGAAAAGCCTGATGTTAAGTTTAGAATGTTATATTTTTAGATTCTAGAAATAAATATCTACTTAATGCAAACCTTATTTTTTTAGACGAAAGTAATAAGTTTTGAAGAAAAACTCTATCGAAAATGTACCCCCCACCCACTTTTAAAGCAGAAAAAATATCGATGTATAATTTTTTTCTTTTATAAGATAATAGCCAATTAAATAATTATCGAAATGAGTAAAAAAGAAATCTCCAAAAAATTAATTATTTATTATTTTTTTACATTTTATTTTTCAATTTTCGGTACTGATTTTCTCATAGAAAAGCCACCGTAAACATTTTTTTTTGTTTCTATTCATGAGTTTGGTCTTTTATCTCATTATTTATACTGTAATTAGTTATTAAGTTATTAATTATGATTGTTTTTAGGTTTTTAACTCTTGGTCATTTGAATTCAAAAAAATTTTTTTAAATGAACCTAGTCCCTAATTTTTAAATTTCTAGGAAGATCAAATCCAGAACACATTAGAAAATAAGAAATAATTTTTGTAGCATGTTTTCTCTTTTTGTAGTATTAAGAACAAGATTTTTTATTGAATTGATGCAAAAAAGTATTTCTCTGATTCAATTGGTCTGTTTTTATTCACTTTAAACCTTTAAAATCTTAAACAAAACTTTAAATATCAATTAGTTGGCAATGTTGTATTTAAAAATTATTACTAATGATGGTTCTTTTTTTGCTTATAGAAGATTTACAGTGATAAGTAGAAACATAATTTATTCTCCATTTCACTTCAAACAACCCAGATTATCTCTCTAGGGAATGCAACAACTGTTTAAACACACTCGTCCTTGTGAGGTTTTTTTTTTCCATTTTTGGTTACATAAATTTGTAGATGAAAATTTTAAAACTTTATCATAAAAAAAGTTCATTCATTGTTTAAAAAAAATCATTGATACATATTTATGAAAATAAAATGAACAAAATAATTTTATTAATACATATTTAATGATGTTGAATAAATGTGACATCAACAGGAGCTCAAACTTCCGCCCAAGATATTTCCCCCGCTTCTTTTAACCTTTATTGTAAAAACTAATCAGTTCGTAATAAATCTTTGTTGAATTTACCTCGCGTGTTCATCCTCCTCACTTTCACTTTCACTTTATTGTAAATTCTGTTTTTTTTTTCACGCATTGTTTCCACTATGCAATCTGACTACTCAACCTCAACAATTGAAAACTACCCAAAATAATTTAATATAAAATAAATTTTTAAGAATTCATATGAAAAACAAGTTTATTTTCTGAAAAAAAAAAAGAAAAAGAAAAAAGAAAAAAAGCAGATCAAAAGAGTGTACAAGCCTGGCTTCTACATTCCTTAAAGAGAACTTTTTTTTAAATAAAAAAAATTAACGAGTGTGTATCTTCAAGATAACTAAAACAATTTGTTTTGAACTATTGCCACATTTTGGTTATATTCATTTATTATTTTTATGACACTAATATTGTATATTACCTCTTTGAACCAATTTCTTGTTTTTTACAACACTAATATTACCTTTTTGGATCCTGTTCTGTATTTGTACCAATTACTAATTAATAAGTCCCACCAATTTGCCCTATGAAATTTACCCCACCACTATATTTAAAACAATGAAACTTGCATAAAGGTTAATATTACCTTGAAATTTTTTTGTCCATTCAAAAGAAGAAGTGTTAAAAAACTCCTGATGATTTTAAAAAAAACTTTTTTAGCTCATGGAAATAAAGAAAATTATGAATGAAAACACTGTTTACATTTTCGCACCATTAAATTAATTGAAATTTAACGTAGCCAGAAACAAGTTATGACTAGAGGCTTTAAAAAAATTCTATGAAAAATCAATTAATGGTCCGATTTTCACGAAAATTTCCATAATTACTTACCTTTTGATGAAAATATGTTTGAAATAGGTTTTTCTTAAAATATATTAGGGAAAATATTTTTTATGAGGTCTCCCCCCCCCCCATTTTATTTTATGAAATATGAAAAAATGAACCAACAAAAAACAATTTTTATGTCAAGTTATGTTGATTTGTAGCTCTCCAAATTTGGGTGGGGGTCATGATGAACTTTTTGTTTTGCAAAACTTTTTGTAATCTATTTTTGTCTGTAAAATGAGTTCTAGAGATTCCCTACTCCTAAAAATTGGTTTATAAAAGCATTTTTACACAAGGAATCCAAAATAGTTTTAAATTCAACCAATTTTAAGTTATTAATGGTTCTAACTGATGTTGTAACTTTGGTTCTGAACAAAAATCAAACTATCTTTGTGGTACAAATAATGCTCAATATATGCCTCTACAAGTTAATTTTAGTAGTAGCTCTAGAACTCATTTTACAGACAAAAATAGATTACAAAAAGTCAATATTTTTCATGAACCCCATGAAATTTGAAAAGTTAAAAATTGACATAACTCTGCCAATTTTTTGAATTGGAAGCTCAAATTTTGGGGATTGTCTAATGTTAACATAGTCCACACCCAGAAAAGCATTCAGAAAAATTGAAGTGGGTGGGTGACAATTTTACTTTTTTCTGGATGATTTGACATGGAATTACCCAAATCTCAATAGTTTCTATAAGCAAAAAAATTAATATTTTATGGTTGCATTTTCTTTTTACCTTCAATGCATTAATAGTACTAGCAAATATATGCACCCTCCAGGTGCAAGTATTTAAGTTTTAATGTAATAAAATATTGTATTAAATTAGAAAGGCTAATGAAACTAAATAAGAATACAGATAAAAAGATTTGAAACTGAGGGAGTATAATAAAAGATTTGAAACAGAGGGAGTATAATAAAAAATGGAACAACTGAAACTTACTCTTCCATCACTCTCGTCTTTCATTGTTATTTTTTCTAATTTAAGTATTTAGTTAAAAGAGGAAGTAAAGAATAAAATGACAGTTATTTTATCTTGTTAATGGATTTCATTTAAGATTCATTGAAGAGATTTTTGCTTATATTCATTAAAATAAAACCAAACAGTTAGAAATCAATAATACTAAGCACATATTTATTAAATTCGATTTTTTAATATTAATATGCAAATTAGCCTTCCCGTTCACACTGTAAACCGCTATTTTGTTGTATATATAAATATAATTGCATGTTGTCAGTATGGGGACATAGTTAACAGTATTAATAATGTAAGACAATTTTATTAATAATTGAGGTTTAGATAAAAATAAAATCATAGTGAATGTGATGTCAATAACTAAGAGAATTGTGACTTGAGTAGGAATATAGTTTCGGTTACAGACAGAAAAACACACAATCTCCATTATAATAAGATGAGCTGTCACTATGTTTGCTAATCTAGAGATCATAAATTGAAGGATTTTCTTCCATGTATCTATGAAAGGATGTTTTAGCTCCTCAAGAGTGGTGTATTTGTGGCATAATTTTATAGTGGCATGGGCTTTTGACAAGCCCTGTAGCGAGAATGCAAAGGGCCCAAGTAGAAGAATACACATTGTTTGGGAACTTTGACCACAAAGGTGAGGATCTCGTGATTCATGTGATAGCTAGTTAGATAACCAGTTTTCAACCAAAATGTAATGCAGAGCAGAAGTGCGACCGCAGGGTTGAACTCAGACCACACGGTGTAAATGGGCAATAAAGATTTGATCAAAGACAAACAAAGTCTTTCTCTGAATGTTTTGAGATGAGGCTTGATGATCAGTATTATCTGCGTTATTCAGACTATTGTCCTCATCTTCATTGTTATCTGTAGAAGATTTCAGTCGATGTGCCCTCCGGCCTTCTTCAGGTATTTCTTGTTGGACTCGGGAACCTTCTTGTCATAATTGGGAACCCTCTTGTTGTAATTGGGAGCCATCATGGAACTTTGAACCTAACCCTTTATTCAATCCACGGGGGTATCCTGTTCTCTTTCTGCTAACCATAGCTAGGGTAGAGGCGTTAAGCTGTGTTAATTATTATTCTATATTACTGCTGCCCTTGGCCAGGATTGAACCTGCAGTCCAGATATAACTGTCACTTAAAACTGTCTTTACCCACTAGGCCATGGGTCTGTTTCTCTTTAATGTCTCTACTGTCTCACTCTCACACAAGAACTCCTGTTTATGTACCCGCAATGACTACATAACATATTGCCAGCCTGTACATCTCTTGCTATCATCTATCCAAAAGTTTTCTCTTGGATAGAAATCTTTAGACAGGGCAAGCCATTTTATTAATCATTTACTAAAGTGATCATTGATTGAATTAATAAACATACCCTCCAGTTTGATTTTAATTGTATTGGTAAATGGTTTGTTTAAGCAGACCGTATTTCTTCTTCATTTATATAAATAATCAGTGAATTGTCCGCCTAGTAACCACTAGGTTCTGGGTTCGATACCAGCCCTTACCAACTCAACACATGAGTAGTACAGGGATCCGTGTGGTAAAGTGAGGAGTTCCACCTCAGATTCTGAAACAATTTCTCTGGTCTAGCACTAGTGAAAAGGAGATTTGCTGTCTGGCTGATACTGATTTTAGGCTACCCTAACAACTTTATATATATATATATATATATATATATATATGCATACATGCATATGTCAATGTATCTCTACATAAATAGATACACGATTCAATTTTTTAATTGTAATTTTTTAATTTGTCATAAAATATATATATAAGTTGAAAAATGGAAAAGAATCCAACAATAAGTTGAAAGGATGTGTTGGCTTTTCATTAATCCATTTTTATCCATTCAAAATTTTCTTTCCTTTATTTATTTATCCTTTCAACACACACACACACATAATCACTAGTACACAATTGCAATAAGAATAATGAAAATAATAATAATAATAAAAATTATAATAATAATAATCGCACTTTACCTATTTAACCAACATTTTCAACAATAATAATATATTTTTAATAATAATAATATATAACAATATTTCCCCTCAAAAAATCCCCCCCACATATACTCCCTAATGACACCATTCACTTTTTCATCACCCTCATACATTCCTATTTTTCCAAGAAAAAACTTCCATAATAAATCTTACCCCGTATGTATCATATATGCACATGTACATGGTTACCCGTGTATGTGGATTTTTGTATATATATATATTTCTTTTTACCACTCCCTCCACAGGAGTCCTATCTGCTCTACTATCAAGCCATAGCTGGAGGGAGAGTAGCTGGATGCATAACTTCCCCAAGGGTATTAGCGCAATGTCAAATACAAACAGCTTCATCCAGATTTTGAACTCAGGTTGAAGAGTCATTTCCTACGACTCTAACCATTACACCCTGCACCTCCTGACAGTTATATAAATAAATACACAATCTAATTTCTTTATAATATTATATATATATATATATATATCTGTGTAAACAGATACCTAATTTTTTAATTCATAATATTACTATTCAAACATGCTGCAGTATATTTTCACTGTTCCATTGCAATTTGCACAGTTGTAGGGGTTCAAGTATTGCTATTTAACACAAATAATTTATACACAATTATATGGTTTAAAAAAAATATGAATTTTTAATAATAATCATTAGCTTGGGCATAGTTTCAACTGAATAAAAATAATAATCCTTAGGAAAGAATTATAAGTTCAAGTAACTATACTTTATACAAATAGTTTTTACACAGTTATTTGGTATCGAGTATTCTAAAACAGATCTATTCAATCCTTACAGTTATCACTACTCTGTATCAAAGTAGACCTAGGAGCAATGACAATGAAGGGGTACTCCACACTTCTCAGATCTCCATAATTGTATTAAAGTTTTCTTGTCAATTCATAGTTTAGCTTTGAATGTTTTTATATTTAGAATTTTCCTTAAAATTATGAGGCGTAAACCTTTCCTGAGAACTTTATTTTTTATCATTTTATTTTGTGTGAAATTTGTTTTATTGTTTGTAAACTTGTTACCATTTTTGTATAGTCGAGACTTACAAAGTTTTTCGTTTTAATTTCTAGTTTTGACGGCTCCATTGTGAGGACAAAATAAAAGACTTTGTTTTAAAATCACCTTTTGAGTCTGTATTGAACTTCATGCACACGTGTGAATCATTTTGAAATATTAGGGAAAGCCATTATGACCAACACGTTTACGTGGTGGATGTGACAAGGGGTACTCCACACTTCTCAGATCTCCATAATTGTATTGAAGTTTTCTTGTCAATATATTTCTGGTTAAGTTCTTCCATGAAATTCATTGCTCTCTCCAATGTGTTTTTGGATGTGATTTTTCAAATAATGATTTGTTGAAAATGCTGATCCACATATTTCACAAGAATATGGTTTCTCCCCAGTGTGTGTTCGCACGTGGTATTTCAAATGAGAACTTCTTGAAAATGACGATCCACATATTCCACAAGAATATGGTTTCTCTCCAGTGTGTGTTCGCATGTGGCTTTTCAAAGAAGAATTTATTGAAAATGCTGATCCACAGATTTCACAAGAATATGGTTTCTCTCCTGTGTGTGTTCGCATGTGAATTTTCATTTGTTTACTTGAAGAAAATGCCGATCCACAGACTTCACAGGAAAATGGTTTCTCTCCTGTGTGTGTTCGTATGTGGATTTGCAACTGGATATGTGTAGAAAATTCTGATCCGCACACTGCACAAGCAAATGGTTTCTCTCCAGTGTGTGTTCGCATGTGTATTTTTAATTGGAAATTAGAAGAAAATGCTGTTCCACACACTTCACAAGAAAATGGTTTCCCAGGGTGTTTTCGCATGTGTCTTTTCAAACTCGTACTAGTAAAACATGGTAACCCACAGACTTTACAAGAAAGTGGTTTTCTTCTTTGTGTATCTGCATGTGCTCTGTCAATAGGGAACTGCTAGAAAATGCAGATTCACAGATTACACAAGTAAATGGTTTCTCTCTTGTATGAATTTGCTTGTGCATTTTCAAACTAGATTTATCTGGAAATGTAGATTGACAAATATTGCAAATATGTGTTTCCATATCTGTTTTGAATTCTAGGAGAAAATGATTATCTACACAACAAAGAAAATCTGTCTTTCACAATTTTCTCTGTTGTTCTTTGATAATCTTTATGTACTCAGTTGTAACAAAAAATTGTCTTAGAAGATATTATCATACAGATCCACTCACATGAGATGAATACATTTGTTTAAAACTGTTCTTTCCCAGTACTGTTGATGTCTGTGAATGAATAGAAATAAAGTATGATTAAAAAAATTCAAAACAGGAGACTCATATATTATTTGCAATTATAATATCATTGTATCATATATAATCCATATTAAGTCATAGATAAATTTTGTATACTTTTAGTATTATACAAATAATGAATATATTTCATGGATTAGTATTATTTGGATTAATTGGACTATTGTCCTCATCTTCATTGTTATGTGTACAAATTTAAGGCCGATGTGCTCTCCAGCCTACTTCAGGTATTTCTTGTTGGACTCAGGAACCTTCTCAAACTCGGAAACCTTGTTGTCATAATTGGGAGCCATCACGGGACATTGAATTCAACCCTTTATTCAATCCACGGGGGTATCCTGTTCTCATTCTGCTAACCATAGCTGGGGTACTGGTGTTAAGTTGTGTTAATTATTATTCTGTTACTGCTGCCCCTGACCAGGATTGAACATGCAGCCTAGAGATAACTGTCACTTAGAATTGTCTTAACCCAACACCTTTATCCACTATGCTATGTGTCCAATTGGACAATTCAGTGTGAATTTTGGGAACTTATAAACTTAAATTCTTGTTTTACCTAGAATATTTACCTTTTTACTTATGTATGATTTTTTACCTTAACTCATATTGCATTTTTTTTGTTTTGTTTTTCTCCTAATCTAATCTAGCCTTTTTAATTATAGGTTCACCATATTGTATTCATTGGGTTTGACAAGAAATACTTGAATAAGGCCAGAAGGCACATCGGCCGAAACACTGAAGATGAGGACAATAGTCTGAATAATCTAAATAATACTAATCATCTAGCCTCATCTCAAAAATTCAGAGAAATATGATTTATGGAATTCTAATTTTAATCTTAAACTGAATAAAACATATGAGAAATATGGTAGAGCATTCGACTAGGAATCACAAGGTTCCTAGTTTGGTACTGGTCCTCGCCAAAAGGGATCTGTGCGGTAAAGTAAGGAGCTGATGGTAGGTGTGGCGCTCCACCTCAGATGCTAAAACAATCTCCTTGGTCTAGCGCAATTGAAAAGGGGATAGACTCCCTCGCTGACTAGCTGATACTGACTTTAGGCCGCCCCGTCGACTTTACTTTACTTTTACAACAAAAATGGAATGTAGGTAACAAAATATTTATAAAGAAAATAATGTTTTTTTTAACTGCAGGGTTAGTGAATTGTTATTGTAAAAAAGAAAATTGTCATAGTTCCGGGCTACCATAGTTTAAAATATTTCATTGGAATTTTACCTCGACATATCAAGAGTATATTTTTGAGCAGACTTTCTTCCTGCATGTTTTAAACAAAAAAGGATATTAAATTGAAATAAAATAAAACATGTGAATACTTTTTTAGTACATAGTGTGTTTAATGTTTTTTGCTATTAATTTCTAAGAAGAAATTTTCATAAGTTTATTTAAAACTTTTAATAATGTTTTGTAAGTACATATGTTACTATTTTCATAAATTTTGAAGCAAATTTAATGTTTAAAATGTATTAAAAATTAATTAAATAATTAAAAATTTGTTATCATACAATGTGCAATAGCATATGCAAAATCCTGCCCTCACCAGCTGCCAACCAGGAGTGATAACACAGTTTCAGTAACAAGGCAGTACTGCCACACCTAATGCTACCAAGTACCCCTGGACAGGGTATCAAAAAATCATACAATGTGCAATAGCATATGCAAAATCCTGCCTCACCAGCTGCCAACCAGGAGTGATAACACAGTTTCAGTGCTAATGCTACCAAGTAGCTTTTGCCCCTGGACAGGGTATCAAAAAATCCAATGCCAACCAGGAGTGATAACACAGTTTCAGTAACACAAGGCAGTACTGCCACACCTAATGCTACCAAGTAGCTTTTGCTATGTGCAATAGCTGCACAGTTTCAGTAGTACTGCTAATGCTACAAGTAGCTTTTGCCCTGGACAGGGTATCAAAATCATACAATGTGCAATAGCATATGCAAAATCCTGCCCTCACCAGCTGCCAACCAGGAGTGATAACACAGTTTCAGTAACTCAAGGCAGTACTGCCACACCTAATGCTACCAAGTAGCTTTTGCCCCTGGACAGGGTATAAAAAAAATTATACATCCTAGAACAACAAAGAGAAGAAATTACAATATACGTTCAAGATGATGTAAGTGATTCCTATTTTTGAAAGAAATGAAATGATTGAGTGTTCTAGAAACCCACAACAACCAACCTCAGTAGGAATCACATGGCATGTCCAACCCTTTTCCACGCAGTTGTCATGCAGTGATTCGTATTGATTCTTCTTCCACTCATGTGCCTCCTCCCAGGTTTCTTCCTATGGGACAGTCAATTCTATGAGGAGGACACTCTTCTTTGAGTTGCACCACACTACAATGTCTAGACACTTGTTTGTTTGAATTATGGGAACTGGAGATTGTAAGGATATCTTGAGATCCACTAAAACCTTCCAGTAATATTATTTTCCTTTTTTTACTAATGCTCCTTATGTTATTATTTTTAGACTAAAATCTAATTAATTCTAATTCGTTTTTTTTTAGTGAAAATATGCTCAACTTAAAAAAAAAAAAAATAATCGCATAATCATTTTTGAAAATTATTTTTGATACAGTTTTTGCTTAAATAAATTGATTTGATTTTTCATTCAAAATATTTTTTAGTCAAATAGAAAAAATAATGAGAGAATAATGAAGAGATATGCAATTTAATTAAAATCTGATAGATTTGACATTTTTACTTTTTTGTAAATAAATCTTATTTCATTTTTTTAAATCAATAATTAAACTGATACATTTTTTAGAATATCTAATGCTTCTTTCAGTGAAAATTCAATGTAAACATTAATCAAAAACATGATTTCAGGAATCCTATGATACAAAATTTCTTTTCAAAGTATTGGAGTTTGCTTTAATCTTATTTCTTTCAAATGATACAATGATTTTTTTAACGATAAAATAACTTTTAGAAACGTTTTGTAACTTTTCCCATCATGAGTACATGAAAAATCGATTAGACGTCCCTAATTATTAACATTTCTCTCAAAGAATTAATTAAATTCTGATGTAAGGTATATTTTTATTCTTAAAATAGAATTTTAAAAATAAAAAAAAACTTTCAAAATGACTGTAAATGATTTTACAAAAATAATTTGAAGAAAAAGCTTGAAGAATGTCCTTTTTGAAATAAAATCCTTTAATGTCCTACTTAGAGTCTAAATAACCTTGTGATAGTCTTTAAAAAATCTTGGGGACTTTGTTTACGTAGAGTGTGAATTAAGGGGCCTTAATTTTTACAATAGTCTACCGGATAGATGTTAGTAGAATATGAAATATTTTTAATTTCTTAACTGGGATTTATTTAATAAAAATGAAACTCTAAGGAAAACATAACTTATTCATTTATTACTTAAAAAAGACAGCATTAATTGATGTTGTATAGACATAAAGTTGTTGCGTAGTGATTCAGTTACACACTTTTTTCACCAAAGTGTTGTTATCTTAAGGGAATTGAGATTATAACCATATAAAGTCTTATACTAAAATAAAATGAAAATTACTATTCGCTGGTAATTTTGCCGAGTATTTAATAATATTTATATTTCAGAGTAATAGGTATCACCAATTTGACCATGTGAAATTTACCCCCCACCTATATTTAACACAATAAAACTTACAGAAAATTTAATATTTTCTTGAAAATTTTTTTTCCATTCTAAAGAAAAAAACATACAATAAACTCCTGATGATTTAAAAAAAATTCTTTCAGCATACGGAAATAATGAAAATTATGATTGAAAAACAATGTTTTCATTTTTGCACTGTTAAATCAACTGAAATTTAACGTAGCTAAAAACAAGTTACGATAAGAGGATTTTTTAAAAATTCTATGAAAAATCAATTAATAATCTGATTTTCACGAAAATTTCATAAATGTTTACCATCGGATGTAAATACATCTGAAATAGTTTTTTTCTAAAATATATTAGGGGAAATATTTTTTTACGAGGTCTATTCCCCGCCCCCTATTTTATTTTATGAGATAAATAAAAATGACGCATCAGAAAAATTTTTTTTTTTTCTATAAAGATAAGCGTCTGAATAACTATATCAATGAAATTGTATTAATGTATGAGGTCTAGTTTCTTGAGGAAAAATTAATGAAATCGGAAATAAAAAGTGCAAAAAAATGTCATAATATTAATATTTGAAAACTTTTTTTTTCTTTTATAATTGGTATGTACTATATTCTATTAAATTGTCGAAAAAAAATTTTTTTTTTTTTTCAAGAAATTAATTTTTAAGAGATTTTCAATTTTTTGTTTAAATAATAATTTTTTTTTTCCTGTGGTTAATTGTAAAAGGGAAATAATTTGTAACTTTTCTGTCTATATTACGGTCTGAAAATTACACTTTCACAGGTAATACGTGCAGATTTGTTTATTTTTTAAGATAACAATGTAATTTTTCTCAATCGGATAATTTGATCTTTGAATTAACTATTTTTCTTTGTAACAACCCTGTACGATCTTTTTTTTTTTTACGAGTTTTTGATAAACAAAGTTTGGAAATATCTATTTCCGTTTTATTCAAGATGGCCTAAACGGTTTGGTGGTACCTACAGAGTAACAATAAAAATTAATCCCGGTCCAGAAATTAAGACTATGGTAAAAATTTACGCTCCTGAATTCACAATCTACCATTTGTTTATGTCACCCCTAACGATTAGAAAATAATTCAATTAAATTTCAAAAGATTCCAGATATTATATATAAAAGGATGATGTTAACGAATTTTCAGTGTTAATCCATAAATTATTTCTTTTAAATTACTGAATCGTAGGTATGCTCAGTTAACGGACTTTTCATAAGTATGTACTATTCACACCTTCGGTCTTTTGTCTTTTTATCTATACTGTAATTAGTTTCAAAAGATTTTGCGCCCACAAAATAAGGAGGGGGTCAAAGTTAAGTGACCAGAAAAAAAAAAAAAAGTTTTGAAATAAAAAAAAAAAGTTTTGAAATATAAATCAATACTGAAAATGTCATTAAAAATCGGATACTACCCTGATATTTGGTAAATTTCTTTTAATCGGGGGAAGGGGTAAATTTATTTTGTAAATTACACACATGACAACAAAATTAATAGTCACTAGGATAAAATATTGGCAGAAACTTTAATAAAATTTCACTTCTTCGTCAGTGGAATAAAAAGCTTTTCCTACAAATTACGTATTTTTTATTTGATAAGAAAAATGATAACTTACTTCTTTCTTTTCCCTTTCGTCTGGTTTCTTTTCCTTAGTGCCATACAACGATTAAAAAAAAGAGGCAAAGATGTAATATCTTAAATAAAACTGATGTTTTCTGCTTGAATGGTGGAATTACAAAGTCCCGTCCATTTGTAATCGATACAGAAAGATTTCCTTAACTGCGGTAAACAAGGGAGGTAATTCAGATGTTTTTCTCATTTAGCAAAAATTAAATTCATTCAACTGTATGTTTATGAAAATTTTGGGCAACATATTTTTATTTAGAAATTAGGAAGTCTTCATCTTTCACCACCCTACCACTTTTGATTCATTTTTGGTTGAGCGATGTTAAATGATTTTCATACCTCAAAATTATAGCTTTCAATAGTTTTTTCTACTCACTAGGGATATCCAATCTGCCGTGTTAAATTTAATACAATGAAAATTGAATAAAGGTTAATATTATCTTCAAAATTTGTGGACCATTTAAAATGATAAACATTAAAAATAATAGCAATGATGCCACTCAATCATATACTTAAAAAATGTACAGGGGGATACAAATTCACTAACTCACAAGAAAAGATAAACCATCTTATGTACATGGATGACATAATAAACTTTGCAAAAAATGAAAAAGAATTGGAAACCCTTGATCAAACTATCAGAATATATAGCCAGGATATAGGGATGAAATTTGGAATTGAAAAATGTGCTATGCTAGTAATAAAACGGGGTGAAAAAAAATTAATGGACAGAATACAATTGCCAAATCAGGACACTATAAGATCACTTGATAAAAATGAAAGTTACAAATACTTAGGAATTTTAGAAGCGGACAATATCAAGCAAGCAGAAAGGAAAGGAAAAGTTAAAAAAGAATATCTCAGGAGAACTAGAAAACTTCTAGAAACCAAACTTAATAGCAGAAATCTGATTAAAGGAGGCAATACCTGGGCTGTCCCCATTATAAGATACTCAGGACCATTCGAAGAAGGTGATCCACTGGGAATTATGCAAAAAATTAAATTTTGACCATACAACAAAATGGTATATGCATAAACCAGAATCTGTTCTTGAGAATGAAACGCATAAAATTCTCTGAGACTTTGAAAGAAAACCAGATCACCTCATCCCAACAAGAAGACAAGAAGACCAGACCTAGTGTTGATTAACAAAAGAAAGAACTTGTCAACTGGTGGATTTTGCAGTTCCAGCAGATCACAGGGTGAAGATGAAGGAAAATGAAAAAATGGACAAATACTTGGACCTTGCCAGAGAACTGAAAAAGTTATGGAATATGAAAGTCAAAGTGATAGCAATTGTAGTTGGTGCACTTGGAACGGTCCCAAAAGGACTGGAAAAGGGGTTAGAAAGTCTGGAAATCAGAGGAAGGATTGATACCATCCAAAACACTGCACTGCTGCAATCTGCCAGAATACTCAGAAGAATCCGGGAGACCTGAAGAGACTTGCTGTCACTCAGACCCCAGTGAAATACCATCAGCTAACGCTGATGTGAAAACTCAAAAGGAGGGAATAATAATAATAATAATAATAATAATAATAATAATAATATATTTTCAGCTAGTATATTAGGTCTGAGACCTGTCAGCTGTTTCTTATAAACGTTCATCTTAATTTCACAGAATAATATTTATAATATTTCCACAGATTATCTAATATTGTCTTAAAGGAGTTTAGAGATGGGGCATTCACTATTGATGATGGTAGTTTATTCCATGTATTCACCACTCTGTTACCAAATTTTTTAAGAGTTTTAATTTATGACTCCCCTGATATTTGTATTTTGAGCAATGTTTAATAGATCAAAGTTCGTTGAATAAAATTAGGGACTGGCAAAAAAATCGAATTAAGCAAATTAAGAATAATTAAATCTATTATTTAAGGTTAAACTTTGTCTAAATCGATAAGTAGTAACATAATAACTATCATTAAAAAAAGAAAATATAATTACATATGCAGTTTATTTTTAAAAGATTTAAAACTATTTGTTTGGGTCAATTTCAATGTGATCCGCCATTTTGGTTGTTTTTCAATGGTTTTAGGCGCTTGTTTACAATTTTAACCTAACATTTGGCATGGAAAATTTTTTTTAACAAAAATCAGGTAATTATCCGATTTTAATGAAATTTCAGTATTGATTTAACAATTAATGAATTTTATAATGCATCAGTTATTTTATTTCAAAACTTTAATTTAGTATTCTTGCAATGAAAAATTAATATATAAAATTCATTTAAAATAAAAATTTTCAGATTTTAAGTTTAAAATGTTATATTTTTAGATTCTAAAAATAAATATCTACTTAATGCAAACCTTATTTTTTCGAAAAAAGTATACGTTTTGAAGAAAAACTCCATTGAAAATTTACCCCCTCCCCTTTTTAAGCAGAAAAAACATCGATGTATAATTTTTCTTTTATAAAATAATAGCCAATTAAATAATTATCGAAATGAGTAAAAAAGAAATCTCCAAAAAATAAATTATTTATTATTTTTTTACATTTTATTTTTCGATTTTCGGTACTTATTTTCTCATAGAAGCACAACCGTAAAAAAATTTTTTTGTTTCTATTCATAACTTCGGTCTTTTATCTCATTATTTATACTGTAATTAGTACAATATATGACCAACTTGAAAAACATTTTACGCCCTCAACATAAGGGGGTCAAAATTAAGCGACCTGAAAAAAAAATGAGAAAGTTTTGAAATAAAATAAATAATGCATTATAAATATCATTCATTGATAAATAAACACTGAAAATTTAATTAAAATCCGATAATTCCCTGATTTTTGGTAAATTATTTTCTGTAGTCATTTTGTCAAAAAGGCATTTTAGGCTCAGTTTGCCAGTCCCTAAATAAAATCCATGTGTATATTTGTAGACTTCGATCATATCCCCTCTTGTACGTTGATAAACCAAACTTGGTAAGTCAATGTTCCTAAGTCTTTCTTTCCTACGTAAGGGTTTTTAAATCATTCATTACCTTAGTAGCTCACCTTTGAAATCCCTCAATGAGTTTTATGTCCTTGATTAGTCTTGAACTCTAAACCACATTAGCAAATCCCAAATGAGGTCTTAATGCAATGAATAATTTTTTCAGCAAAAAACTCCTGATGATTTTTTTTTAAAATTCAGCTTACGGAAATAATAAAAATTATGAATGAAAACAATGTTTACATTTTCGCACCATTAAATCAATTGAAATTTAACGTAGCCTGAAAAAAAGTTATGCCTACCAGCTTTAAAAAAAGAATTAAATAAAAAATCAATTAAGAGTCAAATTCTCACGAAAATTTTGGTAATTATTCACCTGTTTATGAAAATGTCTTTGAAATAGGTTTTTCCTAAAATATATCAGAGGAAATATTTTTTACAAGGTTTTCCCTGCCCCTATTTTATTTTATGAAGTCTGAAAAAAATGTTGCTATAAAAACGATTTTTTTTTTTCTATAAAGATAACAGTCTGAATAATTATATCAGAAGATTTCTTTGAAAAAAAAAAAAGAAGTTTTTTTTCTTGGCAATTCAATAAAAAAAAGTAAAAGTTTGAAAAAGAATAATATTATACATTTTTGGAGCAAAATTCAGAATTCATTGTTTTTTTTTTTAATAAAAAAAATCATGTATAGAAACTTATAAAAAATCTTCTGATATAATTATTTAGATAAGAATGCTCTACCGGCTGAAAAGTCTTTGGCATAAAATAACCGCATGGTTGAAATGTCATAAAAAAAAAACAATCAGCCAATATTTTTTTTATCGTACTTTGTTGGTTACTTATTTAATGATTTGTTCTTATTTGGTATTCAATTTAACATAAAAGCAAGGATACAGAAAAGAGGTTCCCAAACTTTTTTTAACCCATGGACCCCTTTCCCTATTATTTTTGGAATACCATAACCATTAAAAAAAACATCTTCGGTAATTTTCACCTTCAGTTGAATAAATTCCTAGCATAAAATTGTGTGTGTGCATTATCTGAAATGAACTTAATTGTTATTAAGAACACATTTTATGATATGTTTGTGTTAAAGCATGCAGTTGTATTGTTTTTGAAACGATTCTAAGATTTGTATATTTTGCACGGACACTTTCAAAATGGCTACCGTCTTGTTTCAAAGTGAAAGTCAAGGAAGGTTACTTATCTTTATAGGAAAAATTTATTTTTAAATTTAAATTTAAATTAAAAATTAAAATTAAAAATTAAAAATTAAAAATTAAAATTAAAATTTAAAATTAAAATTTTAAATTTAAATTAAAGATTTAAATTTTTTATGTGTTCATTTTTTTCAGATTTCATAAAATAAATTAGGGGGAGGAACTCATTAAAAATATTTCCCCTAATTTATTTTTGGAAAAATCTATGAAGTTGCAACAATAAAGTTGCGGTTGTATTAGTGCTACTGTATGCCTACACCACTTGGACCCTAATGAAGCCCTTAGAGAATAAGCTAGATGGGAGATGCATAAAAATGGTGTGTGCAATCTTAAACAAATTGTGAAAACAACACCCCATAAGGAAGCAGCTCTAGGGCCACCTTATTTATAATAAAATTAAGTCCTTAATGAATAAAGCGATTAAAAATTCTTTAAAATTGGACCATTATCGTTCGGCTAGAAACCACAAGGTTCCTAGTTCGATACCCACCCTCGCCAACTCAGCGTATGAGTAGCACAGGGATCTGTGCGGTAAAGTAAGGAGCTGTTGGTAGGTGTCGCACTCCACCCCAGACACAAAAACAATCTCCTTGGTCTAGCGCTAGTGAAAAGGGGATATACTCCCTCGCTGATTGGCTGATACTAACTTTAGGCCACCTCAACCACTTTTTATTTATTACATACCTTTAGTTATTTTGACTATACCTATATATGAATGAATGAATAAAATAAATAACAATTTTAAAAAGTTTTAAGACAACTTGAAATCTAACCAATGAGCATCAGATGATGGATGAACACAGGTCACTCAGAATGGCATACAAATTATTCCACCACATAAACCAGTGAGCATCGGATGCAGGAGGAACACAGGTCACTCAAAATGGCATACAAATTATTCCACCACATAAACCAATGAGCATCAGATGCAGGAGGAACACATGTCACTCAGAATGGCATACAAATTATTCTACCACATAAACCAATGAGCATCAGATGCTGGATGAACACAGGTCACTCAGAATGGCATACAAATTATTCCACCACATAAACCAATGAGCATCAGATGCTGGAAGAACACAGGTCACTCAGAATGGCATACAAATTATTCCACCACATAAACCAGTGAGCATCAGATGCTGGATGAACACAGAATGGCATACAAATTATTCCACCACATAAACCAATGAGCATCAGATGCTGGAAGAACACAGGTCACTCAGAATGGCATACAAATTATTCCACCACATAAACCAGTGAGCATCAGATGCAGGATGAACACAGGTCACTCAGAATAGCATACAAATTATTCTACACATAAACCAATGAGCATCAGATGCAGGAGGAACACATGTCACTCAGAATGGCATACAAATTATTCCACCGCATAAACCAATGAGCATCAGATGCTGGATGAACACAGGTCACTCAGAATGGCATACAAATTATTCTACCACATAAACCAGTGAGCATCAGATGCAGGATGAACACAGGTCACTCAGAATGGCATACAAATTATTCCACCACATAAACCAGTGAGCATCAAATGCTGGATGAACACAGGTCACTCAGAATGGCATACAAATTATTCTACCACATAAACCAATGAGCATCAGATGCAGGATGAACACATGTCACTCAGAATGGCATACAAATTATTCTACCACATAAACCAATGAGCATCAGATGCTGGATGAACACAGGTCACTCAGAATTGCATACAAATTATTCCACCACATAAACCAGTGAGCATCAGATGCTGGATGAACACAGGTCACTCAGAATGGCATACAAATTATTCCACCACATAAACCAATGAGCATCAGATGCTGGAAGAACACAGGTCACTCAGAATGGCATACAAATTATTCCACTACATAAACCAGTGAGCATCAGATGCAGGATGAACACAGGTCACTCAGAATAGCATACAAATTATTCTACCACATAAACCAATGAGCATCAGATGCAGGAGGAACACATGTCACTCAGAATGGCATACAAATTATTCCACCGCATAAACCAATGAGCATCAGATGCTGGATGAACACAGGTCACTCAGAATGGCATACAAATTATTCTACCACATAAACCAATGAGCATCAGATGCTGGATGAACACAGGTCACTCAGAATGGCATACAAATTATTCTACCACATAAACCAATGAGCATCAGATGCTGGATGAACACAGGTCACTCAGAATTGCATACAAATTATTCCACCACATAAACCAATGAGCATCAGATGCTGGAAGAACACAGGTCACTCAGAATGGCATACAAATTATTCCACCACATAAACCAGTGAGCATCAGATGCTGGATGAACACAGGTCACTCAGAATGGCATACAAATTATTCCACCACATAAACCAATGAGCATCAGATGCTGGATGAACACAGGTCACTCAGAATGGCATACAAATTATTCCACCACATAAACCAGTGAGCATCAGATGCAGGATGAACACAGGTCACTCAGAATAGCATACAAATTATTCTACCACATAAACCAATGAGCATCAGATGCAGGAGGAACACATGTCACTCAGAATGGCATACAAATTATTCCACCGCATAAACCAATGAGCATCAGATGCTGGATGAACACAGGTCACTCAGAATGGCATACAAATTATTCTACCACATAAACCAATGAGCATCAGATGCTGGATGAACACAGGTCACTCAGAATGGCATACAAATTATTCTACCACATAAACCAATGAGCATCAGATGCTGGATGAACACAGGTCACTCAGAATAGCATACAAATTATTCTACCACATAAACCAATGAGCATCAGATGCTGGATGAACACAGGTCACTCAGAATGGCATACAAATTATTCCACCACATAAACCAATGAGCATCAGATGCAGGATGAACACAGGTCACTCAGAATGGCATCCAAATTATTCCACCACATAAACCAGTGAGCATCAGATGCAGGATGAACACAGGTCACTCAGAATGGCATACAAATTATTCCACCACATAAACCAATGAGCATCAGATGCAGGATGAACACAGGTCACTCAGAATGGCATACAAATTATTCCACCACATAAACCAATGAGCATCAGATGCTGGAGAACACAGGTCACTCAGAATGGCATACAAATTATTCCACCACATAAACCAATGAGCATCAGATGCAGGATGAACACAGGTCACTCAGAATGGCATACAAATTATTCTACCACATAAACCAATGAGCATCAGATGCTGGAAGAACACAGGTCACTCAGAATGGCATACAAATTATTCTACCACATAAACCAATGAGCATCAGATGCAGGATGAACACAGGTCACACACATAAACCAATGAGCATCAGATGCTGGAAGAACACAGGTCACTCAGAATGGAATACAAATTATTCCACCACATAAACCAATGAGCATCAGATGCTGGAAGAACACAGGTCACTCAGAATGGCATACAAATTATTCCACCACATAAACCAATGAGCATCAGATGCAGGATGAACACAGGTCACTCAGAATGGCATACAAATTATTCTACCACATAAACCAATGAGCATCAGATGCAGGATGAACACAGGTCACTCAGAATGGCATACAAATTATTCCACCACATAAACCAATGAGCATCAGATGCAGGATGAACACAGGTCACTCAGAATGGCATACAAATTATTCTACCACATAAACCAATGAGCATCAGGTGCAGGATGAACACAGGTCACTCAGAATGGCATACAAATTATTCTACCACATAAACCAATGAGCATCAGATGCTGGATGAACACAGGTCACTCAGAATGGCATACAAATTATTCCACCACATAAACCAATGAGCATCAGATGCAGGATGAACACAGGTCACTCAGAATGGCATACAAATTATTCTACCACATAAACCAATGAGCATCAGATGCAAGATGAACACAGGTCACTCAGAATGGCATACAAATTATTCCACCACATAAACCAATGAGCATCAGATGCAGGATGAACACAGGTCACTCAGAATGGCATACAAATTATTCCACCACATAAACCAATGAGCATCAGATGCAGGATGAACACATGTCACTCAGAATGGCATACAAATTATAGTACCACATAAACCAATGAGCATCAGATGCTGGATGAACACAGGTCACTCAGAATGGCATACAAATTATTCCACCACATAAACCAATGAGCATCAGATGCAGGATGAACACAGGTCACTCAGAATGGCATACAAATTATTCTACCACATAAACCAATGAGCATCAGATGCTGGATGAACACAGGTCACTCAGAATGGCATACAAATTATTCCACCACATAAACCAATGAGCATCAGATGCTGGATGAACACAGGTCACTCAGAATGGCATACAAATTATTCCACCACATAAACCAGTGAGCATCAGATGCTGGATGAACACAGGTCACTCAGAATGGCATACAAATTATTCCACCACATAAACCAATGAGCATCAGATGCAGGATGAACACAGGTCACTCAGAATGGCATACAAATTATTCCACCACATAAACCAATGAGCATCAGATGCAGGATGAACACAGGTCACTCAGAATGGCATACAAATTATTCCACCACATAAACCAATGAGAATCAGATGCAGGATGAACACAGGTCACTCAGAATGGCATACAAATTATTCCACCACATAAACCAATGAGCATCAGATGCAGGATGAACACAGGTCACTCAGAATGGCATACAAATTATTCTACCACATAAACCAATGAGCATCAGATGCAGGATGAACACAGGTCACTCAGAATGGCATACAAATTATTCTACCACATAAACCAATGAGCATCAGATGCTGGAAGAACACAGGTCACTCAGAATGGCATACAAATTATTCCACCACATAAACCAATGAGCATCAGATGCAGGATGAACACAGGTCACTCAGAATGGCATACAAATTATTCCACCACATAAACCAATGAGCATCAGATGCAGGATGAACACAGGTCACTCAGAATGGCATCCAAATTATTCCACCACATAAACCAATGAGCATCAGATGCAGGATGAACACAGGTCACTCAGAATGGCATACAAATTATTCTACCACATAAACCAATGAGCATCAGATGCTGGAAGAACACAGGTCACTCAGAATGGCATACAAATTATTCCACCACATAAACCAGTGAGCATCAGATGCAGGATGAACACAGGTCACTCAGAATGGCATACAAATTATTCCACCACATAAACCAGTGAGCATCAAATGCTGGATGAACACAGGTCACTCAGAATGGCATACAAATTATTCTACCACATAAACCAGTGAGCATCAGATGCTGGAGGAACACAGGTCACTCAGAATGGCATACAAATTATTCCACCACATAAACCAGTGAGCATCAAATGCTGGATGAACACAGGTCACTCAGAATGGCATACAAATTATTCTACCACATAAACCATTGAGCATCAGATGCAGGAGGAACACAGGTCACTCAGAATGGCATACAAATTATTCCACCACATAAACCAGTGAGCATCAAATGCTGGATGAACACAGGTCACTCAGAATGGCATACAAATTATTCCACCACGTAAACCAGTGAGCATCAGATGCAGGATGAACACAGGTCACTCAGAATGGCATATAAATTATTCTACCACATAAACCAATGAGCATCAGATGCAGGAGGAACACAGGTCACTCAGAATGGCATACAAATTATTCCACCACATGAACCCGTGAGCATCAGATGCAGGATGAACACAGGTCACTCAGAATGGCATACAAATTATACAAATACATAAATATATTAACATTTACTCACACTCACACACACCTACACACACACAAAAAAAGAACATCAATGAATTAATTCTTAAAAAAAAAAACAAATGATTTATATTAATGTAAAAAGTGAAAACGTTTTAAGAGAAAAAAAAACCCATGAATTTTATATATAAAAATAATTCGTTAAATTAAAAGATATATTTGGCTTTCTTTTCTTCATTGATACAAATGTTATTCATTTTCAAAGATAATTTTTTTCATCAATGCTGACAAAGTCAAATTCTTAAGAAGTAAAATATAAATTTGGTATATAAAATGTTAAATGGTTTTCTTTTCTTCATTGTTATAAAAGTTATATATTTTGAAAGATTTTTTTTATTAATGATAACAAAGTCAATTTGATATCCATATTTTTCTTTTATACATAAAATGAAATTGTAGACAAAATCATATAAGAGTAACTACTGATTGTATTACACAATACAGCAAAATAAAAGTCACATGATAACAAACTTTAAATTTTATTTATGCACTGATCTCAGAAAAAGGTTTTAATTCATCTCATTTCCTACCTATAGATAAAAGAATAAGGCAGAGTGTACTATTTTTGGTGAACAACAAGTCTAGGAGAAAAATAAAGATCTTATTCATGCACTGCTCTAGGAAAAAGGTATATGTCTTCTCTCAGCAATTTGTAAAGGGAATAGTAAGCTATCTTTGGTGGGTAACCATTCTTGGGAAAAAAAACAAGTTTGTGTCTGTGTGTGTTTGAGGATTGCAAAAATGTTATCAAAAACTTTGGGGTCATGTTTTTGATTTTCTCTAATTTTGATTTTGATTTTCATACCAAGGATATTATTATAAATTGCTCTATAATATTTGAAGATGATATGCTTATGAAATGGGAGCTTGTCACTTTTGAGCAGTGAAGCCTCCTTGTTGCTGTATTTTTGGTAAAGATCTTTCATGAACTTTCCTGTCCTCTAATGTTGTTACCATTCTTATTTCCTTGTCTCCAGTTCCCTTGGTATGTATTCCTCTTTTTTCTTTCTTGCAATCAGATTTGCTGGATTGTTGCTGTTCTCCGTAATGTTCTTCAATGAGTCTCCACTTAAGTTTTCATTGAGTTTTGTGATTGAGGTCAAATGGGATAGTGGGGCCCCCAATTTTCTGTTTCAAATTTTCAAGGTTATGTTATTCTATTTATTTAAATGTTTAACAACAATATTAGAGAAACAGTTAACTTTTGTGAATATTCATATTTGAAGAAAATGCTAATCTGCAGAATTGTGCATTCGTATAAATCTACTAAAATTAAAACCTTTTGAAAATGCTGATCCACATATTCACCAAGAAAATATTTTTTCATCAGTATTACAACTCTTGTTGTTACTCTTATTATTATCTTATTACTACTCTTGATCAAAGTAGACCTGGGAGCAATGTCAATGAAGGCGTACTCCACACTTCCTAGATTTTTATTGCAGGGAAGCTTTCTTGTCAATTCATTTCTAGTTAAGTTCTTCTTCCTTACCCTCACCAATGTGTTTTTGGTTGTGGCTTATCAAATAATAATTTGTTGTAAATGCTGATCCACATATTTCACAAGAATAAGGTTTTTATATCTTTTTGTTTCATTTTCTTATTAGTTTTTTTAGAAGTCAAGGGGCCCCTGTCCTGGGGCTAAAACTTGATTCCTTTATAAATAGTACTTATATCCTAATGATCTTTTTAGGATAGAGCATGTTCCTTTGATGGCTGCTATTTGTACTTCACAGCAGCTTGGCTTCCCTGGTATTGTTTCTAGGTATTTTTTTAGATTTTGCTTCACCAGTCCAGTTGCCCCAACCACAACGGGTATGATGTCAATTTCTTTCAATGACCAAGTTGTTTTTAGGTCATTCTTGAGGTCCTGGTATTTTGTTATCTTTTCTCGTTCCGCTCTATTTAGGCCATAGTCATTTGGGACAGCTACATCAATAATAAGAGCAGTTTTTTTTCGTTTATCCCAGATGACAATATCTGGTTTAATGGCTTTGTCTTTTATATATCTGCCTGTCTGGATTACTTTGTCATAGAACACAGTCACCTTCCCATTTGATGTTATTGGTGGAGGCTCATGTTCCCAGATGTACTGTGTTCTCTCAAGCTGCATTTCTCCACAGATTTTCCAGTGGAGGTATTTGCATACTTTGTTATGGCGGGCAGTGTAGTGGCCATCTGCCAAAAGGATCTGGCAACCAGACATTAGATGACTTGGACTTTCAATGGCAGAGTGGCAGAATCTGCATTGGTCATTTTGTTGTATTCCAATCATTTTCTTTATCCAGTGTGTATTCGCACATGTCTTTTCAAATGAGCTTTTGTTGAAAATGCTTTTCCACATATTTCACAAGAATAAGGTTTTTCTCCAGTGTGTGTTCGCACATGTCTTTCCAAAAAATAATTTGTTGTAAATGCTGATCCACATATTTCACAAGAATAAGGTCTTTCTCCAGTGTGTGTTTGCACATGTCTTTTCAGATAAGACTTTGTTATAAATGCTGATCCACATATTCCACAAGAATAAGGTCTTTCTCCAGTGTGTGTTTGCATGTGAGTTTTCAAAGTAGAATTTATTGCAAATGCATATCCACATATTTCACAAGAATATGGTTTCTCTCCAGTGTGTGTTCGCATGTGAAGTTTCACTTCTCTACTTGTAAAAAATGCATATCCACAGACTTCACAGGAATATGGTTTCTCCCCAGTGTGTTTTTGCATGTGAATTTTCAACTCGTAATTTGTAGAAAATGCTGTTCCACACACTTCACAAGAAAATTGTTTCCCAGGATGTGTTCGCAGGTGTCTTTTCAAACCCAAACTAGTAAAACATGGTAACCCACAGACTTTACAAGAAAGTGGTTTCTCTTCTTTGTGTATCTGCATGTGCTCTGTCAATAGGGAACTGCTAGAAAATGCAGATTCACAGATTACACAAGAAAATGGTTTCTCTTGCCTGTGTGTTTGCTTGTGCATTTTCAAACTTGATTTATCTGGCAATTCAGATTGACAAATATTGCAAATGTGTGTTTCCATATCTATTTTTTATTCTAGGTGAAAATTCTCATCTACACAATAAAGAAAACTTCCCCAATTGTTCTTTTAAATATGAATTTTTATAAAATCTTCATGTACTGAATTTTAACAAAAAATTGTCTTGTGAGATGTCAACATGCAGATCCACTCACATGGGAAGAATACATTTTTATTTGGCAGTGCTTTTTAAATGTCTCAACTGTTCTCCAATACTGTTGATGTCTGTGAATAAATAGAAATATAGTATAATTAAAAAAAATGCAAAACAAGAGACTCATACATTATTTGGAATTATAATATTATTCTTATTATAATATTATTATGTTGAACTTCATATTTTCACCATAACTTTATTTATTTTATATAAAAATATAAGTTTAATAATGCAATTTTGCAAGATTTTTATATACAGG
Source organism: Doryteuthis pealeii (assembly GCA_023376005.1). NCBI lineage: Eukaryota > Metazoa > Mollusca > Cephalopoda > Myopsida > Loliginidae > Doryteuthis > Doryteuthis pealeii. The sequence continues at coordinate 100,233,149 of CM042151.1, forward strand.
GTCAGGCAAAATGATCTGACACATTTGTAGGTTTAATAAAATGCAAATGAAGTAAAGAAACAATGATCTGACACATTTGTAGGTTTAATAAAAGGCAAATAAAGTAAAGAAACAAAAAAGTGTTTTTATTTTCAAAAAGTACCTATGCCATTTTTTTCATATAATGCCATTTTTTTCGTTTCTTTATAATGCCATTGTTTTTCGTTTCCTTTTCAGTTGCCCTGGTGAGCATCGCGCTTTCATTGTGGAAACGTTTATCAAAACAAACGAATCTGTAACTGCAACACAAAGAGCGTTCCGTTTGCACTTCAATCTGGGTAGACATGATCCCGTACCAGCTCGAAACCCGATCTTGTTATGGGTTACCAACTTCAGAGCTACTGGATCTGCATTGAAATGAAAATCAACCGGCCGACCTCGCACCGCCAGAACTCAAAAAAATGTGGCAGCGGTAAGAGCTTCAGTTCAACAGTCTCCACTCTGTTCCACATTTAAACGCGCCCAGGCTCTTAGACTTTCCGAAAGAAGTTTGCAAAGAATTCTTCACAATGATCTTCAAATGCATCCATACAAAATGATGTTGATAAACATTTCCATAATGAAAGCGCGATGCTCACCAGTCCAATTCATGGCAGCAACTGAAAAAGAAACGAAAAACAATGGCATTATAAAGAAACAAAACAAAAATGGCATTATATGTACTTTTCAAAAATAAAAACACTTTTTTGTTTCTTTAACCTACAAATGTGTCAGATCATTGTTTCTGTACTTCATTTGCATTTTATTAAACTTATAAATGTGTCGGAAATTTTTGCCTGATCCTGTATATAAAAAATTATTACTAAAGATTATTCTTTTTCTTTACAGAAGAACATAAGTTTTCCACTTTTTGTTCAAAATAGCCAGATTATAGTCTGGGATCTGAACAATTGTTCAGTGCATGTACCCTTGTTGTTATTTTTTCTTACATATTTTAGCTATGCTGTGTAACTTTGCTGTAGGAAATTGTTTACACATATAAGCTTCCATAACGTTACCTAAACCAGAAATTGATAATTTCCCATTTTCGGCTGATAATTCTTGTAAAAAACATAGAAGTTATTTCTCTTGTGAACATACCTATATTTTTTTCAATTTAAATTAGTAAAATGAACTTAAAACTTATTACAATATTTTGAATATATTTTTTGAGGTTTTAATGCTAGTTTCAATTGAATAATAATAGTTCAAAAATAGTTGCTTTAAATAAAACAACAAATTTTTTTTTTCAAATTCAAAGTGTCATTTCAAATACACTCCTCTTGGGACCATAAAAATGCACAAGTACCAATTATAATTATATTGTGCAGTCATCCAGCATGTTATATGCATACACAGAAGTTGACGAAGCCACCACTTTAATTGAATTTGTAACTTAATGTTTTCTATACAAAAATATTTAAATCTTTTAAATATTTTCTCACAGGTGCATGTAGTTTTCACCTAAAATTTAAAACGATTTAAAAATAATGAATACATTCTTTCATGAAACCAACAAAGCCTCAATCAGTAGATAAAAGATTTAAAGATAAAAGATTTAATCACAATAAAAAAATAATAAAGTCAAAAAGTTAAACTTTTCATATCATATTCCTTAAAAAATAAGTTAACGATAAAAAAACAAAACAAAGGGAACAATCATTTTTTCTTAGGTAAGACATCCTACTTACTTTATTGTAACTAGCAAAATAAAAAACGCCCTCCAGGCGATGTAAAAATAGATTTTTGAAACATATTGCCTGAGGGGTGGGAGTTAAAAATTCAATGTCAGTGAGTTTGTACCCTAAGTAAGTAAAATCATCAAATTCATTTAAGGATTAAAAAATAAAACAATCTGAAATGTAAACTTTAAATATGTATTAAAATAAAACAAACTATATATAGATATAGATATATAATACCAGTCATGTATTTATTAAAACTTGTTCTAAAAAACAATGAGGACTGTCTAATGTTGTATGTTCAAATTTTGAATGTATTTATTCTGTTATGACGATTTTGGGTAATGTGACGTAAGCAGTGACGTAGTTTTTGTTACAGACAAAAACCGTAAGCGAATCTCCATTATTAATAGATATCAATTTTCTTTTTTACGTATGTTCCGTCTGAATACTCTTTCCAAAAATGAAAAATTTACATATTTACCCCCTCCTCCACATGAGCAGGATGTGACACAATGTCAATTTTTAGGAGGAGTTTAACAGGTTTGAGTTCCATTTCCCTTCTCTGAAACTGGTTACCTAATCAAGGTTAAAGAGCCCAGTCTGTGCTTGGAAAGAGAGAGAGAGAGAGCATGTGGATGCATACCTTTCCCAATAGTATTAGTGCTATATGAAATGTAGATAGCCTCGTCCAGGATTTAAACTTAGGTCGACAAGTCCATTTCCTATTACACAACGCACCTCCACAAGTATGAGCATGTAATTCTTTGTTACACTATCCACTATTAATACATCTTCTCATTAGAGAATAAAAATCTAATAATCACTAAACTAAATCTTTATTCATTCTTTTGTTGTTGCTTGGAATTATTTCAGTTAAAATAGAATTAAAAATACCAAAAATTCTAGCTGTAATATAAGCTTTTAGGGCTATGAAAGTGAACAAGTATCAAATATGTATGCTGAAAATTTATATGCATTCACCAACGTTAATGATGCCATTATATTGATGGAATCAGTAGTTATTTAATGTTTTGATATATTTTCAATACATTTTTTTTTCAAATCTAGTAAATCATTCTGATAGTTAAAATATTATCAATTCTATGACTTTTTAAAAAAAATATTTAAATCAGTAAAATGTACTTAAATTTTATTAGAATATTTTGAACTGTATTCCTCTTGGAACCATCAAAATGCACAAGTATCAATTATAACTTTATTGTCAACCAGAATATTATACATACACAGGAGTTGACGAAGCCTCCATTTTGATTGAATTTGTAACTTAATGTGTTCTATAGAAAAACAAATTTAAAATTCATAACATTTTTTTTTAGCTTTAATTGAGAAAATCTCGAAGAATGATTTCAAATATTATTAACATTTCTCTCAATTAATTATTTCCTGATGTGATGTATTGTTTTTAAAAATCTTTCAAATGACAGTAAAGGATTTTACAAAATTAATTTTAAGAAAAACTTGAAGAATGTCTGTAGCTTAGAGTGCACCTAATAGATAGATATAATTATTCTCTACTCTTTAAATATACCCTTAAATATGGACAGTGTAAGGGAAACAACTCTGTAGGGTCTGATAATCAAGTGGACCCACGGGGCCAGAATGGCATTGTGGGAAGATCAACAGATATCCTTAGGGCAAAATAGGGACTTCCGCCAGGCTAGAAGCAGTAGAAAAGTTGTGTGGAAAATATTGTTCCAAAATTAGAATTTAGTCTTGAGTTAGTTCTTGGTACTGGTAATGGCGCACAGGTAGGTTTCTTGCCGATTTTCCCGTGAAGTTGCTGGCATTTGTTAAAGACCCTTTTTGTAAATTAGTAATTGTTTTATACCCCATTTTATTTCAGTATTTCACAGTGTTTGGAAGTAAATAAAATCTTCTACATTCAACATCAGTCGATGTTCGTGTCATCATTTACATCACCAGAAAATACAACCAGAGAACTTCTACTATGTCCTTTAGATACCACTAAATTCACGTCACATGATCAGTTTAGGAAAAATTGAAGGAAGAAACGGAAATATTTTTTAGCTTTTTTTAAAAAAATCTCGTAAAAACAACAACAAAAAACAAAAAGAGTTGTTACAAAGAAAAACAGTTAATTCAAAAATTAAATTATCTGATAGGGAAAAAAATTACTCACCATCACCTTGAAAAATAAGTAAAACAATTTTTTTTTTACAATATAGGTTATGTTTCTTTATTGATATTTTTTAACAGAATTCTGTATTGATGGTTCTTTTACTAAAAATAACTCCAATATAGAAACTTATAAAAATCTTCTGATATAATTATTCCAATTCTTATCTTTATAGAAGAAAAGGAAAAATCGTTTTTTGTGGGTTCATTTTTTCATATTTCATAAAGTAAAATAGGGGGGGGGGAATAGACCACGAAAAAAATACCCTAATATATTTTTGGAAAAAACCTTTTACAAATTTATGTTCATCAAAAGGTAAGTAATTATGGAAATTTTTGTGAAAATCATACCAATAATTGATTTTTCATAGAATTTTTTTAAAAAGCCAACGTTATATTATATTTAAATATTAGTGAAAAATTCGATTTGTACACACACACACACACACAAAAAGATTTTTAAATATTAAAAAAAAAAAAAAACAAATTATTTAAGCAAATAAAAGATTTAAAATCTCTTAAAAATTAATTCCTTTAAATTTTTTTTTATTTTGACAATTTAATAGAATATAGTACATATCAATTAAAAAAGGAAAAAAAAGTTGTTGAATAATATTATGACATATTTTGGCACTTTTCATTTCAGAATTCATTATTTTTTTCTACAAAAACTACTACCTTGAGTACTATACAAATCTTTTGATATAGTTATTTAGACTCTTATCTTTATAGGAAAAAAAAAGGAAAAATCGTTTTGTTTTTTTTTTCGGTTCATTTTTTTCATATCTCAGAAAATAAAATAGGGGTTAGACCACATAAAAAAAAAAAAATCCCTAATATATTAGGGGATTTTTTTAGGAAAAACTATTTCAGACATATTTACATCCAAAGGTAAATAGTTATGGAAATTTTCCTGAAAATCGGACCATTAATTGATTTTTCATAGAATTTTAAAAAATGTACCCATTGTTTTTCAATCATAATTTTACATTATTTCCGTAAGCTGAAAAAAAAAAAAAAAAAAAAATCATCAAAGTTTGTTTAATGTTTCGGCGGACCTGAACTTTCAGACCCCCCCCACTAAAATTTTCGTTTTTAATTTTTTTTCTCTTCTTTCAATGGATTATTATCGATTGCACACCAATCTATCAGACTGTAAAAAAAATTTTTAAGTTATTTATTTTTCGAGTTTTCAAGGGGTGCTCAATTCCCCGTATAAGTTTATCGTAAATCAATCCCCCATATCGGAACCGCTAAAAATATTATTCATTTTTATTCATTTATTTTTTTCCTTCAATGGATTATTATCGATTAGACACCAATCTATAAGATTTTAAAAAAAGATTCTTAAAAGTTCTTTATTTTTTGAGTTTTCATGGGTGCTCATTTCCGTATAAGTTTATAGTAAATCGATCCCCCATATCGGAACCGCCCGAACTGAACTTGCGCAAAGGTGTCAAAGTTAGGGTGGCCCAGAAAAAACGGAACCCAAATTATTTATTTATTTTCCCATTAAACTAACCTTAAACCCCAACACCAACCCCTAACCTTAAACCCCAAACCCTAACCCCCCTAGTTAAAATTAACAGTTTTACAAAATTTTGGGTTCTGTTTTTTCTGTGTCACCTTAATTTTGACACCTTATTGCAAATTCAGCCCAACTGTTAAGATAGAGCGGTTCCAATATGAGGGGTCGGTTTACTATAAACTTCTACGGGGAAATGAGCACCCCTGAAAACTCGAAAAATAAATAACTTTTTATAATTTTTTTTTACAATCTGATAGATTGGTGTGTAAACAATAATAATCCATTAAAGAAAAAGAAAAGTAATTACAAGGAAAATTTTTTTCTCAGCGGTTCCGATATGGGAGTTCGGTTTACGATAAACTTAGCCTAAAATTCGTTTTTGACAAAATGACTTTAGCCCCCCTACAGAAAATAATTTACCAAAAATCAGGAAATTATCGGATTTTAATGAAATTTTTAGTATTCATATATCAATAAATGATCTTTATAATGCATTATTTATTTTATTTCAAAACTTTCTCATTTTTTTCAGGTCGCTTAATTTTGACCCCCCTTATGTTGGGGGCGTAAAATATTTTGCAAGTTGATCATTTTTTATACTAATTACAGTATAAATAATGAGATTAAATACCGAAGTTATGAATAGAAACAAAAAAAAATTTTTTTTACGTTGGCTTTTCTATGAGAAAATAAGTACCGAAAATCGAAAAATAAAATCTAAAAAAATAATAAATAATTTATTTTTTGGAGATTTCTTTTTTACTCATTTCGATAATTATTTAATTGGCTATTATTTTATAAAAGAAAAAATTATACATCAATGTTTTTTCTGCTTAAAAGGGGGAGGGGGTACATTTTCAATCGAGTTTTTCTTCAAAACTTATTACTTTTGGCGCCTAAAATAAGGTTTGCATTAAGTAGATATTTATTTTTAGAATCTAAAAATATAAGATTTTAAACTGAACGTCAGGCTTTTCATATTTTAAATGAATTTTATATATTATTTTTTCATAGCAAAAATACTAAATTAAAGTTTTGAAATAAAATAACTGATGCATTATAAAATTCATTAATTGTTAAATCAATACTGAAAATTTCATTAAAATCGGATAATTACCTGATTTTTGGTAAATTTTTTTGCAAACGCGAATGTTACAGTAAAATTGTAAACAAGCACTTAAAAACATCGAAATGAGGCTGACTGGCTGATTGGGAATTTCACTACGAAAATTAGTGGTAACTAGTTTTTGGCTACGTTAAATTTCAATTGGTTTAACGGTGCGAAAAATGTAAACATTGTTTTCGTTCATAATTTAAAAAAAAAATATGATCTGGAGTCTTTTTTTTTTTTTTCCTTAGGTTAAAGAAGATGGATAAAAATGTAATATTCTTACTAACATTAGAAATTAAAAGTGTCGTCCATTTGCAATCAATACAGAGAGGTTTTCAGGAGGCAGTTAAAGTAAATAAAAACATAACATTATACTTACTTCTTTCTCTTTTCTTTCGTCTGATTTCTTTTCCTTGGGTTATATAACTTTAGAGAAAAGAAAAATATTTTAAATAAAACTAATGTTTTCTGGTTGAATTAAATTAAAAAAACTTCGTTCAGTTGCAATCAACATCAAAATAATTACTATAAAACTGGAAACAGGGGGAGATAACTGTGATGTTTTTCTCGTTTAGCAAAAAATTAATACATATTTGTTGTTTATTGTGTTTTATACTTTAAAAACTTTTACAACTAATTTCAAGGATAAATATATTCAATGATAATATAATTTATATTATATTTATATTATGTATTAGGTCAGGACAAGACAGTTCTTTTTTCTTACCAGCTAACTAGTACCATCTAGGGACTGGCAAAAAATCAGCTTCTACGAGTTTTAAAAGCGAATTAGAAATAATTAAATCTATTATTTAAGGTCAAACTTTGTCTAAATCGATAAGTAGTAACATAATGACCATCATTAAAAAAAGAAAAATATCATTACATATGCAGTTTATTTTTAATACATTTAAAGGGATTTGTTTTGGTCAATTTCGACGCGATCCGCCACTCAGCCCCTTTTTCAAAGTGCTTATTTACAATTTTACTGTAACATTCGCGATTGCAAAAAAAGAAATTACCAAAAATCAGGTAATTATCCGATTTTAATAAAATTTTCAGTATTGATTTAACAATTAATGAATTTTATAATGCATCAGTTATTTTATTTCAAAACTTTAATTTAGTATTTTTGCTATGAAATATATATATATATAAAATTCATTTAAGATAAAGATATTCGGATTTTAAGTTTAAAATGTTATATTTTTAGATTCTAGAAATGAATATCTATTTAATGTAAACCTTATTTTATTGTATCTTTGAAGAAAAACTCGATTGAAAATGTACCCCCCCCTTTTTAAGCAGAAAAAATATCGATGTATAATTTTCTTTTATAAGATAATAGCCAATTAAATAATTATCAAAATGAGTAAAAAAGAAATCTCCAAAAATTAATTTTTTACGATTTTTTTTGGTTTTCGGTACTTATTTTCTCATAGAAAAGCCACCGTAAAATTTTTTTTTGTTTCTATTCATAACTTCAGTCTTAAAAAATAAGAGATAACAGGAAAATGTCTTTCATAACTAATCTCAGGTAAAAAAATAGATTGAGTGAATGAGGGTGCTCCAGAGAGCTGGAGAGGTGTGTGATGACTGCTTGATAGATTGCTAGAGAACAGGTGAATTCCAAAACGGGTGGGAAAAGTACTGCTGGTGTTGAATGTTGGTATGTGATATGTGTCATTCAAGGTCATCTTTATATCAGTCACAGGGTCAACACATTAAATAATGTTATATACACAAATATAGATATCTCTCGATTCACTAATTCAGCAATTCAATTCGCGCACACACCGCAATAAAGAAATATACTCGCAACAATAAAATATAAGTTGCTGACGCTGAACGGAAGTTTACTCAACGGTAGCCTAAACGAAGTGAATAACACGTTTCTACGCATAGGCTCCAGCAGAACTTGAATTGAATGTTGGTATGTGATATGTGTCATTCAAGGTCATCTTTATATCAGTCACAGGGTCAACACATTAAATAATGTTATATACACAAATATAGATATCTCTCGATTCACTAATTCAGCAATTCAATTCGCGCACACACCGCAATAAAGAAATATACTCGCAAACAAAATAAAATATAAGTTGCTGACGCTGAACGGAAGTTTACTCAACGGTAGCCTAAAACGAAGTGACCAAAATAACACGTTTCTACGCATAGGCTCCAGCAGAACTTCCGGATGGAAAACAAGAATTCTTAAACAATAAAGAAAATAATTTTGTAAATAAAATTCGCATTTTCATCCAATCCAAACGATTCGCGGGTGAAATGAAAAAGATCTCAGTTGATCCAATTTTGGATCCCGACAACCTATATAAAGTCAGCTTTGAAAAGCCGACAAGTCAGAGATATCCTGGTGTCAGCGTCGATCACATCAACGAGGGCCGACCTCACAGAACGAAACATACATCACCAGGTGGCGGACTTACTTCTATCTCCCAACCCCTACTCTGACCGACCGGCAACTTAAAGGGGCAAACATCCTATGACAGCAAGAATACGCCAACTTTCATACACGATACAAACCCGCTATTGACTTCAGAATACCAAAACACACAATTCTGCCTACATCACCATCCCACTACAACATTACCACGGCCACCAGACCCTTCACTGACTTTATTATTCACTTTACAACTATCACCAAAATCAGGCTCTCTCTCTTAAATTCACTTTCAGTTTTTCGTCGCTTTTCATGTTCCTTTTTTCAATATAATTGTTGAAACTTAAAATCTGTGTTTTTTTTTCCTCATCACCATATGCTTCATACTAACCCTGTTTATTACAAATATAACATAAAAGTTATATATTGTACACAAATACATACATTTAAGAATAAGAAAAAACAAAAGTGTATAATAGTTCAATGTCTTTCATAACTAACCTCAGTTAAAAAAAGAAAAAAAAAGATTAAGAATGTGAATGCCTCAATAGAGTAATGGAGATGTGTCTTGGCTGATCAACAAATTTGTGAGGAACTGCTGAGAATCAAAAACAAGGGGAAAGTTTGATGACTTGGCCGTGTTAGGAATTGGCCATTTCCAATAATGAGTCAGATTTCATAATCTGGTAGGACAGGTGGGGAAGGGGGGGGGGGTATTGTTTTTGGAGGTGTGTCTTATGTATGTATCTAGGTAGTAAATTTGACCTAGTTCATGGTTCAGAACAATTAGATGAATGAGAATGAGTGTGATGGAGAGATGCATGTTGACTGTTTGATGGATTGGAAAAGTTCCACATGATAAGCTGAATTTTGGAACATGTTATGTGTCACGTAGTCATTTGAGGTCATCTTCAGGTCAAACACGGAGGGTGGAAAGGAAAGAATGGTTTTGGGAGAAGAGTCAATGTATGTAGGCAGGAAGGTAGTAATCCTGACCTAATGTTGGTTGCACCTAAAAGAAATATTTTCTGTGAAAAAGGCAGAACAGTAGACATTCTAGGTGTGTAAGAGTCCATTCATGAAGATCAGTTGTCATGTTCTGTCAAAACAAAACGCTCGTTGATGAGTTTGACTGCAGCTTGTTTAGTCTGTGAAAATGTTAGAAAACCTTCCCCACTGAATGTGTATTTTTGCATCTTAAGTGTTACTTTGTTACAAAAAGAAGAGAAAATAAGTATACTTGATATGTATAGGCTTCAATACAGGACATATTACTAATAAACTTTTGCTAAAACTCATTTTTCTCTATTTAACCCATAGATGGAACCCTAACAGGTACTACCAGTCCAGGTCAGAGTGGACCTGAGAGTAATTCCCAAGAGCTCCAAAATTGGAACTTCACCATCAGATAGATACCCAGGACAGTAAGACCCTCAGCCAACACCTTCTAGCACATCTATAATAAAAAGGGTTTGGGCTTGCTATAAGGGCATTAGGGTTGGAAAAATCATATACATGCCTCTGCAACCACCTGTCTAGCCTATGTAAGAGCCACTGTGAAATGTTGCTTGTCATGGACTGCTCAGCTACTAGGGTTCCATCCTTAAGCATCAAGGGCTACCACCCACAACCAACAGGTGGCCCCATTGAGAAAAAGGACTGACTTCCGACCTCTAAGAAAATATCTCAGCCATTCTAGTTTAGGCCTTAACTGGGTCTAGTCACTCCTACGGCCCAGGGAGATATTCCCTTACCACAGGTGACTATGACCGGTCAATAAAGCCTAAGTCATAAAACCACCTTCTGTCTTTGTCTTTTTCATTCCTTGAATTCCTTCCTTTTCAGTACAATCACCAAATGAGATAGGGTTAAAAACCAAAATCCCTAAGAACATGCAACAAGAATATCCAGCTACCTTTAAACCTTAAAACACCCAAACCTCTTACCACCCCATAGGCTATTCTAACTTCTCCTGGTATGTTGTTGACTGGTCTGGTTCTGGCTTCTTTAGTTATGCCAAGGTTGTCATTAGTTTTTAGAGACAAACACCAGGCATATAGTTTATGGTGATCACATTTTATTCAGACCTTAAATATTAAGATTTTCTCAACCTCATACGGGAAGCCACTTGCCAAGCAAGTCTACACATCTGGATGCTCAGAGGCTAACTGCTAATTCTAAACTTCTTTCCAATCATTTGAGTGACCAGAAGGAGTTGGGTCAGATCGAGGTTATTGAATATTAATCACCTAATGGTCCGGATTTGAATTTCAACAACCTTGAACTCAATTCTGTTTCTACACTGTCTATAAAGTAATAGTTAAAACATCAACAACCTAAATATGCACAAATCACCCAAGATGAAATCCAAACATGTAAGTCCTGATTATCTGGTGTTGCTTATCCTCATCCTTATTTCTTATGGGCTAAATAATAAACTATTCCATTTTTATTATAAAGAAAGGGAAAAAAAGCACATACTACACAGAAAAATATAATTAGAAAGAAAGTATGGGAAAAATAGAAGGGGTGAACACACAAAAGAGATAATGCTAATCTGTTTCAATGGAACTTAATAAAAAGATAAAAAAAAGGAAAAAAAAGAAGTGAGAGTGAGAGAGAGTTAAATCAAGATATTATACTTTTTACATATTGAACTATTTAACAATATGTCTTAAGTAAACATATCAAATGTTCTCATGGACCTAAGATCAAATCCTGGACAAGACTGTTTGCATTTCATATAGCACTAATACCCTTGGAAAAGGTATGCATCCAACTACTCTCCCTACAGCTATGGGCAAATAGTAGGACAGGTTGGGCTCTTTAACCTTGGCTAGGTAACCAGTTTTGAAGAAGGAAAAGTTTGAATTTAAACCTGTTAAACTCTGTTTAGTAAATTCATCTTGTGTCACATCCTGCTCATGCATAGGGGTTGGTAATATATATATATATATATATATATATATATATATATATATAAAATAATAAAATTCGAAGGCAATACAATGCGTAAAAAATAAAGACAAAAAGATGTTTTATATATCTTATCGATTTCAAAGCTAGAGCTTCATCATCAGAGTTTATTTTCAGAAAATAAACTCTGATGATGAAGCTCTAGCTTTGAAATCGATAAGACATATAAAACATCTTTTTGTCTTTATTTTTTATGCATTGTATTGCCTTCGAATTTTATAACATACTTAACAATGCTTCAAGCAAATTACCAATTACTTTTATATATATATATATATATATATACTGATCATTCAAAGAATTTCAATTCATAAAACTCAAACAAATTTAAATAACATCTTTATTCTTAATTCCTAGAATATTGTACAATACTGAGTTAGAAAAGCAATTTAGAAGTATGTCTACATTGAACAACAACTGATCATTCAAAGAATCTCAATTCATAAAACTCAAACAAATCTTATTATAATGGATGTTTGGTGTCTCTCTGTCTGTAACCAAAACTACATCACTGCTTATGTTACAATACGCTCAGGAATTATGTATGCTTATCAATGAGTCCATTATATGGGCCGGGTTAGCTCAGTCGGTAGAGCGTTCGGCTAGAAACCACAAGGTTCCTAGTTCGATACCAGTCCTCGCCAACTCAGCGTATGAGTAGCATAGGGATCTGTGCGGTAAAGTAAGGAGCTGATGGTAGGTGTGGCGCTCCACCTCAGATGCTAAAACAATCTCCTTGGTCTAGCGCTATTGAAAAGGGGATAGACTACCTCGCTGACTGGCTGATACCAACTCTAGGCCGCCCCGTCGACTTTACTTTACTTTTATCAATGAGTATTTATATAGTCAAAATCATTATTAATACATAGAATAAATTTTATTTATTAAGTATGTCTGTGTAAATCTAGATTAGATTTGCCTCAAAACAGCCCATGTTATTAGTGCATCACTAAGAAAAAAGGTTTACATGATATATGGTGTCAGGGTTAATTTGTATATTGTTCTTAACAAAACCGGGTTTAATAAATAATTACTTGGTTTTATTGATCTCTAATATTATTGTCTTATTCTCCAATGCATTAAAATCCTATGAATGATTTTATATAGAAACCAATTAAAATGTAATTGAAATAAGTGTATTTTTTTATATACATTCTTATTAAATTTTGTTAGTCTTTCTAATTTAACATATTTCATTAGTTTTAAAACTTAAATGCTTATGCCCAGAGGGCACATATTCTTGCTAATTTGAATAATATCTTTATACTTAAACCATAGAATACTGGACAATATTGAGTTAGAGAAATAATTTAGTAGCATATTACATGAGAAGGTTTACATTGAACAATAGAATATTCTGATTGTAACTGTCAATTAAATCAGACATATTCCCTTCCCTTTTTTGAGAGACCCACAGATTCACCCTTTTTAGACAGTGCAGACGAAATAACTATGCAAAGACTAATTTCTATTGACATCCCATAATGAGAGTCCTATTAAATTTCCCAAAATGCAACATGACTTCCACCCCAGACTAGAAGCAGTTCAACATTTTGGAGGGAATTTGTCCCATAAAGAATTTTGTCTTAGTAGTCCCTTGAACTGGTTAAGCACAGTTTTTCACGGTGTAACTGCTGTCCAATAAAATTCAATGTTTATTCCTTCATCAGTCGAGTCTTGTGTTTAATATCTATCAGCATCAGGGAACTGCTACACCATTCATTCAAAGAATTTCAGGTTATTTCCTAGTTGAGTAACATGAGTGACCCCCCCCCAAAAAAAAAATGTATTTCACGGTGTAACTGATGTCCAATAAAATTCAATGTTTATTCCTTCATCAGTCGAGTCTTGTGTTTAATTTCTATCAGCATCAGGGAACTGCTACACTGATCATTTCAAAGAACTTCAATTCATAAAAGGACTGTAGCCAGTGGAGTAACTGGAAGATTAGTGATTCAGGCAAACATAATACAATGATAAATAAATATTGGACAATATTGAGTTAGAAAAGCAACATAACAATTAATAAACAGAAGTAAATAACAGAGAAACAATATAAGAGTTAGAAAAGCAATTAATTATCACATCCAGTGAGAATGTTTACATTGAACAACATAATATACTGATCATTCATGTGGCGCATGGTGTAATGGTTAGAGTCATAGAAAATGGACTCGTCAACCTGAGTTCAAATCCTGGACGAGACTTCATTTCATAGCACTAATACCCTTGGAAAAGGTATCCATCCAACTACTCTTCCTCCAGCTATGGGCAGACTGAGCTTTTTAACCTTGGCTAGGTAACCAGTCTTGGAGAAGTAAAACTTTGAATTTAAACCTGTTAAACTCTGTTTAGTGAATTGACCTTGTGTCACATCCTGCTCATGTGGAAGGGTTGGTAAATATATATATATATTTATTCATAAAGATAAAAGGTGGCTTACCGGTGAAAATGGGCACGGTTGTTGGAGGTGCAAAATTCAGGGATTAAGTCAGTGACATAACAAATACAAAGTGCTCAATACTAAGTAAAGCAAATTCATTAAAAAATGGATACAATAGAAACCTACTCGGGTTTCACCATAAGGATCTTCAGGGTTAAGGAACACACGTGTGATCGGCTGCAATTAATCAGTACCTCGATTAATTCAGTGGATTTAACCCTGAAGATCCTTATGGTGAAAGTAGGTTTCTATTGTATCCATTTTTTAATATATATATATATAAGTATGAAAAGGTGGAATGAAAACATCACACAATGCTGTTAAAGAGAAAACAATTTATAATATAATCATAGCTGATACTGATCAATATTTCGATTTTACAAAAATTATCATCAGAGCTCATTCACTCCGTGGTTGTTTGGGTCGGAGAAGAATGTCAAATCCGACATTCTTGACATTCTTCTCCGACCCAAACAACCACGGAGTGAATGAGCTCTGATGATAATTTTTGTAAAATCGAAATATTGATCAGTATCAGCTATGATTATATTATAAATTGTTTTCTCTTTAACAGCATTGTGTGATGTTTTCATTCCACCTTTTCATACTCATATTGTCGGATTCATTTCCTTTCTTTTAAATATATATATATATATATACATATACTGATCATTCAAAGAATTTCAATTCATAAAACTCAAACAAATTTGAATAACATCTTTATTCTTAAATCAAAGAATATTGGACAATAATGAGATAGAAAAGCAATCTAGAAGCATGTCTAGTGAGAATGTTTACATTGAACAACAACTGATCATTCAAAGAATCTCAATTCAGAAAACATTTAAATAACATGTTTATACTTAACTCTTTGCCTACCAAATTTCCACCAATCTTTAAAGTTCACCTTAGAATTCAGTCTATTCAAATTAAATCTTATTATTATTGTAAACTGAGTCCTTCAGCAAGATCAATGTCAATTTCTCAAGGTATTTGGTTAGTTTAATGGCATATCAACCCCTTTTAGGTTATTTAAAGCATAAAATTCCTACAAATATTTTTGGCACAGTTTCCAATATTTCTATCTAATAACAATAACTTATGCACAATTATATGGTTTAAAGTAACTATTTTTTGATAATTTTCAAACAGATCTACTTGATCTACTGATGAGAACCAAACATAAAAAAACCCATGAGGGTCAGAGTGAATTTGTGGGAGGGGGAGTAATTTCAACTTGATGAAAATAAAGATCAACAGATTTGCCACACACTTATGAAGATTCAGGAATCTCTCCTGCATGAACTTGCATATGTCTTTTTAAGTGTGAAATATCTGAAAATGCTGATCCATACACTTCACAAGGTTTTTAAATGCCCAAAATTGATACAAATATTTTTGGCACAGTGACATGGTTTTAAGTATTCCTATCTAATAAAAGTAAAGTTGTCAAGGTGGCCTAATGTCGGTATCAGCCTGACATTGAGGGAGTCTATCCCCTTTTCACTAGTGCTAGATCAAGAAGATTATCTTAGTGTCTGAGGTCGAGTGCGACACCTACTATCAACCCCTCATTTTACCGCACAGTTCCCTGTGTTACTCATACACTGAGTTGGTGAGGGCCGGTATTGAACCAGGAACCTTGTGATTCCTAGCTGAATGCTCTATCAACTGAGCTATGGTTTAAAGTAACTATTTTTTTCAAAAAGGATCTATTTGATCTATTGATGATACCCAAACATTTAAAACACCTGCAGGTCAGAGTGGACCAAGGAGTAATTGATGGCAATGAATGAATGACTTTACACACCCAGAAAGAAAGATAGACAGGTACAGCCATATAGATGAACTGATATTTTGCAATGAGAAAATGCATAAAAACATGAAAAATCACAGTCAATACAGGAAAAGTGGATGTGACTCTAATGAAACATTTTCCTGATGTGAATGCTCATGACACAGTAGACTTGTTTGGTACAGTGAAGAGGATAGAACTACAGCAGCAACTGCTGAATATACTAAAGATGATTAGGAATTCAACCCAGTCAGAATTGATATATTGAATCAAGAGAAAACGAGGAGAAGCACTCTTCATATCTCCCTTAAGTTTGCAAGTATATTATAATAAAGATCACCACACATATCAAGATTGAGTGTTAGAGTTCTCTCCCACATGTTCTTGCATTTGTATTTTTAATTGTGAAATATCTGAAAATGCTGATCCACACACCTGTGAAGAAAATGCTTTCTCTCCCGTGTGTATTCGCATGTGTCTTTTCAAACTGAAATTTTGAGAAAATGCCGATCCACACTCATGGCAAGAAAAGGGTTTCTCTCTTGTGTGTATCTGCATGTGTCTTTTGAGACTGAAATTTTGCGAAAATGTTGATCCACACTCGTGGCAGGAAAAGGGTCTCTCTCTTGTGTGTATTCGCAGGTGCCTTTTTAAATCGGAATTCCGAGTAAATGAAGATCCGCACTCTTGACAACAAAATGGTTTCTCTCCAGTGTGTATTCGCATGTGTATTTTTAAGTACGAAATGTCTGCAAAAGCTGAGCCACACTCTTGGCAAGAATATGGTTTTTCTCCTGTGTGTATTCGCATGTGTTTTTTTAAATTGAAATTCTGTGAAAACGCTGATCCACACTCTTTGCAAGAAAATGGTTTCTCTCCTGTGTGTATTCGTGTGTGTTTTTTTAAACTAGAATTCCGTGAAAATGCCGATCCACACTCTTGGCAAGAATACGGTTTCTCTCCTGTATGTATTCGCATGTGTAATTTTATGATAGAACTCTGTGGAGATGCATATCCACACACTTGACAAGAAAATGGTCTCTCTCCTGTGTGTATTCGAATATGGTCCTTCAAATGAGAACTTTGGTAAAATGCTGTTCCACACACTTGACAAGAAAAGTTTTTTTCTCCTGTGTGTATTCGCAGATGTTTTCTTAAAGCAGAATTCTGTGCAAATGCAGATCCACACACATCGCAAGCATATGGTTTCTCTCCTGTATGTATACGCATGTGTATCTTTAAATATGAATTCTGTGCAAATGATGATCCACACACTTCACAAGAACATGATTTTTCCCTGGGTTTTCTTTTTGTGACTTTTTTCAAATTTGAACTCTGTGAAATTGCTGATTTCCCAACTTGAGCAGAAGGACGTTCTTTTTCACTGTGTTTTTGCATGTTTACTTACAACTCTTTATTCAGTAAATTTGCTGATGTACAAACTTGGGAAGAATATCTGAAAAGAAAAGATACATTATTATTATAAAATGTAAAAATGTTTTTATTTTAGCTTAGAAAAAAAGATTGTCAAATATTTTGTAATCTTAATAAATACAATTTGATTTTTCTGCATTGTTATTAAACCATTTTATGTAAATAATATAAATCAGAAATAAAAAAAAATATATGTTAATTTTATCACATTCAAGACATTTCTTAAAAAAAAACTAGGGCAAATAAAATGTCAAATATACTCCATGTATTTTTCATATTAATTTTGTGACTAATGTCTTCTATAAACTTAGTTTTAGTTGATTGTGAGATATTGTTACAGTTTGCTGTGAAGTGTACACTGAACTGAATTGGGGTTAGTGACTGATTCAATTGAGGGATAATCTATCTGCAGTGCAAGTTGGCTTTTAATAATCAAAAATGTGACCTAGAGTGATTGGGAAAATGATGTTTAAGGCAATAAGTTTTACTAAGTTTTGAAATAAATTCATTCTTAATGGATACTCAATTTCTTTTATAAACACATTTTTTATTTAGCCCATAGATGGGGCCCTAACAGGTACTACCACTCTGGGTCAGAGTGGACCAGGGAGCAATGGTGATGAAGGAGTGCTCCATAATCCTGAGACCTCCAGAACTGGAACCTCACCATCAGATAGTTTTACATCACACACAGGACATCACAATGATAAGAATGTAGCATAACTACTTGAATGCCAAATTTAAACTTGTGCAATTTTTTTCAATTGAATTTTTACAATATATTTTTTACATAATAAATTTAAACTTATGCAAGGGGTGTGGTTAGGGTTATGATTAACAGTATGCATTTTGTAAAAATATATTATAAAAATTTAATTATAAAGAAAAAAAAACACACACACACAAACACAAGTTTAAATTTACTTATGTTGTCTCATTTATTATTTGTAATATAAATAAAAAACTAAATTATAATCTAAATTATCTTGCCAATAAAAAGTGAGAAAGAGCACACAGTAAATATTAGGTACCAACAAAATGAACACCAATTTTCAATTTAAAAACAAATTAATATTAATTAAATCGATTATTTAGGATCAAATTTTTGTTTAAGTCAAAAAGTAGTAACATAATGAGTGTCAAGGTGACTGAATGAGTCAGTATGCTGCTGGAGTGACCAGTCAAGTCTGAATGAATTTGACATAAAGCAGCTGATATATATGGCCCTCAGGAATATTCCATATTTGCATATGGGTGATACCATTCCCCGGGTACTGATTGGCTGCTGTCTTTAGTGGGGCAATGGTGCTTAGATAAATAAACCACCATTCTGTACTATGCTTGTGGCAATGCAGGATCCATACTTGAATTATGGCTTGCATGCTACCTTTGTCTTCCAATTTGATGGTAATTGGATTTTACATTTCCCCTCTCCCTTTCCCGTATGTAGACAGAGCTTTATGAGGAGGATTTGCCATTCTTTAAGGACTGGCTTATGTGGGAATAAATTGGACAGGGCTTGAAGACTGTTTGATGTATATGTGTCCTCTGTCAGACATCTAATTGCAGATGCTGGAAGATTGGGATAATTGAGTGGAGAATTGTTTGCAGGGCTCACCACTTTGGGAATTGCACTTGGCATTAGGGTAGGCATGGCCATGACTTCCCACTTTCTCAAGAAACGGTGATTCCTGAGTGTGATCCTTCCTGATCCATCTACGTTGAATCGGTTTTGATGATCCGGAAGGACAGTGATAAGCTTGTCAGTAGTGTTTCACCAGCAACTGAGTGGATTCTGGAGAGCTACCATATCACCATCTTGTAGTGGGCAGAGACTATGGGTATATATCTAGTATATCTCTGTATCTTTTTGGAATTGCGGCGGTGAAGGATTTCTTTGCTGTGTTATGCTGCAGCTATCCATTCAGGGTGTGGCTTGTATATGATGGGTTGTGCAGAAATAGAATCCCAAAGTCGGAAATGGAGTAAGAGATAAATTGATAACTTGGATAGAAGTATTTCGGTATTGCAGGATGGCCCGAGCCACGTTATCATATCTAATGAACCCTGGGGGCCTGTGTTACCATTTATTATCCTCTTTGAAGTTTTTATGGCAAGCTCTGCACAGCTGTTACATTGAGGATATGCGACTGAAGACAGTCTGTGCTTTACATACCATGTCTCAAAGACTGCTGGAATATACTGGAGGTAAAAGGTGGGCCCCCATTCCTACCAAGTTCCTTTGGGGTGCCATATGTGTGGAATAGTTTCTGACAAATAAACATTAACTTGGAAGTGGTGACATGACCTGGTTTCATGTGGTACAAATTAAGTCAGCCAGTGAGTGTATCTGCACAAGTATGCAACATGCCCAAGGTAGAATAGGTCCATCACTATTTGTTGGAAAAGTAATTCTTGGGATAGGGGTTATGGTTATTGCTTCCTGTGGTTGACTTGGACAATATTTGCACAAATTGAACAATTTGCTCTGAAGTTCCGTATGAATGCATTCATATCAGGTCAATATACGGAATTATTTGCATGAGCTTTCATGCCATCCATGTATTTATTCAAACTAGTTTGAATTCTGTTCACATCACCATGTTAAAGTGAATCAGAATGCTGTTGAAGTGGACAACCAGTTAAGTCTGAATGAATTTGACATGAAGCAGCTGGTATATATAGCGCCCAGGAATATTCCATATTTGCATATGGGTAATTCCATGTCAAATAATCCAAGCCATGTCACCCAACCGCTTCAATTTTTCTAAAATTTTGTACAGGTTTGGACTAGGTTAAAGTTAGTCAATCCCCCAAATTTGAGCTTCCAATTTGATAAATTGGCCAAGTTATGTCGATTTTAAACTCGAAAAATTTGAGAGGGGGGGGGGAGAAAAATGGTGACATTTGTAATCTATTTTTGTCTATAAAATGAGTTCTAGAGCTTCCCTACTACTAAAAATTGGTTTATAAAAGCTTTTGGCCAGAGGAATCCAAAAATGTTATCAAAATAGGCATAAAATTAACCCTTTTAAAGTTATTAATGATTTCTGATTTTTTTTATATCAATAAGTGGAAAAATCGCAATGTGGTACTGCATATGAATTTTTTTTTCTTTAAATTATAATTCTACATATATTGAACATTATTTGTATCAAAAATAGAGTTTGGTTTTAGCTCACAAGCGAAGTTACAACATCAGTTAAAATTTTGCACTTTTATGTTTTGAGTGTTTCTGTTTAGCCATTGAATATGGATTATATGGAGCAAAATAACTGTCAGAATTCAATAGAAATTAGCAGGATTATTTTATGGGTTGGATATATTTAAAATAATATACAACTTGTCCATTTTTATTTCACATAGTTTTAAAAATGAAACATTCCAAATGGTCTTGCGTCACATAAATGCCCAACGTAAAATTAAAATGAATTAAAAAAAAAAAAGAAGTTAAATGTTTGTTTTATTTGTAATATTGAAATTGTGAATTAATGAATATATTTTGGTAATTTTGATCTTATTTCGTCCTGGGCTCCTGCTTTATGTTATGTTTTAGCGAGCCAGTGTCAGGTGAATTTTTGGCCCAAATTCGATATTTTCCAAGTTGAATGTAGATATTTTAAATGCCCTTCTCCCCCAGATTTTTATGGGCAATCAGTGTAAATATTTTACAACTCCCCCTTTTAAGAAAGAGTAAGAGAGAGTTAAATCAAGATTACTTTTTATATATTGAAGTATTTCGCAATAGCACTTAAGTAAAAAAGTAAAGTTAATGGTGTTACCTAATGTCAGTATCAACCATACAGCGAGGGAGTGGAGTGCCACACCTACTATCAGATCCTGACTTTACTGCACAGATCCCTGTGCTACTCATATGCTGAGTTGGTGAGGATCAGTATCGAACCAGGAACCTTGTGATTCCTAGGCTCTACAGGCCATAAACATATCAAACATGATAATTAAATTATCACACTGTGGTATATCACTAGGTCCTTCTAGTGATCTTAAAATACTTAATAAATATTTGATGAAAGTAAATATTTTAAAACATTTTTCAATGGTTTCTCTGAATGTTTGAGATGAGGCTTGATAATTAGTATTATCTGTGTTATTCGGACTATTGTCCTCATTTTCATTGTTATCTGTACACAATTGGAGGGCACATCGGCTGAAACATTGTACAGATAACAATGAAGATGAGGACAATAGTCCGAATAATGCAGATAATACTAATTTTTCAACGGATTTTTTTTTTTTTCCAAAAAAACAAATTATCTACAGTATATTATATTTTATCAAAATAAACAACTAAAATCTTTGCAGAATACAACAATTTTTTTTGGGGGGGAGGGGGGCAACTTTAAATTGTGTTCATTCAATTGCCGTTCGTGTAGTATGATGCAAGGAAAATTCTATATATATCCTTTTTTTTTTTTTTTTAAAAAAGCAAAAAAAAAGCTCTGATTTAAATTTTACGAGTAATCATTTTTACATGACAATAATTATTTCTAAGATTAAAACTATGAGTTGGCTGACTTTAAAAAAATATTACATATTCGATCTAATTTTCTTATTAGAAATTCTATTTAATAAACAATCTCAGAAATTTTCATTAAAATCTAATTAATTGATTAGAAATGAATTTTTCCACTTTATTTCTTCTTGGTATTTTACTCGACAAAAATCAAGAAAACTTATTAAATTTTAAAATAGGAATATGATTTTAAAAGTGAAAAGAGTGTAAACGAATAAAACATATTAAAAAATGAACTCAAAAGATTTCATAAAACGATTAAATTAGTTTTAAAAAAATATTCACTTAATTTCTATAGAGGATAAAAATTTCGTAAACATATTTCATCGTAATTCTCTTTCTTTGTTAAAGTCTTTCGTTTGTAAAGAAAAAAGAGGAGAATTTAAAGTGAACGTTATACTTACTTCTTTTTGTTTTCTTTTCTTTCGGGTAATGTAATATCAGAAAATGGGAAGAAATTTCAAAATTTTAAATAAACTAATCTTTCCTTGTTGAATAGAATCTACAATTTAAAATCAGTCATTTGCAATCAATACAAAAGAAGTTTTCCTAAAGAGTGAATATCAAGGGAGATAATAAATAAAAACAAAGCTTTTAATTGTTTTGTTTTCCCTTTTAATCATTTTTGTGACTAACTTATGCAACAAAATTAAAATCCACTCAATAATTGAATCCTTAAAATCCATAATAGATGTTTATTGTATTTATCTATTTATTTTGTTGAAGAAATAACATTTAAATGCGGAATTTGAATTTCCAGAACTAACCAAAAAAAAAAAAAATGCGGCCTCCGGGTACAAGTATTTAAGTTTTAACATAATTAAATATAACATTGAATTAGAAATGAAATTAAATACGAACATAAAATAGATTACACTTATTTTTATTTCATTTTAATAGATTTCAATATGAAATTATACATAGGATTTATTATAATACGTTTGAGAATAAAACAATAATATTAGAAATCAATAACATGGTACTCCTAACGTTGCCGCAAAATCCGTATTTTACAAAATAAATTTACTCCCCACCGATTGAAATTTTTAAAAAAAATTAGGGAATTATCCGATTTTATTTAACAATGACTGAATTTAATGAAATTTTCAGAATCTATTTAACAATGACTGATTTTTATATTTCATCAATTAGTTTATTTGAAAACTTTCTGATTTTTTTCAGATCACTTAACTTTGACCCCCCCTTACTTTTGTGGTGCAAAATATCGGTAGGGTTATATAAAATTGAAACTAATTACAGTATAAATAAAAAGAAAAATGACCGTAGGTGTGCATAGAAGAAAAAAAAAAAGTTTTTTTTCTTCCCTTTATTTCTTTGTAATAAAATGGAATGGTCCATTATTTATCTGCAACACTCAAAAGAAATAAAAATTCTGCAGATAATCAGGATTTACAAATTTGCATTTAATCTTGGATGATTTGGATGGTCTCATTTTCAACCAGAGGTTGTTGCAAGATGATAATGGTTGGAAGATTAAGGAACAAGATTATTAACACATAGATTTGAAAATTATATGGTTGTAAATTTTTAGGTTTCTTCCTCATTTCAGTAGTCAGTTTTTTTTTTTGTTTTTATAATAAAAAATAAAAAGTACAAATGTTAATAGCTTTTATTAATAAAAAAAATTTATGGTTGCATTTTTTGTCTTCAAAATTTTAATTAGTTTCATCTGTCACCAGGTTTTCCAATTTAGAGACCATAGTTTTGAAGGATTTTCTCCCATGTATCCATAATAGCCTGTTCTAGATCTTTAAGAGTGAAATGGCCGGGTTAGCTCAGTCGGTAGAGCGTTCGGCTAGAAACCACAAGGTTCCTAGTTCGATACCAGTCCTCGCCAACTCAGCATATGAGTAGCACAGGGATCTGTGCGGTAAAGTAAGGAGCTGATGGTAGGTGTGGCGCTCCACCTCAGATGCTAAAAGACAATCTCCTTGGTCTAGAGCTATTGAAAAGGGGATAGACTCCCTCGCTGACTGGCTGATACCGACTTTAGGGGGCCCGTCGACTTTACTTTTACTTTTACACATATAATTAATAGACCAGTTCAACTACCTAGGTAGTAATATATCATCCACAGAAAGCATATTAATGCATATATAGGAAAGACATGGACTGTCTTAAACAAATTATCAACCATGGAAAATTAATATTGGCAGGGTTGATGTTTATCATATAAAGTAAAGTAAGTAAATCTGGTAGGGTGGCTTACTATCAGTATCAGCCAGACAGTGAAGGAGACGATCACATTTTTGTTAGTGCTAGACTAGGGAGATAGTTTTTTGCATAGGTGGATAGCCACACTTACCATTAGTTCTCTAATTTAGCAAACAGATCAGATTACCCAGGCTGTGCTACTCATAGGCTGAGTTGGCGAGGACCAGTATGGAACCCAAAACTTTTAATGATTCCCATATGGATGCTCTACTGACTGAGATAAATTATTTGTATTAAATAGGAATACTTGAAACCATACAACTGTGCTAATTGTATTTGATAGGAAAACTTGATATGATAACTGGGCAAACAAATCTGTAAGGACAAATGATAAATGCAATGAAACAGTGAAAATATAGATATTGTTGGGTCAGTAAAACGAAGTCTGGGTGGACATAAGTCCAAAATGAGTTATCTTCCCTGGCTGTGATTCCTTCGGCTGATAGGTGGCGTTGGTGTTTGACCACGAGCCTTGAGATCTGAATTCTACATCTTTTCACTCAGGTCATCAACGAGTTAACATGGTTTAGGCACCTGCCGCCTCTAACCCTTAGGTGGAGGCTTTTGTCCCCCAAACCAGCTACCAGTAAATGACATTCCCTATGGTGTGAGTTGTACACCTATTCCTCTTATAAAAAAAAATGTAAAGTCGTCAGGGCGGCATAAAGTCAGTATCAGCCAATCAGCGAGGGAGTCTATCCCCTTTTCACTAGCGCTAGACCAAGGAGATTGTTTTTTTGCGTCTGAGGTGGAGCGCCACACCTACCATCAGCTCCTTACTTTACTGCACAGATCCCTGTGCTACTCATACGCTGAGTTGGTGAGAACCGAGATCGAACTAGGAACCTTGTGGTTTCTAGCCGAACACTCTACCGACTGAGCTAACCCGGCCCCTCTTATAGAGCGTATGTATTTTCCCTACGACGCGAGTCGTAAACCTAATTCCTCTTATAGAGTGTTTATGTATCCTTTTTATATATCTTTGTCTTAAATGTATCTCCATCATTTATGGAATAAATATGTTATCATTGTACACCTTTGTCGGAATGTTTTTATGTATACACTAGTACCCACGTTGGGAGGTTACTTTAAGCCTTTCAACATTAATATAACATCCTCTCATGTTATGATATAATTAAAATCACACATTTACAAATAAATTCAATTTAAGCTTGTGCCCAAAGGGGAAATTACTTTGAATCTTGTTATTCAACAGAAATAAATATTTCTCCTGATTCACAAATTCATCAACTCAATATACCCACTCACCAACAAAAGAAATTAAAACACTTTGGAACAGAATCTAACAAAGATATTTGGTTGAAAAATATAACATCAAACAGATATTGATTCGACAGCTGCCTGGGTTCCATCCTTAAGCATCACTGGTCGCTACCCATGGCGAACAGGTGGCCCCATTGGAGGAGTCTTATGCCCCAACCAACAGGGTGGCCCATTTTAAAGACTAGTATGAACTTCAAAATGAGAAAATTAACCGCTATACTAAGGAACAGTTTTTTTCCTGTCACTTGATACAAAATTTTTAAAATTCAAATCTTATTTTATCAA
Organism: Doryteuthis pealeii; assembly: GCA_023376005.1. NCBI lineage: Eukaryota > Metazoa > Mollusca > Cephalopoda > Myopsida > Loliginidae > Doryteuthis > Doryteuthis pealeii. The sequence goes on from CM042151.1 coordinate 100,259,035, forward strand.
AAGAAATTTTGAATTTCTTTAAAAGATAAATAAAAAAGGACTACTTATTTATTTATGGAAGATTATAAGTGAAATTAAATGATTAATTTCATTCTTAACCACAATGAACAAAAAATGTCTTTGCTCACGAGGCTCCACGCAAGCTTCCGGGGGAAAAAACTAAATTTACAAACAATTAAAAAAGACCCTTTTTAAATTTTTTTCAACCAATCACAAACTTTCCCCAAAAAACTTTCTGCGAGCGAATTTTGATCCTAAACACATTTACAAAAACCGGTCAACTAAAAGTAACAAAGGCAATTGACTCCAGCATTGGTAGACAGCATAACCTTTTTTAAAAAAGATCAAAGGACAGCTTAACTTACAGACCAAAGCTACATCACCATGCTACACACAACCAAGTCTCCAGGCTAAGAAACAAATTTTCACCCACTCACCTACTCACACCACACCAAGTGATAGAAATGTTGAAATTCACTTTCATCAGTGTTTGTTAAAACTAACAGACTGTACTAATAGTTGGGTCAGAATTTATCTGCCCTGGATCCATTTTTTTATAGGGGTGAGTTACTTGCTCCTTAACCCTTTTTCAGTCAGTCTCTATAAATAAAACTACACGCCTAGTGGGTAATGATAAGCGATCCTGATATGTTGCCTTGGTAATTGAATTTATGGTATCCTGCATGGAATATGTCAATATGAGTATCTGAACTTACTGGAAATAAAAAGGTATAACTCTTTTTATGTGGAATTTTGGTAAATTCCCAACAAGAAAGAATATATCATTTTTTCATTTACCAACTTTAAAATAAATTAAATTAATCTCTCTCATCTGTTTTCTTTTGCTACCATATGCTTTCTTGATATATATCAATCTTCTGTCATATTTTGCATTAAAACCTAAAGAATTTTGGACCATATGATCTTTAGGCACCCCTTTTGCTTTGCTGATTCATAAGTACATTTTTTCATTTACCAACTTTAAAATAAATGAAATTAATCTCTCTCGTCTGTTTTCTTATGCTACCATATGCTTTCTTGTTATATATCAATCTTCTGTCATATTTTGCATTAAAACCTAAAGAATTTTGGACCATATGACCTTTAGGCACCCCTTTTGCTTTGCTGATTCATAAGTACATTTTTTCATTTACCAACTTTAAAATAAATGAAATTAATCTCTCTCATCTGTTTTCTTATGCTACCATATGCTTTCTTGTTATATATCAATCTTCTGTCATATTTTGCATTAAAACCTAAAGAATTTTGGACCATATGATCTTTAGGCACCCCTTTTGCTTTGCTGATTCATAAGTACATTTTTTCATTTACCAACTTCAAAATAAATGAAATTAATCTCTCTCATCTGTTTTCTTATGCTACCATATGCTCTAGAAATCATTATACAGACAAAAATAGATTACAAAATGTTGCTATTTTTTGTGACCCCCCCCACCCCCTAATTTGGAGAGCTAAAAATTTACATAACTCTGCCAATTTTCAGAATTGGAAGCTCAAATTTTGGTGATGGTTTAACTTCACTAAAATCCACAGAAATGGACTAAATTTCAGAAAAATTGAAGGGGTGGGTGACATGGCCTGGATGATTTGACATGGAATTACCCTTAATAGAAAAGGTGAAATTGGATAGTTATGTTTATTACTAACGTAGACGTTGGAAACTTAAAAGAAAAGAACACCTGCAGTATCACTTTCTATACAAATATCCTTTCCTTTTTCCTTTTAGAAGTCCATCGCAGACGACGATGATGTCACTCCATGTCTTCAACAGTTGTGTACCCTCTGGTGTCTAGTTAGTCTAATTCTGGATGAAAGAAGAAGTCGCTGCTCTGCAGCCCTGTTAATCTCAATATTGAGCTGCTTAGCTCCTGTGCAGCAGGCGTCTCACCAACCCTGTCTGTTGGAGGCCAGATCTTTGATGCTTGAAGGTATGATAGTGCATTTCTTCAGCGTTGTCTAAATATGGTCTTTGAAATGCTTTTGGGGGCCTCCTGTCTTCAGAGAGTACAGGCTGGGGAGTTGAGCTCTCCCTAGGACTGCTGTGTTAGTGATCTTGTCCCTCCAGGTGACGCTCAGTACACGTCTAAGGCAGCGAAGGTAAAAGTTATTTAGCCGCTGCTCTTGGTGGGAGTATAAGGTCCATGTTTCACTTCCATACATGAGGGTACTGATAACACATGCCCTATACACTTGTAACTTTGTATGGATAGTGAGCTTGCTGTTGTCCCACACTCTTGCTGTGAGCTATGGTGTTGTGATAGGTCAATGCATGCTCTGCTTTGAATTTCTAAGTGGGGGATTTTGTGTCACCACTTTACGCCCAGTATGCGTTGGAGGTAGTTGATGTGGAATGCCTCCAGTTTTTTCTGGTGTCTGCAATACAACACCTGTGACTCGCTTCCATATAAGAGTATGGATAGGCATACAGCTTTATATGGTGAGATCTCTGTTCATGAACGCTACCAAAATAGGCTGAAGCCAGACCAATTTGCCATTGTACTTCACTTGAGAGATTGTGTGTGTTTATATATAAATATATAAGTACAATATATATCAGTCATCCACAGACACGTGTTTCGACATTTACGTCTCATCAGTGTGGCTTGACTTTATTTAAAAGCTACCTGTAGCCGGGAGTGAAACCTGACAGAATTTTCATCTGCTAAGCTACTTACCCTATTGGCTATCAGAGACTGTTAGTCAGGGGTGAACAATTAATTGATACATACCTACAGGATATATGTTTTATAATCACTGAAGAATAATTAAAGTTCCAATTACCGTCGAATTGGGAAGACAAGGCAACAAACGGTTGTAACTGAAATACAAACCCGAATGCTACAAAGTCCACTGCAAAATGACAAAGTATATATATGACTCCACAATGTCATTCAAATCAAGCAGTCAAGCAGCCAATCAGAACTCAAGGAATGGGATCACCCAAATCATCCAGATTCATGGATGGATCATTCTTGATTCCTATTTATACCAACTATCTTGGACACTGCTTGAGTTGTACTTAGCTGCTGTTATTAAAACCAACAGTAGACTTCAATAATCACCAGAGAACTCAAGTCTGTAAACAACAGGCGAGTAAATGCGTTATGTTAAATGGTGAGAGTTCAACTAATGTCTCCCCTACAGTACTCTACCAAGAAGGGAGTATATAAGTACAATATATATATATATATATATATATATATATGTGTGTGTGTGTATGTGTCTGTGTGTATGTATACTCAATCTAATTTCTTAATTACATTATTATGATTAAACTGCATGAAAAAGTATATGTATGTCACAAAACAATGGTCTTCCTCTTGACTGTATTTAGAAAGGCCTTTGAATTGTCAAAATAAACACATGGGGATTTGGTTTGGATTGTTTTGTTTTGTTTTATGGCATATCAACCTCAGTGGGTCATTTAATGCTGATAAAGTTTTGAAATAAAGTCATTTTTAATGGCTACTCAATTTTTTTAATAAGTACATTTTTCTATTTAACCTATAGATGGAACCCTAACAGGTACTACCACTCTGGGTCAGAGTGGACCAGGAAGCAATGGTGATGAAGGGGTGCTCCACATTCCCCAAACCTCCAAAACTAGAACCTCACCATCAGATAGAGTTTAACGTCATTCCCAGGACATGTAGACCCACAGCCACTGCCTTCTAGCACTCATATGATGAAAAGGTTTGGGGCTTGCCATAAGGGCAATAGAGTTGGGGCAATCATATAGGTGCTAGGGCTTGATGAGACCAGCCGATTGATCAGAGGGGACCTCTCTGACTGCCCGTCTAACCCAAGAAAGAGCCAAAAACATGGGGAAAAGGGTAACATTTCTATTAAGTGAAAAACTATAAAATAATGCTCTAAGACAGGGCAGGATAAAGTAAAGGATAGCAGGTAACGAACACAACAAGGCTTATAATACAAAATGAATTTATCAAACAAGAAATGTGTAACATACAATATGTGAGTTGAGATACAAAGTGTATGCAAGGTTTACAATGTGTCACAATAGAATAATGCAGTAATAATATGGTTTGTTTGCAAGATAATACTTGCATGACTTATCTGTTCATGTAGGAATGTCTGCTAGTTTGTTTGTTTGATTATACGCATCACCAGCCCTTCCAAGCTGTTTCAAGTCCCATCGTTTTCAACGCCTATGGCTCCTTCTGTGAGCTGTGGAAAGGAATATGTCGTTCTTTGACGGGAGTCCCTGTGGAAAGAGCCTGATAGAAGGTATCAACCCTTAAAATTTGTCAGCCAAACTGAGCCTCGTAATGTGTGCTCTGATTGTTCGCTGACAAAGGCCCTTAGCCAGTTGCATGAGGTTTCTCATCAGGTTATGGCCAAGAGACCCTTGGGCTCTGTTTGGCAATGGCCAAAGGGAGGTTACTGTGTAGGTAATATTATTTTCTACAAAACTGAAATTGGATAATTATGTTTATTACTGATACAGACCTTAAAAATGTAACAAGAAAAAAAAGACTGAAATTTGTAATGGTAAATAATCAGATCCTAGAGTCAGTGTCTGGAAATTCTAGCAATGTGAAAAGGTCAGGAAAACAGTGTCTGGAAATTCTAGCAATGTAAAAAGGTCAGGAAAACAGTGTCTGAAAATTCTAGCAATGTAAAAGGTCAGGAAAACAGTGTCTAGAAATACTAGCAATGTAAAAAGGTCAAGAAAACAGTGTCTGGAAATTCTAGCAATGTAAAAAGGTCAGGAAAACAGTGTCTAGAAATTCTAGCAATGTGAAAAGGTCAGGAAAACAGACAACAGAATTTTATGGGGCAGTAATACATGCTCTCATTCGAAGGTGGAACATTGCTATTGAGAGAAACAGTGACTGTGGAGAAGTAGGGATGTAATCCACAGAAGACCAGCTTCATTTTGATGTATGATACATGTTCCTGTCTTGTTAATTATACCTGTCCTAAACAAAATGGCATTACTTTTTGACTCACCTATGTGGAAAAGTAGGGATATGATCCACAGAGGACCAGCTTCATTTTGATGTATGATACATGTTACTGTATTGGTAATTATACCTTTCCTAAACAAAATGACATTACTTTTTGACTCTCCTATGTGGAGCAGTAGGGCTGTGATCCACAGAGGACCAACTTCATTTTGATGTATGATACATGTTCCTGTATTGGTAATTATACCTTTCCTAAACAAAATGACATTACTTTTTGACTCTCCTATGTGGAGCAGTAGGGCTGTGATCCACAGAGGACCAACTTCATTTTGATGTATGATACATGTTCCTGTATTGGTAATTATACCTTTCCTAAACAAAATGACATTACTTTTTGACTCTCCTATGTGGAGCAGTAGGGCTGTGATCCACAGAGGACCAACTTCATTTTGATGTATGATACATGTTCCTGTATTGGTAATATACCTTTCCTAAACAAAATGACATTACTTTTTGACTCCCCTATGTGGAGAAATAGGGAAGTGATCCAAAGAGGATCAGCTTCATTTGATGTATGATACATGTTACTGTATTGGTAATATACCTTTCCTAAACAAAATGACATTACTTTTTGACTCACCCTCGTATTACATATATAGAATAAAGCTGGAAATGTTGGATTTGGTGGCGATGATTTACAGATTATGTTATCCAAATATATTTGAATATTTATCTTGAATCATCTTCAAGACTATAAAGAGATTGAAGATTTTTCTGCCTTTGTTTTTCTTTTTCATCTACTGTCTATCTCTGTCTCTTTCTTTTTCATCTACTCTCTGTCTGTCTTCTTTTCATCTACTCTCTGTCTCTGTCTCTTTTTTCATCTACATACACTCTCTCTCTCTCTCTCTCTCTCTCTCTCTGTTTTTTCTTCTACTGTTGCCTCTGTCTCTTCTTTTCATCGACTCTCTGTCTCTGTCTCTTTCTTTTTCATCTACTCTCTGTCTCTGTCTCTTTCTTTTTCATCGACTCTCTGTCTCTGCTCTTTCTTTTTCATCTACTCTCTGTCTTTTCTTTTCATCTACTCTCTATCTCTGTCTCTTCTTTTTCATCTACTCTCTATCTCTGTCTCTTTTTCATCTACTCTCTGTCTCTGTCTCTTTCTTTTCATCTACTGTCTCTGTCTCTTTCTTTTCATCTACTCTCTGTCTCTGTCTCTTTCTTTTTCATCTACTCTCTGTCTTTGTTTCTTTTTCATCTACTCTCTGTCTCTGTCTTTTCATCTACATACACTCTCTCTCTCTCTCTCTCTCTCTGTCTTTTCTTCTACTGTTTGCCTCTGTCTCTTTCTTTTTCATCGACTCTCTGTCTCTGTCTCTTTCTTTTTCATCGACTCTCTGTCTCTTTCTTTTCATCTACTCTCTGTCTGTCTCTTTCTTTTTATCTACTCTCTGTCTCTGTCTCTTCTTTTCATCTACATACACTCTCTCTCTCTCTCTCTCTCTCTCTGTCTTTTCTTCTACTGTTTGCCTCTGTCTCTTTCTTTTTCATCGACTCTCTGTCTCTGTCTCTTCATCGACTCTCTGTCTCTGTCTCTTTCTTTTTCATCTACTCTCTGTCTTTTTCTTTTTCATCTACTCTCTATCTCTGTCTCTTTCTTTTTCATCTACTCTCTATCTCTGTCTCTTTTTCATCTACTCTCTGTCTCTGTCTCTGTCTTTTTCATCTACTCTCTGTCTCTGTCTTTTCATCTACTCTCTGTCTCTGTCTCTTTCTTTTTCATCTACTCTCTGTCTCTGTCTATTTCTTTTTAGACTCTATCTCAAATATTGAAGGTAAGTTGAGAAAAAAAAAAGACAATTGTTTTATTGATTTTTGTTCTGTGAAAACATTCTCAATTTGATTTGAGTTTAATAGAAAGAAATGACTTAGACACTTGCACATCAATGCAATCAATGGAAAAACGCAAAGAATTTTGAATGAAGGGAAAATATATTCCATCCAGAATTCGATCTCTGGAACTTGGAAAATATAAAGAGTATCAATATGATTGAAATAATTTTATTTTAATATGGTGAGGGGTATATTTGGTAACAAATGTATAAATTATTTTGCAAGTGAATCAATTCAATGAAAAAGTCCAAATTGATTGAAAAGATAATATTTCTATTAAATTGGATAGTTAAGTTTATTACTAATGTATAACATGAAAATTGAGAAAAAAAAAGAACTTCTGCTGAAATTAATCAGTCTATTGGAAAAAATTGTAATTCATCTCAGAGTCAGTGTTAGGAAATTCTGGTAATATTGATTTAGTGTGAGAAGGTCAGGAAAACCAATTTAGATCATTTAGATTTTATAAGTAAGAGAAAAATTGTAATTTATCAGATTACAGAGTCAGTGTTAGAAATTCTAGTAATATTTATTTTATGTTAAAAGTCCAGGAAAACCAGCATAATCTATGTGGATTCTGTCCCAAGACTGATTTGTTGAGGTTGTTTTGAATTGCCTAATAAAAACAGAAAAAATTCAATAGCTGAGTGGCAGAACCAGCACTGATTATTTTTTAAATCCATTTGTGAGTAGGCCCTAGTCTTGTCTGGCTATAATGATAAATCCTCCATCAAATGGTAGATATGTATATTACAAATACAGACCTTGGAAAGTTGAAAGAAAAAAGAACTCCTGCTGAAGTTAATCAGTCCATTGGGGAAAATTGTGATTTAACTCTGAATCAGTGTTAGGAAATTCAGGCAATATTGATTTAATATGAAAAGGTCAGTAAAACCTATTTAGATTTTACAAGTAAATCAAATGTACTTCAATGTAAAATTCAAACTTACTATTTTTTGACTACAGAACAATATCCTTTGGTAAAAGAAGAGATAAAAAAAAGAACTTTGTATTGAAAGTGATAAGATTTGATGACAGGGTAATTGAAATCTATTTAAGAAAACCTATTTAGATTTTACAAGTAAATCAAATGTATTTCAATGTAAAATTCAAACTTACTTTTTTTTAACTACAGAACAATATCCTTTGGTAAAAGAAGAGATAAAAAAAGAACTTTTGTATTGAAAGTGATAAGATTTGATGGCAGGTAATTGAAATCTATTTAAGAAAACTATTTAGATTTTACAATCAAATGTATTCAATGTAAATTCAAACTTACTATTTTTGACTACAGAACAATATCCTTTGGTAAAAGAAGAGATAAAAAAAAGAACTTTTGTATTGAAAGTGATAAGATTTGATGACAGGGTAATTGAAATCTAATTAAGAAACCTATTTAGATTTTACAAGTAAATCAAATGTATTTCAATGTAAAATTCAAACTTACTATTTTTTTTACTACAGAACCATATCCTTTGGTAAAAGAAGAGATAAAAAAAAAAGAACTTTGGTATTGAAAGTGATAAGATTTGATGACAGGGTAATTGAAATCTATTAAATGAAAATAAAAAATTGGATAATTATGTTCATTAATAAAGACCTTAGAAAACAAAAAAATAATCTTACAGGAGTCAATCAATCCATTGGGAAAAATTGTAATTCATCATATCTTGGAGTCAGTGTTAGTTCAAATCCTGGATGTGGTAATTGCATTTCACTTAGCGCTAATACCCTTGGGAAAGGTATGAATCCTACTCTCCTTCCAGCTATGGATAAATAGTAGGGCAGACTGGGCTCAAAGAAGTCTAGGAGAAGGAAAACTCTGAATTCAAAAGCTATTGAACTCTGCTGAAGAAATTGACCATGTGTCACATCCTGCTCGTGCGGAGGGGTTGGTAAATATATATATATATAGTCATTGTCGTTGTCGGGGTGGCCTAAAGTTGGTAAAAGTCAGACAGCTAGGGGGTCCTTCCCCTTTTCACTAGGTGGGACACTGCACCTACCAACAGCTCCTTACTTTACCACACAGATCTCTGTGCTGCTCATACACTGAGTGGGCGAAGGCCGGTAGTCAGACACTCTACCGACTGAGCTAAACTGGACCTTAAATTAAAAAAAAAATACTCATGTACAGAATTGCAAGAAAAAGAATTGTCTTGCAAGCTGTAAATACTCAAGTCCACAAAAATAAATAAGTTTCATCTGAACACCTGCAAAAGTTAATTACTTTATTGAGATAAAATAATAACATCAAATTTTTAGTAATTGAAATTTGTAATTGTAATTCATCTGATCCCAGAATCAGTTTTTTTAATGATTTAATGTTCATTCATCCCAAAAGCCAGTAAAAGTATTCATTTGCTCATTCCTACTATTAAATGAAAAGCTGAAATTGAATAGTTATGACTATTGCTAATGCATACCCTTGGTAAGTTAAAAGAAACAAATATCTGCAGAAGTTAACCACTTCATTAAAAAAAATAATAACATTACATTTTTAGGGATTGAAATTTGGGCAATTCCATGTCAAATCATCCAAAAAAAGTAAAATTGTCACCCACCACCTGAAATTTTATACAAGTATGGACTGTGTTAAAGTTAGACAATCTCCAAAATTTGAGCTTCCAATTCCAAAAATTGGCAGAGTTATGTTGATTTTTAGTTCTTTAAATTTGGTGGGGTTGCAACTTTTTGTAATCTATTTTTGTCTGTAAAATGAGTTCTGGAGCTTCCCTACTCCTAAAAATTGATTTATAAAAGCATTTTTACTCAATAAATCCATAAATGCTATCAAAAAAGTATGAAAGTCAACTAATTTTAAGTTATTGATGAATTCTCATTTTTCATAGCAAGATGTGACACTGAATCTAAGACAAAAAATTTTTCTATTATTATTTCACATATATTGAACCTTATTTGTACCAAAAAGATAGCTTGGTGTTTGCCCAGAACCAAAGCTACATCAGTTAAAATTTTGCAAATCATTAATAATTCAAAATTGGTTAACTTAGTTTAGGACGAGGGAAGCTCTAGAACTCATTTTACAGACAAAAATAGATAGATTACAAAAAGTCGCCATTTTTTTTGCAACTAACCACCCAAATTTGGAAAGTTAAAAATCGACATAATTCCACCAATTTTTAAAATTGGAAGCTCAAATTTCGGGGATTGTTTAACTTTAGAATAGTCCACGCCTGGAAAAAATTTCAAAAAAATTGAAGCGAGAAATTTTAACAAATTTTTGCAAAATGTAGCTTCGCTTCTGAGCAAAAACCAAACTATGTTTTTGGTACAAATAATGTTCAATAGATATGTAATAATAATAGAAAAAATCTTTGTAATAGATGCAGTGCCACATTGAGATATTGATCTTGCTATGAAAAAAATAAAAAATCACCAATAACTTAAAATTGGTTGGCTTTCACACTTTTTTTGATAGCATTTTTGATTCTTCAGCAAAAATGCTTTTATAAACTAATTTTTAGTAAGCCCTAGAACTCGTTTTACAGAAAAAAAAATAGATTACAAAATGTAATTTTTGGCGCCCACCCCCCTTAAATTTAGAAGCAAAATCGACATAACTTGCCAATTCTTGGAATTCGAAGCTCAAATTTGGGGATTGTCTAACTTTAACATAGTCCACACTATTGAAGGGGTTGAGTGACATGGCCTGGATGATTTGACATGGATTTACCCATTTGTAATTGTAATTCATCTGATCCCAGAGTCAGCGTTAGGAAATTCTGGAAATATTGACTTAGTGTGAAAAGTCCAGGAAAACCAATCCAGAAAAATTAGATTTTGCGAGTCAATCAAAAGTACCACGACAAAAAAGTCAAATTTACTATTAGAGGGGTCTACAGAACTAAGACCCCCTCCTTTGTGACCCATGATGCTTAAGGATGGTGGCTGAGCAGTCAATAACATGCAACACTCCATTCTGGCACTTACTTAGGCTAGACAGGTAGTCAGAGAGACCCCCTCCAATCAATCAGCTGATCACATCAAACCCTAGCACCTATATTATTGTCCCAACCCTATCACCCTTATGGCAAGTCCAACCCTTTTTATCATATATGTGCTAGAAGGCAGTGGCTGAGGTCTTAATGTTCAGGGTATGATGTTAAATACTAGTTGATGTTGAAGCTCCAGTTCTGGAACTCTGGGGAATGCGGAGTACCATTACTCACAGGTCCATTCTGACCCTGAGTGTAGTACCTGATAGGGTCCCATCTATGGGTTAAATAGAAAAAAATGAATAAAAAAATGTGTCTAAAAAAAGAAATTGAGTACCAATCAAGAATGAATAATAAAATAACCCAATAAGGGTTAAAATGCCATAAAATCCAACCAACCAACAGAACAATATTCATTGTTGAAATAAAAAAAATAACTTTGGCTTTGAAGGTGATCATAGTTGATAACAGGGATTTAAATGTTTTGATAATCCTAAAGATAACAAGAATAAAAAATAATGTTACTATTTGTCTGAATTTTTAGATGAGGCTTGATAATTTGTATTATTTGGACAATTGTTCTCATCTTTTTTTGCTATATACAATGAATTAGCAATAACATATCTTTATAGTAGCCAATGTCTACTTTATCATTCCCTGTCTAGAAACACTCGTGTGATTTTAAGTTATTTTTAAATCATACAGAAAATATTTGAAGTATATATAAATTTAAAAATGATTAAACAATCATTATTAATTAAAGGAGAAATTTGGTAATATATATAGAAATTTAAATTTGAATTAAGAAATGATTAGAAAAAATAATTGTTTCTCTGAATTTTTTTAGACGAGGCTTGATAATTTTATTTTTTGTATTATTCAGACTATTGTCCTCAACTTTATTGTTATACACACATTTTAACAAATGTGCCCTCTGACCTTCTTCAGATGTTTTGTGTGAAACTCAGTCAACCAATTTTAAGATATTGATGATTTCTGATTTTTTCCTAGCAAGATCAATATCCCAATGTGGCACTGCATCTATGACAAAAAATTTTTCTATTATTATTTCACATATATTGAACATTATTTGTACCAAAAAGATAGCAAGAATATTCACCCTCCAAGTGTAAGTATTTAAGTTTTAATGTAATGAATATTAAATTAGAAAGACTAATGAAATTAAATAAGAATGCATATAAAAAGATTACACTTATTTTAATTATGTCTTAATTGGTTTCTATATAAAATCATTCATAGGATTAATTTTTGAATGCTGGAGAAAAAACAATAATATCAGAGATCAATAACACCAAGTAATTATTTATTAAAACCAATATACAAATTAATGACACCATAGACACCATATATAAACCTTTATTTCTCAGTGATATATAAGACATATTGCAGGTTTTTAAATGTACTAATAACATAAGCTGTTTTGAGGCAGATCTAACTCAGATTTTCATATATTGTTAATAAATAACATTAATTCTATATATTAATATATTGATTATTTTGACTAAGACTATAAATTAAATATTCATTGATAAACATATGCAATTCCTGAGAATATTGTGACATAGTTTTGGTTACAAACACTGAATCTTCATTATAAGATATTCCATACTTGATGGCTGATAAATGAGGTTATGATTCAGCTAATTATAGGACCAGTCTTTGTAATTCAGGAGACAGCAAATGTTTAAAATTTCCAAGATGGGTTTTAGATATCTATATTTGTGAAAAAAGAATATTCATGGCTGTTGAAGAATATATGTATATTATATGGATATATGGATATAACATTTTTGAGAAAATCCTTTAAGTTAGCATTCCATGGCTGAGAACTGAGGTTATGATTCAATTTATTCTAGTGTTTGTAACACTGGAGACAGTGAATGTATTAAATTTCCATTCAGGACTGTGAAAGAGCTTTGGATCAATAGGATTATGAAGGAAGTAAAAAAAAAAATGGATTAATAGAGATAAATCAGTTGATGGAAAGAAAATTGCTATATAAAAGTTCTAAACTTAATATTTGTTTATTAAAACAAAACAAAACAAAACACAAGAGTCTGTGTGAGTGTGTATCCATATGTTATCTAAAAATTGTAATTCATCCAACCCTGGTGTTAGTGATAGGAAATTATGGAAAAACTGGGGAACATGAAGTAAATTTCATACCAATTGTAGTCGGTACGCTTGGAGCAGGTCACAAGAGTTTGGAAAAAAGTCTAGGTGAATTACAAATCAGAGGAAGAATCGAGATCATTCAAACAACAGCATTACTAAAATCGGCTAGAATACTCAGAGGAGTCGTGGAGACAAAAGGAGACTTGCTGTCACTCAACCTCCAGTGAACCACCAGCTGTGGGCGAGGAACTCTCATGGAGTCATTTAATAATGCAGCCATACAATAGTACTGATGCAGCTTAAAAGATGTTTCACTTTATCATTGCCCTTGGGGGGTCCTCTGCACAGCATCCAGTACCCGCGCAGAGTTGGTCTATGTTGTCTTTGCTGCTCGACCAACTCTGACGTGCCCATGTGAGGGCTTCCATTGAAGAACATCAATTATGAGTTCATCCTTGCTTCTCCAGGAATGCCCAGCGTGTCTTGTTCGCCTCACACGGATGGTTTGTGGGATATGGGGCAGGTCGGCGTACAGCTGTTTTCTCGTGGGGTGTTGTTTCCACATCTTGTTTAAGATTGCACGCAGCATTCTTGTGCAGCAACCATCTAGCTTATTTTTCAGGCACTTCGTTAAGGTCCAAGTAGTGCAGCCATACAGTAGCACTGATACAACTATGGCTTGGAAGAATTGTCCCTTTAACTTGTCAGTGAGATCTAATAACATCACTTTTGATTGCATAAAGTTCCACTAGAAATAATAAAACTGTTATCTTTGGTTTAAAACAAATAGACGTGGGGTACTTTTTATGGGTGATACAGTGTGTTTGATATACTCAATTATTGCTTTTTGGTATTCAGCGTTATATGAATTTCATCGGTGTGAATAAATTTACATTTTATGAATTTGGCAATAACTGAAACTTTTAATAATCTTAGGATCAGAGTTTGTAAGTCAGGAAATAGCAAATGTGTCACATTTCTGTGATAATGTATACGTATAACTGGACAGAATTAGATACCTAAGCTTCTTTGATTAGTCCAACCCAAAAGAGAAGACTATATAAAGTAACTTGTAAAGACTATATTAGTAAGAATCAATTGTCACAAGTTGTGGTCAATTAATAATAGATGCAGTTACAAGGTATTTGACTATTTCACAAGAAAATGATCTCTCACAAATATGAACTTGTAGAAAATGTTCCTCCATAGAGTTCATGAGAAAATATTTTCTCAAAATGGAATGCACTTGTATATATTTATGAGATGAGGCTTGATATGAATAATTTTGATATTTCAGACTGTTATCCTCATCTTTATTGTGTATAAACATAATGTTAAGACCACTGTAACCTAAGGCTCTATTTAGGTGTTTTTTTAATTACCTTAAATTAAGTCATCTGAAGATGACTACCCTAAATTCAAAAGTGGCTTTGGAGCTGAAATCATTACCCCTAGTCCAAGCAGCATAAATGCCACCAGACTTATTGAACAGAAATGTGATTAGATATAGAAAAAATATTAACATGGTTAGGTAAGTGATAGCATTTTTTATGACATTTAGAAATTTCTATTTTAGAATAAGTAATTTTCTTCCATTTTATTTTTTCCTATGTCTAATCACATTTCTGTCAATAATTCTAGATCAATATCCCGATGTGGCACTGCATCTACAACAATTTTTTCTATTATTATTTCCCATATATTGAACATTATTTGTACCAAAAAGATAGTTTGATAATTGGTCAGAACCAAAGCTACAACATCAGTTAAAATTTTGCAAATCAGAAATCAGTGATAATAAAAATTGGTTACATTTAAGCCTTTTTTGATAGCATTTTGTATTCTTGGGCCAAAAAGGAAAATGGAAGAAAATTACTTATTCTGAAATAGAAATTTCTAAATGTTGTTAAGAATGCTATCATTTACCTAACCATGTTAATATTTTTTCTATATCTAATCATATTTCTGTCAATAAGTCCGGTGGCATTTATGCTGCTTGGACTAGTGGTAATGATTTCATCTCCAAAACAATGTTTAAATTCAGGCTAATCATCTGAAGATGACTTATTTTAAGGTAACTAAAAAACACCTAAACAGAGTCTGAGGTTACTGTGGCTTGAACATTGTGATTATATATAATAAATATGAGGATAACAATCCAAAATATCAAAATTATTCAAAATGGAATGATTTGAAAATGTGGATCCACAGTGGAGAATGATATTCCTCAATGGACAATTTAGCTCTATTATAATCTTTCATTCTAGTGTTCCTTGCAAGATTCCAGGACTATTATTTGGCTGGAGTAACCAGCTTAGTGTTATTTTCCAGGACTATTATTTGGTGGGGTAACCAGCTTAGTGTTGTTACTTGTGGTAGCTGCACCATGAGAAGGTGCAATGTTAATTTCTTCATCACTTAGCCCAGTGCTTAGCAATGATGAATTGGTCAGAATTTACTTCTGAGAGGAAGTATCCTCATATCAGACACTGACAAACCCCTGTACAGAGAGACCAAAGACACTTGAGGTAGTGTCTAGTAGGCTTTTCCAATTTGTGTCTTTGCATGCGGCTTTTTAAAACACACATCTTCAAAAATGCAGATCCACAAATTTCACAAAAAGTTATTTCTCACCAGTGTGTATTCGCATGTGTTTATTCAAATAGGAACTTGAAGAAAATGCTGCTGTACAATATTCACATGAATATGGTTTCTCACCAGTGTGTGTTCGCACATGGTCTTTCAAGTTGGAACTGACAGAAAAGGCTGATCCACAGAATTCACAAGAATATGGTTTCTCTCCAGTGTGTGTTCGCATATGGCTTTTCAAAGAGGAAGTTTGAGAAAAGGCTGATCCACAGACTCCACAAGAAAATGGTTTTTCTCCAGTGTGTGTTCGCATGTGGCTCTTCAAATGGTAACTCCTAGAAAATGCAGATCCACAAACTTCACAAGGATATGGTTTTTCTCCAGTGTGTGTTCGCATGTGGCGTATCAAATGGGAACGACTAGAAAATGCTGATCCACATACTTCACAAGGAAATGGTTTCTCTACAATGTGCGTTTGCAGGTGTTTTTTCAAAGCAGAATACTCTGAAAATTCAGATCCACAGACGACACAAGAATGTGCTTTATCTCCAGTGTGTGTATCCATATGACTTTTCAAATGGAAACTACTAGAAAACACTGATTCACATACTTCACAAGAAAATGTTTTTTCTCCAGCGTGTGTTTCCATGTGGCATTTCAAATGAGAATTCCTAGAAAATGCAGATCCACAGACTCCACAAGAATATGGTTTCTCTCCAGTATGGGTTAGTATGTGGCGTTTCAGTGTGGAAGTTAGAGAAAAGGCTGATCCACAGACTTCACAAGAGAATGGTTTCTCTCCAGTATGTGTTCGCATGTGGCATTTCAAATTGGAAGTGTTTGAAAATGCCGATCCGCAGACGTCACACGAAAATGGTTTCTCTCCAGTGTGTGTTCGCATGTGTTTTCTCAATGAGGAATGCTCTGAAAATGCAGATCCACAGACTTTACAAGAAAATGGTTTCTCTCCAGTGTGTGTTTGCATGTGGCTTTTCAAATGCGAACTCCTAGAAAATGCTGACCCACAGACTTCACAAGAGAATGGTTTCTCTCCAGTGTGTGTTTGCATGCATCTTTTCAAATTGGAATGTTTTGCAAATGCGGATCCACAGACTTTACTAGGAAATGCTTTTTCTTCAGTGTGTGTTTGTACATGGGTTTCCAAACTGGAATTCTCTGGAAATGTTGACATGGAAACTTTGGAAGAAAATTCTTCCTTTTCAGTTTGTGTTTCCATATCTGTTTTCAGTTCTGAACAATTTAAAAATGCTAATCTGTATCAAGGAGAAATGTCGGCTTTCATTGGAATCTCTTTTTCCTAATTGTTCTTTGAAATATGAATAGAGGGAAAATACTCAGGTACTGAATTGTGCTTCCCATATACAGATCCACACACTTAGCAAGTATACTTTTTTTCCTTTGTGTGTCCAAAACTTCCAAAATTCTTCTTTGTCAATAGTCTTGTTATCTGTAAATGAATAAGAATTAAAATATTTTAAATAATTAAGATGAGATGAATACATTATTTGGAAGTATAATACTACAAGCAGTTCAAATTTTACTTAACTGCAACATATCTATATATTAATATCCATGTTCCTTAATTATACAATTATATCATCTTGCAACACCCTTTGGTTAAAAATGAGACTGTCCAAATTGTCCAAGATGAAATGCTAAAATGTAAATCAGTGCTAAACTGACATTCTAAAAATTTGATGTTTAATCATTCAATAAAGAAAACACAAAATGACTATCATTAGCAATTACAACAAGTTATCTGTACTCAATATTCAGTTCAATTAAGATTTTAGCACATAATCATCTATTGTGGTCATTTGTGCTGCTACTAAGCTGGTGAGGACTGGTATTGAACCCGGATTTTTGCAATTGCTAAACAGATGCTTTACTAACTAAGCTAAAGCAATTATTCTAACATTTCCAAAGACATATAAAAATTGACAGACATTCAACAAATGTTTAAAACTATGAGAAAATCATTTGCGGTGATTAAAAGGAAATTGAAATAAGATAGAATAAAAAATAAAAATCTCCCATAAGCCATCAGACAGGAAGAACCCTCAGGGCATGCACAGAGAAGAGGCCTCTTCATGGCACCAAAAAAGAAATTTCCTCTCTAAGAAATAGTTATGAACCTAGAAATAAAATCTGAACCTTAAAAGTATATTTGTCTTTGTCTCTCTTTTCCGTTCCTTTAATTTCTTTACAGCCCCACAATCAACAGAAGGAAGAACCACATCAGGATATTGATCTTACTATGAAAAAATAAAAAATCATCAATAAGTTAAAATTGGTTAATTTCAAGACTTATTGATAGCGTTTTTGGATTCCTTGAGCAAAAATGCTTTTATAAACCAATTTTTAGTAGTAGACAATCTCTAGAACTCATTTTACAGACAAAAATAGGTTCCAAACGTCGCCATTTTTCATGAAACCTCCTTAAACTCTGCCAATTTTTGGAATTGGAATCTCAAATTTTGGGGATTGTCTAACTTTTACACAATCCACACCAACCAGTACAAAATTTCAGAAAAATTGAAGGGAGTGAGTGACATGGCCTGGATGATTTGACAGTTATATAAATGTAGGTTCTAATCATCCTAAGTTAATATTCAAACCTATTCCTAAAGGTATTAGTTTTAGATTGTGCACTAAATCATCAAATAAGGAAATCTTTAATCAAATTAAATATGAATATAGACAGGGACTATAAAATAGTGGTTATGAATGTAGATTGGATTATAAAACCCCAAAAGAACTGAACAATGGTAGGAGGAAAAATAGGGTAAGACAGATTATTTGGTTTACACCACCGTATAATAATGAGGGAACTAACAATTTAGGTAAAGAATTTTTTTAAATATTAAAAAAGAACCCCCCCCCTCAAATATACTATATAAGATATTTAATAAGAATACGTTTAAACTTAGTTATAGTTGCCAAATATGGGTAGATTAATTAATAGGAGTAACAATAAAAAATAAGAATACTCTAACTTTGTAATGATAAAACTAAGTGCCCTTTAGGGGGAAAATTTCAATATGAAAGTATAATATATAAAGTGGAGGTATACTAAAGCATGTATACTTATATATATATATATATATATATATATTTAAAAAAATGGACTCTCCCGTCGTTTTTCAACGTATGAGGGTTCATACATACAATGAACATCCACACATGGATTTGTTTATAGTGGTGAATGTTGGACCATCCACACTTTTTGGCACAGTCGATAGGAAAAACTGGTGCATCAAGGGTTGCCACAAACCCAATCAACGACCGACCTCAGGAATTTTGAATTCAGAGTTATCCCTCTCCTAGACTGGTTACCTACCCAAGGCTGAAGAGCCCAGTCTGCCCTACTATTTAACCCATAGCTGGAGGGAGAATATATGGATTCATACCTTTCCCAAGGGTATTAGCGCTATGTGAAATGCCAACAGCTTCGTCTAGGAATTGAACTCGAATCGACGAGTCCATTTTCCACGACTCTAACCACTAGCTCATGCGCCTCCATATATATGTGTGTGTGTGTGTGTGTGCATATATATATATATATATATATATATATACTTTAGTTTGTATACTAAAGGAACTAATTGTCATAAAAATTTTAAGAATTTTTGAGGGATAAAGATAGTTTGAATTGCTTCCCTTGGAGCGTGGACCCTATGCTGCTGCTGATTGAGAGAAAGGGTATTTAAGACCCAGTTAACCCTTCAACTGCCTCTTTATACCAGGAAACCTGCAGCTGTGTAGTTCACATTTTCCGCTGCTGTGTTTCAGATTTTGACCCCGCAAACATCCTGCCTTCGAAAAAAAGCGTTTGGCAGATTCCTTTCAAAGAAAGTATAATCTACTGAAGTTGCAGAGGGTTTGAGTCCCAGTGAGTTGGTTTCTTCGAAAAAGAATTAAGAGAAAGAATTTGTCTACCGAGAAATTTTCGTTGGACTTTGCAGATTCCTTTCTGAAAAGTCTCTTCCACTAAAGAGAAGAGGTTTGAGTCTCTGAGAGACTCAGTTGGTTTATTGGTGAAAAAAGAAGAGAAAGAATTGGTCTTCTAAGAGTTTTCCATAGAACAGGGTTGCTGTATGAAGACTTTGTCCCTCAGAATTATTAATCTCTTCCAAGAACTTTATTTGGTAGCCTAGAGTCTATAAATTCAGTCAGTTGACTGGATAAAATTGTAAAAAAAGAAATAAAGAGAAAAGACAAGAAAGGAAAAAGTGATTTTATATTGTTTACTTTTATTATTTGTGTTTCCTTTAATTACTTTGTTTTTAAGTTTTTTTATTCAATTATAATTTTGTTATTTTTGTTACTTAGAAATCTTTGGACTTCTGCAAGAGGAATAATCTTGAAAGGCTCCTTTAGCTAATAAATTGTTTCATTTTAGACTTACAGCAGTTATTTTTTGAATGACCATTTTGGTTATATCTATTTTTTTGTTTTAAAGTCAGGACCCTTTTATGACATAGGGTCTTATTTTATTCCCATATGTCTCAGAGTAAAATATCCGATAAAATAACAAAAGGGTTTATTTATGTTCAACTCAAAGGACATTAAAAAAAAGAAGATTTTATAATTATAAAAATACTTTTAAACATGAAATATATAAAAATAATACTACATGAGCAAATTATGTGTGGGAAAGAAAAAATATATTGAGGCAAAGATCCTATTTAAGAATGGGAAATAATAATAATAATAAAATGCCCTAAATATAAGGCAGAAAGTAATAGCTGTTTATTGTGCACCAAGGAAAAACTTGCAATAGCAAGGTATACAAACACTAGAGAATTGATTAACCAAAAACAGAAGTGTTAATCAAATGTAGACATAGAAAAGCCTGGCTTCTAGACCAATAAAATTCAACAAAAAAAAAATAAAAAAATAAATAATAATGAAAAAAATATAAAGATATAAAAATAGGGATAGACTTCCTCGCTGTCTGGCTGATACCGACTTTAGGCCACCCCGACAACTTTATTATATATATATATATATATATATATATATATATATAATGTAAAAATAAAAATTAGGAAATAAAGAAATCAAATATAAGTAAGTTTAATTATTGCAGTTATTTTTCATTGGTCTCTTCCTGTTATTCTAATTTTGTATGCACTTGTCACGAATTTTGGGAATAAAATGAATTTTGCACCAAACCCTGATAGTCAGAATTATCCTAATTATCCATTAGGAGAAACCTAGGTAGATATTCTCTGACTCATTAGGCTTACTTTATTATTATGAACTCTACTTTTTGTATTGAGCACTTTAGTATATTTAACTTAGGCAACTATCACAGTGTTTTTTTTTCTTTTAGCCATTTTTATAGTACCATCTGATTTTTCTCAGGAGGTGCAGATGATTTGGTCTGTTCTTTTTTATATATTTTTTCTCCAGGCAAAAGTTTGTATTGTGTAATTACAAACTATAAAGCCAGGAGGTTTTTTATGCTGTTGGAGTTTACAAATAAAAATTAAAATAATTGTAATAATTCAATATTTAAAAAAAATCTTAATGTGGTCTACTGGTTTTGCTCTTCTTGAAAGGTAAAAATTAGGGACTGGAATTTTTTTATTTTTATTCAAATGACCAAAGCTTGAATCCCACCTACTATTATATATAAACTTAAAAAAATATATTATTTAAAAAAATATTATTATTTAAAAAAAAATATTATTATATATTATTATTTAAAAAAAAAAATATTATATATTATTATTTAAAAAAAAAGTATTGTTATATATAAAAAAAAGCAACATATTTTTAAAAATTTCCTTTTTCTTTTTTTAAATGAAATAAGCTTTTCATTATAAAAATTAAGTCCTTAATGAATAAAGGGCTGAAAATTAAATAAAAATTGGACAATTTCCTAATTCTTTTAGAATAAAAAAATGATTACCTCCCTTTAGTATTAAAAATATCTACATTTATGTCAATGATTTATTTAACTTCAAATGTGATGTAAAGGTGTCGACACAGAAAATTAATCTTAAAAAAAACAAAATTTTCGAAATTTCTCGTTAGGATTAAGGGCGGGTTTAGCTCAGTCGGTAGAGCGTCCGTTCGATACTGCGTATATGAGTAGCACAGGGACCCGTGCAGTAAAGTAAGGAGCTGGTGGTAGGTGTGGCGCTCCATTTCAGACACCAAAAAATATCCTTGGTCTAGCGCTAATGAAAAGAGGATAGAGAACCTCGCTGTATGGCTGATACTGACTCTAGGGCACCCGACGACTTTACTTACACTGGATTAATATTTCGGTGATGGACTACTTTTTTTAAAATATCACCCCACTGATTAACATGGATAGTAGCGAAAATAAAATGCCAATTAGATATTGAAATGAATTTTATTATCTTTTTAAATGATTAAATCAGTTTCCAAAAGATTCCAGATATATTTATATCCGTACGGATAAATTATTGTCACAAATTAAAAAACAAAAACAAACAAAAAAACATACTTCTTCGTAAGTGAAAATTGTAAAGATGATAATAATACAGCATTATACTTACTTCTTTATATTTTCTTTCGTCTGATTTCTTTTCGTTAAGACTATACAACGTTAGAGAAAAGTGGCAAATATAATATTTTAAATACAATTAACGTTTTCTGTTTGAATTAAATTAAAACACTTTGTTCATTTGCAATCAATACAGCAAGCTTTACTAAAGACCGCCAAACAAGGGAGATAACCCCGACATTTTTCTCACTGGCAAACATTAATAATATTCATTTATTAAATCCTTGAAATTGAAAGATGTCAAAGAAGAGAAGCAGATAATAATGTAAGTTTTTTTTTAAAGGTTTGTGAAATTCAGTATTTAAAGCAATAAAAAATGAGCTTTCTTTTAGTTTTAAAAATACATTAATTTTTCTCAAAATTATGAAGACAACATGATTTTTATTGTTTTCTTGTGTAGTGGTGCTTCCAAATCACTTTGTTAATTTGACTCCTTTAATGAAGGTGCATGTGAATGATTTTTTCATGTTTTAAAGATAGATATGATGTGCATTAGGTACGAGCAACATTCATAAAGGGAGGTAAGAAATTTTTTTTTAGATTTTTTAAATCTAAAAAAAAATGACCAGAAATTAGGGAATTGTTCGATTTTAATGAAATTTTCACCAAATTATTCATTAATGACTTAATTTTATAATGAATGGCTTATTTTATTTGAAAAAGTTGAAAAAAAAAGTTTTTTGTATAAATTCACTATATAGAAGAATGAAACTTTTGGTAATTTGAAGAAAAAATTTTCCAGTTCCTAATTTGTACATTTCAAGTAAGATCAAATCCTGAAGGACACATAAAAAGATTTTAAAAATAAAAATATAAAAATTCAATATCAAAAAAAGTCATTTGAATATTTGAAAAAAATTTCTTAAAACTCAAAAATTATTTATTGAAGGATGTTTCTTTTTTCTTTTTTCGTAGTTTTTAAACAATATTTTTCTTCGAATTGATGAAAAACAATTGGCCTATTTTTATTCACTTATAAAATTTACAGTGACTTTTAAACTACTGGAAGATGCTATGTTGCACTTGATATTCAAACCCTAGATCAAGATTTATTTAATTTATCTAAAAATATAAGTGTAAAATAGCAACATTTTTTGTAATATATTTTCCGAAATTTTTATACATCTGAAAAATTATTACTAATGATTGTTCTTTTTCTTATGGAAGACTAAAAAGACATAAGTTATCCCCTTTTTAGAAAAATACCTGGAATTTAGTCTGGGACCTGAACAACTGAACAGTGCACATATCCTTGCTGTCTTTTTTTTTTTTTTTCTAACGTATTTTGGCTACACATTGTAACTTTGCTGAAGGAATTTTTTTTTTACACATGTAAGCTTCCATAACTTTGCCTAAATCATAAATTAATTTTTTCTATTTTCGGCAGAAAAAACGCCCTTGTGAACATACCTAATGATGGACATGAAGAATATTCTTAAAAAATAGGGCCAGCTTCATTTAGTCTGTAGAGCATCCAACTAGAAACCATAAGGTTCCTGGTTCGATACTGGTCCTTACCAATGCAGTGTATGAGTAGCACAGGGATCTGTGAAGTAAAGTGAGAAGCTGATGGTAGATGTGGCACTCCACTTCAGACCTTGGTCTAGAACTAGTGAAAAGGAAATAGACTCCCTTGCTGTCTGGCTGATACTGACTTTAGCCACCCCAGCAACTTTACTTACTTTTACTATAGATACAAAACAAACCAGAGATGGACTTACTAAAAAGAAAATATGTAATTAGATATTTTTTTTTTTTTTTTGGTACATCATTTTTACCCAGTCATTTCTTCTATTTTACCTAGAGCTGAGAGGTAAGCAGATGGGTTTATATATGTAAATGCAAGATAATTATCTCCCTTGTTTTGTTCGGCCATCCTATTGCATGGGTACAAGCACCGTTTGATACCGGTAAAAAGTCACATGTGCGTGTGGCGCTAGTTTTCAATTCTTATTAGCAGGCAGGAACTGGGGAGACAAGAAGGTAGGTGTCAGCACGGAGCTTTTCCTCCTTTTTCGATTTTATTAGTTGTGTATTAGAGAAACTACATAGTCTATTTGTATTCTATTGTAGTTTCACATTGAAGACCAGTTGCAAAACAGGAGGATAAGTGACAACTCCACCAGTCGACTCTGTCATTACTCATTCCTCGCCTGGGTGTTGCTGTCACAATATATTTCTTTAGTGCAGTGCCAAGTTAATATCTAAATTAAGATGTGCAGTTCTTCATGACCAATTGCCTACCAAAACTACAGAACCCACTGTCATTATTTTCTATTATTATTTATGAACTTTTATGCACTCAAAACATTTAAAAATTTAACTGATGTTAAAGTCAACCATATTGATTTTTTAAAGATACAACACAATCCTCCATCCCTCAGGCCAATTCTTAAAAGTTTATGGGGTAAGGTTGTCGTTTTATGTGGATCTAGGATTTTGGTTGTTTTTGGTGTAAACAATAAATAAGGAAATGAATAAAGAAAGAAAGAAGAAAAAAGTATGAAAGAAAGGAAGATGGAAATAAAAAGAGGGGAAAAAAGAATGAAAGAAAGAAAGTAGTTGAGAAAAAAGAAAGAAAAAAAGACTGAGGAAGAAGAAAAAAGAAAGAAAGAAAAAAGAAAAGAAAAACAAAAAAATGTCAGTAGACAGAAAGAAGAAATAGGGAAAGAAATAAAGTAGTTGAAAAGAAAGAAAGATAAAGTAAGAAGAAATAAGAAAAAAAGAATAAGGTAATGGCCAACAGACTCATGTGCAATGAGTAATTATATAATACCGATGCACGCTCACGGCAAGTTACAGGTTGGCAATAAAGTGCAGTTGCAGAACTAAATTGGCCTTTATGTTATATACCTACTTACTGGGTATAAAAATGGCAAAAGTTCTTACCTATTATTTACTTTCTTTCAGGGAGACATCTATGTTTATCTCTCCCAAATATTAAGTCTTTTCTTGCTTGGAGTAGCTTACTGTTAATTTATTTCTGTAATTTATTTCTTCTAACTGGTATGGGTCTGTAGTCTGTAAGATGCTGGTCTGATATAGTGTTGCCAAGGTTGCCATTAGTTAACTCAGAGACAACACGAAGCTTATATTTCATGTGTAAGTGAAGTAGAACCCATCTTTATGTTAGGAAATCTTGCACTATGCTCTGAGACTTCATTCCCACACTCTGTGTGTAACTGGAAAGAATGTCACCAAAAAGTTATTCCATTGAAAATCATCTAACTATGGATTTTGAATTTCAACAACTTTTAATTCAAAATCTGACTCTACACTAACCATCCAAAAAACATTCCAGTCTAAGTATGTGTTGTAACACATACTTAGACTGGAAAGATCATTGAATCTATTAAGGACAGATACCAGGGTAATTCCATGTCAAATGATCCAGACCTCTTTAATTTTTCTGAAATTTTGTCCAGGTGTAGATTTTGATAAAGTTAGTCAATTCCCAAAATTTGAGCTTCCAATTCCCAAATTTTGTGGAGTCATGTCAATTTTTATCTCTCCAAATTTGGTGGGGTTGGCAAAAAATGACAACTTTTGTAACCTATTTTTTTCTGTAAAAGGAGTTCTAGAACTTCCCTACTCCTAAAAATTGGTTTATAAAAGCATCTTTGCCCAGGAAATAGATGATTTCTGATTTTTTCCTAGCAAGATCAATATCCCAATGTGGCACTGCATTTCTGACAAAATTTATTTTCTATTATTATTTCACATATATTGAACATTATTTGTACCAAAAGATAGTTTGATATTTGCTCAGATCATCTAATGTTAACATAGTCCGTACCTGGAAGAACTTTCAGAAAAATTGACGGGGGTGGGTGACAATTTTACTTTTTTATTGGATGATTTGGAATCACCCACCTTGTTTCTTTTTTTTCATATTTTATTGCTGATGTGAAGCACCACACCTACAATTAGCTCCCCAATTTACTGCACAGATCAGATTACCCAATCTGTGCTACTCATGTGCTGAGTTGGCGGGGACCGGCATAGATATTCTGAGGTGGGTGCTCTATGGACCAACCCCTTCTGTAATGATTATTATTCTTCTGCTCATCTTTGGTATCTTACGTTCTTCTTCTAGCATCTGGACTTCATCTTGGGGACTTCTCTTTATCAGAAGCCCTGTGTCATTGGTAGTTTTTAGATAATAACCCAAGACTTTGATTCCGAAATCCCCACCAGACTACCTGCGCAGATTGAGTCGGCAGTGCGCTTAACACGACTTACCACCTTCGTGGTTTGGCCGATACTGAACTAAACTCTCTTTCTAATTTAACCGGAAGAGGGTCTTCTCCACTGATTCTCACGGTATCCCCCAGAAGGGGGATCAGACTGAGGTCAAGCTGAGTCACTCAATCCTTCAAGGCAACAGGCTGCAAATTATAACAGCCATTTTGGTTTCTACATTAATAGTACATAAGTGTTAGGAATCTAACAATTATGTAACAATACCATAGTAGCAAAGTAGCAACCAGATAATGGTATACAATTTTCAATTCCTACATAGGGTACTTCCAGTCACCGACAGAGCATACTACCCCATACTGGAGACAGACACCCAAAGATGCAGTCCCTATCCCTTGCAGCCAGGTCAATGCAGTCCCTTGGAATGTGAGTCGAGCATATCAGGTACCATGGTAGACCACATTCTAATCATTCATCTGAGGTCGAGCGCCACACCTACCACTATCTCCCCACTTTACCACACAGATCAGATTACCCAATCTGTGCTACACATGTGCTGAGTTGGCAGGGACTGGTATAAAACGATTCTGAGGTGAGTGCTTTATCAACAGAACCCTACATTTATCTGATGTGGACCCACCAAAATCCCTTTCTACTACTTCATCAGTCATACCTTAAATCACATGACATGACCCTGATGTCAGAGTAACTAAATTTGAGACATAACCACCCTCTCCTACAAAGGAACACAGCCACCATAAACTGATCCCCACATCACATAGAGTGGAGCAAGCACTACATGCCTACCTTGAGCCCTAAATTCACATATGCCAGGACCCACCCAGCCTGTAGTCATGTGGGGTCAGGGATATGTAGAACAGTTAAAAGGTTGGTATATATATTTACCAACCCCTCCGCACGAGCAGGATGCAACACAAGATCAATTTCTTAAGCAGAGTTTATCAGGTTTGAATTCAGAGTTCCTAGACCAGTTGCCTAACCATGGTTAAAGAGCCCAGTCTGCCCTATTATTTACCCATAGCTGGAGGGAGAGTAGGATTCATACCTTTCCCAAGGGTATTAATGCCAAGTGAAATGCAATTACCATGTCCAGGATTTGAACTCGGGGTGATGAGTCCATTTCCCGAGACTTTAACCATTACACCACGCACTTCCTTACAGTTAAAAGGTTGGTATAGGGATCAGGAGTAGTGATACCCCTTTGATCAAGGGGATTGATGTCCCATCAGTAGATCCCTTCTAAAGGACTGATGGCTGCCTTCTACCTACATCACAGACTCAAAGACCTCAACTGCAGCAACATTTAAATTCACCTGTATTAAATTTACCTGTATTAAATTAATGTATTAACATTAAATTTACCTGTATTGTGAATGTAAGTACTACATTTCATTGGATGAGCAGATTCCCAGCCTCCACAAACAAAGCACATCAGGATATGTTTGGCCTGTGTGAAGAGGAGGAGTGTGGCGAGTGGCCACGGATGTTTGAACTCGCTACCTCCTCGTAGCTGAAATGCTGTTGGCAGAAACCCAGATGAGGTATGTTGGAATTTGCATAAGGGTAGCCGAACGAGGATAAATAAAATGGACAGTCGCCGATGTGGGGAGTGAGAAAGGAATTTACGTTTCGTTTGCTAGAGAAACTTGCAAAAGATTAATATTATCTTAAATTTTTAGACATTCAAAGATTAAACTAAAAACAAACAACAAAAACATCCCAGAATCAAGTACAGAAGAACATTATTGGCCCAGAATAGCCCAAAGAAGATAGCAGATTCCAGATTGAAGATAACAGAACGATGAAGCTATCTACTCAGAACTATGGAAAAAGAGACACAATATAAGTATATAAAGAAGATAAGTATATCTGTATACAACCATGGGTATGCAGTTATGCTCTACTATACTACACTATATGTAGGATATTACCAAGATGAGTGTGGTATGCAACATAGGTTCTTCTCTGATCTCCAGTTCTCGCAGTCTTTTATCCAGACCTTTCAGGACCATTCCAAAGGCACTATCTAGAATTGGTATCATCACTTTCAGGCTTAGTAGCTATTTCAGTTCTCTGACAAGATCCCATCTTTCATGTGGAAATAATATTACCTTACTTTCACCTTATGCAAATAATGAAGATCATAAGCGAAAAACAATTACAGTGACCTCCCTTTGACCATAGCAACAGAGCCCAAGGGTCTTAGCCATAACCTGATGAGAAACTTCATGCGATTGGCTAAGAGCCTTTGTCAGCGACCAATCAGAGCACATGTTACGAGGCTCAGTTTGGCCGCCAATTTTGAGGGCTGATACCTTCAAATCAGTCTCTTCTCCTGGGACTCTCGTCAAGGGACAACGTATGTTTTTTCCACAGCAAAGGCGTTGAAGAATGATGGGGTCTTTGAACAGCTTGGAATTGCCACTGACGCGTAAAATCAAACAAACTAGCAAGACACCCCTGGACTCAGATAAGTCATGCAAGGATTATCTTGCAACAATTCGTAACAATTCATACATTTCCTATTTGTGACTTTGCAACAACCCATACTTTTACATACATTTTCTATTGTAATACATTGTAAAACTTAAAAACACATTTGTACCACAAGTTACACTTTGTAATTCGTATTTTGTATCTTACATGTCTTGCTGTTGATAAATGCATTTCCTATTATTATATTTTTTGTTGTTGTTGTTGTTGTTACCGCTATTCTTTACCCTTATCTGGTCTGTTTTCTTATATTCACTTTCTGCTATTTTTTGTTGTTGTTTGTTACCCTATTCTTTACCCTTATCTGGTCTGTTTTCTTTATATTCACTTTCTGCTATTTTTTGTTGTTCTTGTTGTCGTTACCCTATTCTTTACCCTTATCTGGTCTGTTTTCTTTATATTCACTTTCTGCTATTTTTTGTTGTTGTTGTTGTCGTTACCCTATTCTTTACCCTTATCTGGTTTGTTTTCTTTATATTCACTTTCTGCTATTTTTTGTTGTTCTTGTTGTCGTTACCCTATTCTTTACCCTTATCTGGTCTGTTTTCTTTATATTCACTTTCTGCTATTTTTTGTTGTTGTTGTTGTCGTTACCCTATTCTTTACCCTTATCTGGTCTGTTTTCTTTATATTCACTTTCTGCTATTTTTACTCAATGGTCTGCTGGAACATTTGGCGCCAAATTCTTTTTTTCTTGTTAGTTAATACTTGTGTTATATACTGCCACTGGACCCAACAAAGAACACAGAACACATATATATATATATATATAAAAATATTATATTTTTATTCTTGAATGCGTATAGATATAGAAGGAAAAAAAATAGAGGGGGGAAAATAAATATTTAAGTCAACAGGTTCCTGCTGAGGGGGTACCAAAGAGAAGCAAGTCCACCGTCTTCTCGCAGGCCAAACTTTCTTTTGGTCAACACAGTCTTCCTCTTCGACCAGCAGCTGAAAAGCCATCGTCGTCAAAATATTTCAGCAGCTGAAAAATCGCAACTCCCATTTAGTTTTGTTTCTTTGTTGGATTAAAATCAATTTCTTTGTTTGGTCATTCACAAAGTGCTTCGTCGCTGACTGCCGTCTCGCATCGGCCAACTGCTTTTCCTCAGCGCTCCACTCACTTGTTATTTATGGACACAGTCCCCCAACATCTGGGCACCTGAATTACACCTCGCGTCCATCCAGCACCTGAATCGCATTTCTTTGCATTCCGGAGGGCGCGGGTTCGACTCCGGCAGGCAAGACAATGTCTTGCTCTTTTTCTAAATGAGTATGCTAGTACTCGTTCTCTGTCACAATAGACTAAGAGTCCTAAAAGCCTTCGGTAGTTCTGATAGCAAGGGATCTACTCAAGTTCTAAGAGTTTATATAACTCTCCAACAGCAACATGCTTCTTTGATTGGTTATAGGCTACACCCACCCAATTTCTATGCCTACACCTGTCTTCCATCTGTCAACTTATTGATCAAGGCCAGGTTCAAACAGTTCAAGGCAATATGCTGTTTTTGTTTGCAGGCCCATGTTGACACCCACACATTTCCTGTGCCTACACATGGGTGATTTGCACCTGGTCTTCCAGCTATTAATTTGTTGATCAGGCAATATATTACACTTGGTCTGTCCAGGAGTTTGTATTCTTTTAAATAACTTTATTTAGTCATAAGACTAAAATTTAGAAATGTGTCTTTCATGTGATGTTTTAATTTGGTGTGCTTGTTGTAATTTTCATATCAATCTCCCAAATTTTAGACGATCCCTTTTCTACTGATTATGTGGACATAAGTTCAAATAAACCCATATATAATATTTCCTCATCTCAGAAATCAAAACAAAACAAAATGTAGATTCTAGTTCAAATAAACCCATGTATAATATTTCCTCATCTCAGAAATCCAATTCGATTGTAATTAACTAAAGTATTCAAAAGAGCGAGAGGGAATGTACATATTTTTATAATTATGGATTCCATATATTTATATGGGCCAATTAGCTGT
Organism: Doryteuthis pealeii; assembly: GCA_023376005.1. Taxonomy (NCBI): domain Eukaryota; kingdom Metazoa; phylum Mollusca; class Cephalopoda; order Myopsida; family Loliginidae; genus Doryteuthis; species Doryteuthis pealeii. Next base: position 100,289,843 of record CM042151.1, read on the forward strand.
TTGAAAATTATTGATATTAGATAGGAACACTTGAAGTCATAACTGTGTGCAAACAAATGATTATTATAAAATAGGAATGTATAATAATACCTCATCTCAAAACTTCAGTTAGTTTGGAATTAATAAAAAGATTAAAAAGAACAAGAGGACATGGGCATATTTTATGATTATGGGATTCCATATATTTATATGGGCCAATTAGCTCTGTTTAAAAATTATTGATATTAGGAATATTTGAAATAAAAGATTCCTAACAGCAAAAGAACATATTTCATAATTATGGGATTCCATACATTTATATTTTCTTACCTGTCTTTGTTAAAATTGTTCAAATTTTTGCAATTTTTCTGAAATTTTGTCCAAGTGTGGACTATTTTAAAGTTAGCCAGTCCCCAAAATTTTAGTTTCCATTTCCAAAAATTGACAATGTAACTCCTTAAATTTAGGTAAGGTGTCACTAAAAATGACGACTTTTGTAATCTATTTTTAACTGTAAAATGGATTCTAGAGCTTCCTGACTCCTAAAAATTGGTTTATAAAAGCGTTTTGGCCCAAGAAATACAAAATACTATCAAAAGAGGCTTAAATGTAACCAATTTTTATTATCAATGATTTCTGATTTGCAAAATTTTAACTGATGTTGTAGCTTTGGTTCTGACCAATTATCAAACTATCTTTTTGGTACAAATAATGTTCAATATATGGGAAATAATAATAGAAAATAATTCTTGTAGATGCAGTGCCACATCGGGATATTGATCTTACTATGAAGAAATAAGAATTTATCACTAACTTAAAATTGGTTGACTTTAATACTCTTTTTGATAGTATTCTTGGATTCCTTGGGCAAAAATGCTTTTATAAACCAATTTCTAGGAGTAGGAAGCTCTAGAACTCCTTTTACACACAAAAATAGGTTAGAAAAGTCACCATTTTTTCACAACACACCAATTTTTGGAATTGGAAGCTCAAATTTGGGGATTGGCTAACTTTATCATAATCCATACCTGGACAAAATTTCAGAAAATTAAAAGGGGTGGGTGACATGGCCTGGATTACCCTACCAATAGTTCAAGGACACCCTAAGTAGATTAAATACCACTAGCTTTATTGACAGAAATGTGATTAGACATAGGAAAAAATAAAATGGAAGAAAATTACTTATTCTAAAATAGAAATTTCTAAATGTCATAAAAAAATGCTATCACTTACCTAACCATGTTAATATTTTTTCTATATCTAATCACATTTCTGTTCAATAAGTCTGATGGCATTTATGCTGCTTGGACTAGTGGTAATAATTTTAGCTACAAAGCCACATTTAAATTCTGGGTAATTGTCTAAAGATGACTTATTTTAAGGTAATAAAAAAAACACCTAAAGTCCAATGTTACAGTGACTTGAAAATTGTGTTTATACATAATAAAGATGAGGATAAAAGTACAAAATATCAAAATTATTCAAAATGGAATGGTTTGAAAATGTAGATCCACAGACCTCTAAAGAAAATGTTACTTTTTAGTGTGTTTGCATGTGGTCTATCAAATTGGAAATTATAGAAAATAATGCTTCACTGACTACATGAGAAAACAAAGAGTACAATACTAGGCATAACTGGGTGGGAAAGGCAATCCACAGGGATTTGTACAAGTAAATTAAATTATCACCATGCTATGAAATGGTATATACACACAAACTGGAATCTTTTCTAGAGAATGAGACACATAAAATAAAATGATGCTTCATAGACTATACAAGAAAATGGTTTCTCTATTTTTTTTTCAATTTTCCTTTAACAATTTTGAATTAACAGTGGAGAATGATTTTCTCCTCCTTAATGGACCACTTAGCTATGTTATAGACTTTCTTTTTTTCTAGTGTTCCTTGCTAGATTCCAGGACTATTATTTGGCTGGAGTAACCAGCTTAGTGTTGTTACTTGTAGTAGTAGAACCATGAAAAGGTGCACTGTTAATTTCTTCATCATTTAGACCAGTGCTTAGCAATGATGAGGGGAATATTTGATCAGGGTTTACTTCCGAGGGGAAGTATCCCCATGTCAGATACTGACAAACCCCAGTACAGAGAGACCAAAGACACTTGAGGTAGTGTCCAGTAGGCTTTTCCAATCGGCGTCTTTGCATGCAGCTTTTTAAAACACACATCTTCAAAAATGCAGATCCACAAATTTCACAAAAAGTTATTTCTCACCAGTGTGTATTCGCATGTGTTTATTCAAATAGGAACTTGAAGAAAACGCTGCTGTACAATATTCACATGAATATGGTTTCTCTCCAGTGTGTGTTCGCATATGGCTTTTCAAAGTGGAAGTTTCAGAAAAGGCTGATCCACAGATTTCACAAGAAAATGGTTTCTCTCCAGTGTGTGTTCGCATGTGGCTCTTCAAATGATGACTCCTAGAAAATGTGGATCCACAAACTTCACATGGATATGGCTTTTCTCCAGTGTGTGTTCGCATGTGACGTATCAAATGGGAACGACTAGAAAATGCTGATCCACATACTTCACAAGGAAATGGTTTCTCTACAATGTGCGTTTGCAGGTGTTTTCTCAATGCGGAAAACTTGGAAAATCCAGATCCACAGACGACACAAGAATGTGCTTTATCTCCAGTGTGTGTTTCCATATGGCTTTTCAAATCAAAAATATTAGAAAACACTGATCCACAGACTTCACAAGAAAATGTTTTTTCTCCAGCATGTGTTTTTATGTGGCATTTCAAATGAGAATTCCTAGAAAATGCTGATCCACAGACTCCACAAGAATATGGTCTCTCTCCAGTATGTGATAGTATGTGGTGTTTCAGAGTGGAAGATTCTGAAAAGGCTGATCCACAGACTTCACAAGAGAATGGTTTCTCTCCGGTGTGTGTTCGTATGTGGCATTTCAAATTAGAAGTGTTTGAAAATGCCAATCCGCAGACTTCACAGACTTTACTAGGAAATGCTTTTTCTTCAGTGTGTGTTTGTAACATGGGTTTCAAACTGGAATTGTCTGGAAATGTTGACATGGAAACTTTGAAAGAAAATTCTTCCTTTTCAGTCTGTGTTTCCATATCTGTTTTCAATTCTGAACAATTTAAAAATGCTAATCTGTATCAAGGAGAAATGTCGGCTTTCATTGGAATCTCTTTTTTCCTAATTGTTCTTTGAAATATGAATATAGGGAAAATACTCAGGTACTGAATTGTGCTTCCCATATACAGATCCACACACTTAGCAAGTATATTTTTTTTTCCTTTGTTTAAATGTGTCCAAAACTTCCAAAATTCTTCTTCGTCAATAGTCTTGTTATCTGTAAATGAATAAGAATTAAAATATTTTTAAATAACTAAGATGAGATGAATACATTATTTGGAAGTATAATACTTCAAGCAGTTCAAATTTTACTTAACTGCAACATATCTATATATTAATATCCGTGTTCCTTAATTATACAATTATATCATCTTGCAACACCCTCTGGTTAAAAATGAGACCGTCCAAATTGTCCAAGATTAAATGCTAAAATGTAAATCCTGATTATCTGTTGTTTCCTATCCGCTAAATTCTTATCTATAATTCATGCTAAGATTTTATAAGATTATTATACTAAAACGTAAATCCTGATTATCTGTTGTTTCTTATCCGCTGAATTCTTATCTATAATTCATGCTAAGATTGTGAAAGATTATTATACTAAAACGTAAATCCTGATTATCTGTTGTTTCTTATCCGCTGAATTCTTATCTATAATTCATGCTAAGATTGTGAAAGATTATTATACTAAAACGTAAATCCTGATTATCTGTTGTTTCTTATCCGCTGAATTCTTATCTATAATTCATGCTAAGATTTTATAAGATTATTATACTAAAAGTAAATCCTGATTATCTGTTGTTTCTTATCCACTGAATTCTTATCTATAAATTCATGCTAAGATTTTATAAGATTATTATACTAAATGTAAATCCTGATTATCTGTTGTTTCTTATCCACTGAATTCTTATCTATAATTCATGCTAAGATTTTATAAGATTATTATACTAAAAGTAAATCCTGATTATCTGTTGTTTCTTATCCACTGAATTCTTATCTATAATTCATGCTAAGATTTTATAAGATTATTATACTAAAAAGTAAATCCTGATTATCTGTTGTTTCTTATCCACTGAATTCTTTATCTATAATTCATGCTAAGATTTTATAAGATTATTATATACTAAAATGTAAATCCTGATTATCTGTTGTTTCTTATCCACTGAATTCTTATCTATAATTCATGCTAAGATTTATAGATTATTATACTAAAATGTAAATCCTGATTATCTTGTTTCTTATCCACTGAATTCTTATCTATAATTCATGCTAAGATTTTATAAGATTATTATACTAAAATGTAAATCCTGATTATCTGTTGTTTCTTATCCACTGAATTCTTATCTATAATTCATGCTAAGATTTTATAAGATTATTATACTAAAATGTAAATCCTGATTATCTGTTGTTTCTTATCCACTGAATTCTTATCTATAATTCATGCTAAGATTTTATAAGATTATTATACTAAATGTAAATCCTGATTATCTGTTGTTTCTTATCCGCTGAATTCTTATCTATAATTCATGCTAAGATTTTATAAGATTATTATACTAACGTAAATCCTGATTATCTGTTGTTTCTTATCCGCTGAATTCTTATCTATAATTCATGCTAAGATTTATAGATTATTATACTAAAACGTAAATCCTGATTATCTGTTGTTTCTTATCCGCTGAATTCTTATCTATAATTCATGCTAAGATTTTATAAGATATTATACTCAAACGTAAATCCTGATTATCTGTTGTTTTATCCGCTGAATTCTTATCTATAATTCATGCTAAGATTACTGTCCAACAAATAAAAAAAGTTGGTAGTGTATCAGCCAAAACAGCTAGGGAGTCTATCTCCTTTCTCTCATGCTAGACCAGTGAGATACTTTTTGCTGAGATGGATCACCACAACTACCATCAGATCACAGATGCTTTACAGCACAGATAAGATTACTCAAGGTGTGCTGCTACTGAGCTGGTGAGGACCAGTATCGAATGTGGGTCTTTGCGATTTCTAGGCAGATGCTCTACCAACTAAACAGACCAAGACACCAATAAGCACCACAGGAGAGACCTAGATTCAAAAGGACCTGTTTTGCTTTTCACACTCAAAATCCGGTTGTTTGTTAACAGACAATTTTTAGACACACTGTTTTTTAGTTATATCATGTTGAAGTTGTTACTTCAGTAGCAATTCTTTTTAATTATTCTAATGCAAAAAAATTGTCTGCTGTTTGTAAACAAACAACCAGGAGATCATAGTGAAAAGGAAAAGGTGTTCTTTTCAAAACAACTCCCAGTTGGGGTGCCTATTGGATACTTGGTTGAAGAAAAGAAATTAGTGACAACCAAACGAACATGCACCAATGACTTTAAACCAACCTAAAATCATAAAAGCCCTATAGGTTTAAGAAAAGAAACTAGCAAAACTAGCCGCAATGCACACCAAATAACCACAGCCTAATCCCATAAAAATAGCTTACCCCATCCATTTCAATACAAAACAAAGCAGAAAAAATAATTTATGGAATTTTATTTTATTGAAACAAACAAAATTTATAATTCAAACCAGCAAAAAATGTAACCTCCAGGCACAAGTATCTAAGTTTTAAAATAGTTCAATATTATATTGAATTAGAAAGACTACTGAAATTAAATACAAACACAAAAAAGATTACACTTATTTTTACTTTTGTCTAATTGATTTCAATATATATAATCATACTTATGATTTCTTTTAATATGTTTGAGAATAAAAGAACAAAATTAGAAAATCAATACACCAAGTAATTATTTATTAAACACAGTTTTCTTAAAACCGGTATGCAAATTATTCACAACATATACTATGTAAACATTTATTTTTTTTACTGATATATAAGATTTTTACGAGGGTCAACTGAAAAAAAGTTAATAGGCTGACCAAGATACTTCCATGGAATGTGACCAAATAAGGTTTATATGAGGGTCAACTGAAAAGTTCAAAGACTCACTAAGATACCCACATGGAATGCAACCAAATGGCACTCATATGATGTTGGTTGAAAAGTTTATAGGCAGACCAAGATACTCTCATAGAATGTGACCAAATGAGGTTTATTTTTCAATTTAGTCCTGCTTGTGGTCCACACACTTCTGTCAGTGTTGCATTGCTTTGATCCCGTTGGTTAAAAAAGTCATCAACAGCAGATATGACATATGAATTTTTCAACCTACACTCATATTTAACTAACTCCTCTACCAACACAAAAATTAAAAAATAACACTTTGGAACAGAACCTAAGATACTGAGAAATGTAACATGAAATAGATGTTGACCTAATGGTAGTTCTAAACGAAATGAACAAAATAAGTCTTCTGCACATAGGCTCCCACGCAAGCTTCTGGGTGAAAAACAATTAAAATATCCCCTGTTTAATGTTTTTCAACAATCATATATTTTACCAAAAAACCTTTCAAAGCTAATCTTGAGCTGATAATTGATAATTATAAAAGTAGAAAGGTCAGTTGACGACTGGTGTTGGTACACAGTGTCACTCCTTTGGGGAAAGATAAAGAGACTACTGAACATTTTTAATACATTTTAAACATTAAATTTGCTTCAAAATGTAATGAAAAATGGCATTGTTTTATTTTAACAATTATGTTAAAAAGTTTTTAAAAATATCAATAAAATACTTGTTTTTTTTCTTACAAATAAGTTAAATGTGATTTTAATACACATTAAACAAATTTACTGTATTAATTAAATTCATCAGAAAAACTCCAAAGTGTAAACAAAGGAGGTAATTCAGATTATTTTTCTTGTGTGTTTCCTTATGAATAATTGAGTAATGTAACTTAAATAAAATTAAAATCAATTTAATTAATTTAAAATATGGATATCATGATGTTAAGTTTAAAATGTCATACTTTTAGATTCTAAAAACATTTATTTTATTACTTTATTATCGAATTCTAATGATATTTTGTTGAAAACTCTATTGAAAATTTAGCGCACCCTCCTTTTAAACAGAACAAACATCGATGTACCATTTTTTCTTAATTATTGAAAAGAGTAAAAAAAAAAAAATCTCCAAAAATTATCTTTTTAGTTTTAATTTTCATTTTATTTTCTACCAGAATAGCACCGTTAATTTTTTCCCTTCTATTCACACCTTTGGTCTTTTGTTTTTTTTAATTCATACTCTAATTAGTTTTGAAAATATATAGTCCCACCGATATTTTCCGCCCCCATTTTGCGGGGGGGGGGAGTAAAGTGACAAAAAAAATCAGAAAGTTTTGAAAGAATGTCTAATGCATTATTAAATTCATTAATTCATAAA
>CM042151.1:100297346-100416017 GCA_023376005.1 Doryteuthis pealeii
GGGGAAGCACAATTCAGTACCTGAGTATTTTCCCATATATTTCATAATTTCAAAGAAACAATTAGGAAAAAAGAGATTCCAATTGAAGAGCCTGACATTCTCCTGAGTATGCAGCATATACAGATCCACACACTTAGCAAGTATACTTTTTTTCCTTTGTGTGTCCAAAACTTCCAAATTCTTCTTTGTCAATAGTCTTGTTATCTGTAAATGAATAAGAATTAAAATATTTTAAATAATTAAGATGAGATGAATACATTATTTGGAAGTATAATACTACAAGCAGTTCAAATTTTACTTAACTGCAACATATCTATATATTAATATCCATGTTCCTTAATTATACAATTATATCATCTTGCAACACCCTTTGGTTAAAAATGAGACTGTCCAAATTGTCCAAGATGAAATGCTAAAATGTAAATCAGTGTCTAAACTGACATTCTAAAAATTTGATGTTTAATCATTCAATAAAAGAAAACACAAAATGACTATCATTAGCAATTACAACAAGTTATCTGTACTCAATATTCAGTTTAATTAAGATTTTAGCACATAATCATCTATTGTGGTCATTTGTGCTGCTACTGAGCTGGTGAGGACTGGTATTGAACCCGGATTTTTGCAATTGCTAAACAGATGCTTTACTAACTAAGCTAAAGCAATTATTCTAACATTTCCAAAGACATATAAAAAATTGACAGACATTCAACAAATGTTAAAACTATGAGAAAATCATTTGCGGTGATTAAAAGGAAATTGAAATAAGATAGAATAAAAAATAAAAATCTCCCATAAGCCATCAGACAGGAAGAACCCTCAGGGCATGCACAGAGAAGAGGCCTCTTCATGGCACCAAAAAAGAAATTTCCTCTCTAAGAAATAGTTATGAACCTAGAAATAAAATCTGAACCTTAAAAGTATATTTTGTCTTTGTCTCTTCTTTTCCGTTCCTTTAATTTCTTTACAGCCCCACAATCAACAGAAGGAAGAACCACATCAGGATATTGATCTTACTATGAAAAAATAAAAAATCATCAATAAGTTAAAATTGGTTAATTTCAAGACTTATTGATAGCGTTTTTGGATTCCTTGAGCAAAAATGCTTTTATAAACCAATTTTTAGTAGTAGACAATCTCTAGAACTCATTTTACAGACAAAAATAGGTTCCAAACGTCGCCATTTTTCATGAAACCTCCTTAAACTCTGCCAATTTTTGGAATTGGAATCTCAAATTTTGGGGATTGTCTAACTTTTACACAATCCACACCAACCAGTACAAAATTTCAGAAAAATTGAAGGGAGTGAGTGACATGGCCTGGATGATTTGACAGTTATATAAATGTAGGTTCTAATCATCCTAAGTTAATATTCAAACCTATTCCTAAAGGTATTAGTTTTAGATTGTCCACTAAATCATCAAATAAGGAAATCTTTAATCAAATTAAATATGAATATAGACAGGGACTATAAAATAGTGGTTATGAATGTAGATTGGATTATAAAACCCCAAAAGAACTGAACAATGGTAGGAGGAAAAATAGGGTAAGACAGATTATTTGGTTTACACCACCGTATAATAATGAGGGAACTAACAATTTAGGTAAAGAATTTTTTTAAATATTAAAAAAGAACCCCCCCCTCAAAATATACTATATAAGATATTTAATAAGAATACGTTTAAACTTAGTTATAGTTGCCAAATATGGGTAGATTAATTAATAGGAGTAACAATAAAAAACAAAATAGAGAATACTCTAACTGCAATTGTAATGATAAAACTAAGTGCCCTTTAGGGGGAAAATTTCAATATGAAAGTATAATATATAAAGTGGAGGTATACTAAAAGCATGTATACTTATATATATATATATATATATATATTTAAAAAAATGGACTCTCCCGTCGTTTTTCAACGTATGAGGGTTCATACATACAATGAACATCCACACATGGATTTGTTTATAGTGGTGAAGGCTTGTGTTGGACCATCCACACTTTTTGGCACAGTCGATAGGAAAAAACTGGTGCATCAAGGGTTGCCACAAACCCAATCAACGACCGACCTCAGGAATTTTGAATTCAGAGTTATCCCTCTCCTAGACTGGTTACCTACCCAAGGCTGAAGAGCCCAGTCTGCCCTACTATTTAACCCATAGCTGGAGGGAGAATATATGGATTCATACCTTTCCCAAGGGTATTAGCGCTATGTGAAATGCCAACAGCTTCGTCTAGGAATTGAACTCGAATCGACGAGTCCATTTTCCACGACTCTAACCACTAGCTCATGCGCCTCCATATATATGTGTGTGTGTGTGTGTGTGCATATATATATATATATATATATATATATACTTTAGTTTGTATACTAAAGGAACTAATTGTCATAAAAATTTTAAGAATTTTTGAGGGATAAAGATAGTTTGAATTGCTTCCCTTGGAGCGTGGACCCTATGCTGCTGCTGATTGAGAGAAAGGGTATTTAAGACCCAGTTAACTCTTCAACTGCCTCTTTGTACCAGGAAACCTGCAGCTGTGTAGTTCACATTTTCCGCTGCTGTGTTTCAGATTTTGACCCCGCAAACAGCCTGCCTTCGAAAAAAAGCGTTTGGCAGATTCCTTTCAAAGAAAGTATAATCTACTGAAGTTGCAGAGGGTTTGAGTCCCAGTGAGTTGGTTTCTTCGAAAAAGAATTAAGAGAAAGAATTTGTCTACCGAGAAATTTTCGTTGGACTTTGCAGATTCCTTTCTGAAAAGTCTCTTCCACTAAAGAGAAGAGGTTTGAGTCTCTGAGAGACTCAGTTGGTTTATTGGTGAAAAAAGAAGAGAAAGAATTGGTCTTCTAAGAGTTTTCCATAGAACAGGGTTGCTGTATGAAGACTTTGTCCCTCAGAATTATTAATCTCTTCCAAGAACTTTATTTGGTAGCCTAGAGTCTATAAATTCAGTCAGTTGACTGGATAAAATTGTAAAAAAAGAGATAAAGAGAAAAGACAAGAAAGGAAAAAGTGATTTTATATTGTTTACTTTTATTATTTGTGTTTCCTTTAATTACTTTGTTTTTAAGTTTTTTTATTCAATTATAATTTTGTTATTTTTGTTACTTAGAAATCTTTGGACTTCTGCAAGAGGAATAATCTTGAAAGGCTCCTTTAGCTAATTAATTGTTTCCTTTTAGGCTTACAGCAGTTATTTTTTGAATGACCATTTTGGTTATATCTATTTTTTTGTTTTAAAGTCAGGACCCTTTTATGACATAGGGTCTTATTTTATTCCCATATGTCTCAGAGTAAAATATCCGATAAAATAACAAAAGGGTTTATTTATGTTCAACTCAAAGGACATTAAAAAAAAGAAGATTTTATAATTATAAAAATACTTTTAAACATGAAATATATAAAAATAATACTACATGAGCAAATTATGTGTGGGAAAGAAAAAATAAATTGAGGCAAAGATCCTATTTAAGAATGGGAAAATAATAATAATAATAAAATGCCCTAAATATAAGGCAGAAAGTAATAGCTGTTTATTGTGCACCAAGGAAAAACTTGCAATAGCAAGGTATACAAACACTAGAGAATTGATTAACCAAAAAACAGAAGTGTTAATCAAATGTAGACATAGAAAAGCCTGGCTTCTAGACCAATAAAATTCCAACAAAAAAAATAAAAAAATAAATAATAATGAAAAAATATAAAGATATAAAAATAGGGGATAGACTTCCTCGCTGTCTGGCTGATACCGACTTTAGGCCACCCCGACAACTTTACTTATATATATATATATATATATATATATATATATATAAATGTAAAAATAAAAATTAGGAAATAAAGAAATCAAATATAAGTAAGTTTAATTTATTGCAGTTATTTTTCATTGGTCTCTTCCTGTTATTCTAATTTTGTATGCACTTGTCACAAATTTTGGGAATAAAATGAATTTTGCACCAAACCCTGATAGTCAGAATTATCCTAATTATCCATTAGGAGAAACCTAGGTAGATATTCTCTGACTCATTAGGCTTACTTTATTATTTATGAACTCTACTTTTTGTATTGAGCACTTTAGTATATTTAACTTAGGCAACTATCACAGTGTTTTTTTCTTTTAGCCATTTTTATAGTACCATCTGATTTTTCTCAGGAGGTGCAGATGATTTGGTCTGTTCTTTTTTTATATATTTTTTCTCCAGGCAAAAGTTTGTATTGTGTAATTACAAACTATAAAGCCAGGAGGTTTTTTTATGCTGTTGGAGTTTACAAATAAAAATTAAAATAATTGTAATAATTCAATATTTAAAAAAAATCTTAATGTGGTCTACTGGTTTTGCTCTTTCTTGAAAGGTAAAAATTAGGGACTGGAATTTTTTTATTTTTATTCAAATGACCAAAGCTTGAAATCCCACCTACTATATTATATATAAAAACATTAAAAAAATATTATTATTTAAAAAATATTATTATTTTAAAAAAAATATTATTATATATTATTATTTAAAAAAAAAAATTATTATATATTATTATTTAAAAAAAAGTATTGTTATATATAAAAAAAAGCAACATATTTTTAAAAATTTCCTTTTTCTTTTTTTTAAATGAAATAAGCTTTTCATTATAAAATTAAGTCCTTAATGAATAAAGGGCTGAAAATTAAATAAAAATTGGACAATTTCCTAATTCTTTTAGAATAAAAAAAATGATTACCTCCCTTTAGTATTAAAAATATCTACATTTATGTCAATGATTTATTTAACTTCAAATGTGATGTAAAGGTGTCGACACAGAAAATTAATCTTAAAAAAAAACAAAATTTTCGAAATTTCTCGTTAGGATTAAGGGCGGGTTTAGCTCAGTCGGTAGAGCGTCCGTTCGATACTGCGTATATGAGTAGCACAGGGACCCGTGCAGTAAAGTAAGGAGCTGGTGGTAGGTGTGGCGCTCCATTTCAGACACCAAAAAATATCCTTGGTCTAGCGCTAATGAAAAGAGGATAGAGAACCTCGCTGTATGGCTGATACTGACTCTAGGGCACCCGACGACTTTACTTACACTGGATTAATATTTCGGTGATGGACTACTTTTTAAAAAATATCACCCCACTGATTAACATGGATAGTAGCGAAAATAAAATGCCAATTAGATATTGAAATGAATTTTATTATCTTTTTAAATGATTAAATCAGTTTCCAAAAGATTCCAGATATATTTATATCCGTACGGATAAATTATTGTCACAAATTAAAAAACAAAAACAAACAAAAAAACATACTTCTTCGTAAGTGAAAATTGTAAAGATGATAATAACACAGCATTATACTTACTTCTTTATATTTTCTTTCGTCTGATTTCTTTTCGTTAAGACTATACAACGTTAGAGAAAAGTGGCAAATATAATATTTTAAATACAATTAACGTTTTCTGTTTGAATTAAATTAAAACACTTTGTTCATTTGCAATCAATACAGCAAGCTTTACTAAAGACCGCCAAACAAGGGAGATAACCCCGACATTTTTCTCACTGGCAAACATTAATAATATTCATTTATTAAATCCTTGAAATTGAAAGATGTCAAAGAAGAGAAGCAGATAATAATGTAAGTTTTTTTTAAAGATTTGTGAAATTCAGTATTTAAAGCAATAAAAAATGAGCTTTCTTTTAGTTTTAAAAATACATTAATTTTTCTCAAAATTATGAAGACAACATGATTTTTATTGTTTTCTTGTGTAGTGGTGCTTCCAAATCACTTTGTTAATTTGACTCCTTTAATGAAGGTGCATGTGAATGATTTTTTCATGTTTTAAAGATAGATATGATGTGCATTAGGTACGAGCAACATTCATAAAGGGAGGTAAGAAATTTTTTTAAAGATTTTTTAAATCTAAAAAAAAAAATGACCAGAAATTAGGGAATTGTTCGATTTTAATGAAATTTTCACCAAATTATTCATTAATGACTTAATTTTATAATGAATGGCTTATTTTATTTGAAAAAGTTGAAAAAAAAAGTTTTTTGTATAAATTCACTATGTAGAAGAATGAAACTTTTGGTAATTTGAAGAAAAAATTTTCCAGTTCCTAATTTGTACATTTCAAGTAAGATCAAATCCTGAAGGACACATGAAAAGATTTTAAAAATAAAAATATAAAAATTCAATATGCAAAAAAAAGTCATTTGAATATTTGAAAAAAATTTCTTAAAACTCAAAAATTATTTATTGAAGGATGTTTCTTTTTCTTTTTTCGTAGTTTTAAACAATATTTTTCTTCGAATTGATGAAAAACAATTGGCCTATTTTTATTCACTTATAAAATTTACAGTGACTTTTAAACTACTGGAAGATGCTATGTTGCACTTGATATTCAAACCCTAGATCAAGATTTATTTAATTTATCTAAAAATATAAGTGTAAAATAGCAACATTTTTTGTAATATATTTTCCGAAATTTTTATACATCTGAAAAATTATTACTAATGATTGTTCTTTTTCATATGGAAGACTAAAAGGACATAAGTTATCCCCCTTTTTAGAAAAATACCTGGAATTTAGTCTGGGACCTGAACAACTGAACAGTGCACATATCCTTGCTGTCTTGTTTTTTTTTTTTCTAACGTATTTTGGCTACACATTGTAACTTTGCTGAAGGAAATTTTTTTACACATGTAAGCTTCCATAACTTTGCCTAAATCATAAATTAATATTTTTCTATTTTCGGCAGAAAAACGCCCTTGTGAACATACCTAATGATGGACATGAAGAATATTCTTAAAAAATAGGGCCAGCTTCATTTAGTCTGTAGAGCATCCAACTAGAAACCATAAGGTTCCTGGTTCGATACTGGTCCTTACCAATGCAGTGTATGAGTAGCACAGGGATCTGTGAAGTAAAGTGAGAAGCTGATGGTAGGTGTGGCACTCCACTTCAAACGTCTTGGTCTAGAACTAGTGAAAAGGAAATAGACTCCCTTGCTGTCTGGCTGATACTGACTTTAAGCCACCCCAGCAACTTTACTTACTTTTACTATAGATACAAAACAAACCAGAAATGGACTTACTAAAAAGAAAATATGTGAATAGATATATATATATATTTTTTTTTTTTGGTACATCATTTTTACCCAGTCATTTCTTCTATTTTACCTAGAGCTGAGAGGTAAGGAGAGGGATTTATATATTTCTTTAGTGCAGTGCCAAGTTAATATCTAAATTAAGATGTGCAGTTCTTCATGACCAATTGCCTACCAAAACTACAGAACTCACTGTCATTATTTTCTATTATTATTTATGAACTTTTATGCACTCAAAACATTTAAAAATGTAACTGATATTGATTTTTTAAAGATACAACACAATCCTCCATCCCTCAGGCCAATTCTTAAAAGTTTATGGGGTAAGGTTGTCGTTTTATGTGGGTCTAGGATTTTGGTTGTTTTTGGTGTAAACAATAAATAAGGAAATGAATAAAGAAAGAAAGAAGAAAAAAGTATAAAAGAAAGAAAGATGGAAATAAAATAGAAAGAAAAAAGGGGGGAAAAAAGAATGAAAGAAAGAAAGTAGTTGAGAAAAAAGAAAGAAAAAAAGACTGAGGAAGAAGAAAAAAGAAAGAAAGAAAAAAGAAAAGAAAAACAAAAAAATGTCAGTAGACAGAAAGAAGAAATAGGGAAAGAAATAAAGTAGTTGAAAAGAAAGAAAGATAAAGTAAGAAGAAATAAGAAAAAAAGAATAAGGTAATGGCCAACAGACACATGTGCAATGAGTAATTATATAATACCGATGCACGTTCACGGCAAGTTACAGGTTGGCAATACAGTGCAGTTGCAGAACTAAATTGGCCTTTATGTTATATACCTACTTACTGGGTATAAAAATGGCAAAAGTTCTTTCCTATTATTTACTTTCTTTCAGAGAGACATCTATGTTTATCTCTCCCAAATATTAAGTCTTTTCTTGCTTGGAGTAGCTTACTGTTAATTTATTTCTGTAATTTATTTCTTCTAACTGGTATGGGTCTGTAGTCTGTAAGATGCTGGTCTGATATAGTGTTGCCAAGGTTGCCATTAGTTAACTCAGAGACAACACGAAGCTTATATTTCATGTGTAAGTGAAGTAGAACCCATCTTTATGTTAGGAAATCTTGCACTATGCTCTGAGCCTTCATTCCCACACTCTGTGTGTAACTGGAAAGAATGTCACCAAAAAGTTATTCCATTGAAAATCATCTAACTATGGATTTTGAATTTCAACAACTTTTAATTCAAAATCTGACTCTACACTAACCATCCAAAAAACATTCCAGTCTAAGTATGTGTTGTAACACATACTTAGACTGGAAAGATCATTGAATCTATTAAGGATAGATACCAGGGTAATTCCATGTCAAATGATCCAGACCTCTTTAATTTTTCTGAAATTTTGTCCAGGTGTAGATTTTGATAAAGTTAGTCAATTCCCAAAATTTGAGCTTCTAATTCCCAAATTTTGTGGAGTCATGTCAATTTTTATCTCTCCAAATTTGGTGGGGTTGGCAAAAAATGACAACTTTTGTAACCTATTTTTGTCTGTAAAAGGAGTTCTAGAACTTCCCTACTCCTAAAAATTGGTTTATAAAAGCATCTTTGCCCAGGAAATAGATGATTTCTGATTTTTTCCTAGCAAGATCAATATCCCAATGTGGCACTGCATTTCTGACAAAATTTATTTTCTATTATTATTTCACATATATTGAACATTATTTGTACCAAAAGATAGTTTGATATTTGCTCAGATCATCTAATGTTAACATAGTCCATACCTGGAAGAACTTTCAGAAAAATTGACGGGGGTGGGTGACAATTTTACTTTTTTATTGGATGATTTGGAATCACCTACCTTGTTTCTTTTTTTTCATATTTTATTGCTGATGTGAAGCACCACACCTACAATTAGCTCCCCAATTTACTGCACAGATCAGATTACCCAATCTGTGCTACTCATGTGCTGAGTTGGCGGGGACCGGCATAGATATTCTGAGGTGGGTGCTCTATAGACCAACCCCTTCTGTAATGATTATTATTCTTCTGCTCATCTTTGGTATTTTACGTTCTTCTTCTAGCGTCTGGACTTCATCTTGGGGACTTCGTGTCTGGTCTTCCATTGGGGATTTCTCTTTATCAGAAGCCCTGTGTCATTGGTAGTTTTTAGATAATAACCCAAGACTTTGATTCCGAAATCCCCACCAGACTACCTGCACAGATTGAGTCGGCAGTGCGCTTAACACGACTTACCACCTTCGTGGTTTGGCCGATACTGAACTAAACTCTCTTTCTAATTTAACCGGAAGAGGTTCTTCTCCACTGATTCTCACGGTATCCCCCAGAAGGGGGATCAGACTGAGGTCAAGCTGAGTCACTCAATCCTTCAAGGCCACAGGCTGCAAATTATAACAGCCATTTTGGTTTCTACATTATTAGTACATAAGTGTTAGGAATCTAACAATTATGTAACAATACCATAGTAGCAAAGTAGCAACCAGATAATGGTATACAATTTTCAATTCCTACATAGGGTACTTCCAGTCACTGACAGAGCATACTACCCCATACTGGAGGCAGACACTCAAAGATGCAGCCCCTATCTCTTGCAGCCAGGTCAATGCAGTCACTTGGAATGTGAGTCGAGCATATCAGGTACCATGGCAGACCACATTCTAATCCTACATTCATCTGAGGTCGAGCGCCACACCTACCACTATCTCCCCACTTTACCACACAGATCAGATTACCCAATCTGTGCTACACATGTGCTGAGTTGGCAGGGACTGGTATAAAACGATTCTGAGGTGGGTGCTCTATCAACAGAACCCTACATTTATCTGAGGTGGACCCACTACTTCATCAGTCATACCTTAAATCACATAACTAAATTTGAGATATAACCACCCTCTCCTACAAAGGGACACAGCCACCATAAACTGATCCCCACATCACATAGAATGGAGTAAGCACTACATGCCTACCTTGAGCCCTAAATTCACATATGCCAGGTCCCACATATCCCCTCACCCCTGACTAATCCCACCCAGCCTGTAGTCATGTGGGGTCAGGGATAGGTAGAACAGTTAAAAGGTTGGTATATATATTTACCAACCCCTCCGCATGAGCAGGATGCAACACAAGGTCAATTTCTTAAGCGGAATTTATCAGGTTTGAATTCAGAGTTTTCCTTCTCCTAGACCGGTTGTCTAACCATGGTTAAAGAGCCCAATCTGCCCTACTATTTACCCATAGCTGGAGGGAGAGTAGGATTCATACCTTTCCCAAGGGTATTAGTGCTAAGTGAAATGCAATTACCACGTCCAGGATTTGAACTCGGGGAATGAATCCATTTCCCAAGACTTTAACCATTACACCACACACTTCCTTACAGTTAAAAGGTTGGTATAGGGATCAGGAGTAGTGTGAATGTCAAGGTCACACAATAATGCTTAACAATCAATTTGGCTTCCTGAATTAATTTTCAAAAGGGTTGTGTCGCATGTGCACTCAAAGGACGTACGAGCCACACCGTAATTCAAATATATTCTTTATTTTTCATACGGCACATGCCGTGAAAACTGTGAATTAAACAAAAAGAATTCAAATAAGTCACAAAATCACACAAAATACAATAAATTTACAAAAACAATGAAATAGACAAATATTACACAAAAGGATAAAAACACAATTACCAGGCAAGGTTTACGTCATGTAATTTTACGGAAAATTCTAACTATAAAAACATTCAAAGCTAAAACTAGGAATTACCAATTAAACATATGAAGGGGGTTTGGGGAACTTAAACTCATTTGCGACAAAAGGCACAAACAGTATTTTTACCAGGTCACAGGGTACCTTATTCAGGGTAAGAGGAAAAGTGGAAGGGGGAAGCATAAACCAGACTTGATGATCATGACAAGACAAATATTACAATTACTACTAATCTGCCTAACTAATCAGCCACAAGTAGTGATAGCCTTTTAATCAAGTGGATTGATGTCCCTTCAGCATATCTCTTCTGAAGGACTGATGGCTGCCTTCTACCTACATCACAGACTTAAAGACCTCAACTGCAACAACATTTACCTGTTAAATTTAATTTAAATTTAAATATACCTGTATTGTGAATGTAAGTACTACATTTCTATTAATAATGGAGATTCGCTTCCGGTTTTTGTCTGTAACAAAAATTATGTCACTGCTTATGTCACATTACCCAACACATAATCCAACGTCATAACATAGAATGAATATACTCAAAATGTGAGCATGTAACGTTAGACAATCCTCATTGTTTCAATAAATAGATGCCCAGCGTTATATATTTATATATAGATTGTTTCATTCTAATATAATATTTAAATTGTCTTTCTTTGTTTTTTACTCCTTTAATAAATTTGATTTTACATACTTATGATACACACTCTATGACATTGAATTTTCAGCTCCCATCCCCTCAGGCAATATGTTTCAAAAATTTATTTTTACATCGCCTGGAGAGTGTTTTTGTATTTTGTTAGTCTATACTATTTATTGAACATTACAGCAGCCATTTTCCCTATGCTTTGCTTTTGATGGTAATTGTAACAGTGCTTTTGTCAGAATGGTATAGGTGTTTCATAATTAATAGGTAGCCTAATAATTATGTATGATAAGTGTAGCTTAAATTCAAATCTAATGGTTACTGAAAAACACAGGAAAAATGATTGACACTTTTCTACCCTGTGTTGACCTCTTCCAGTTTGCCAGCACAAACATGATAAAGAGTTTAGGAATATTAGATTTTAGTTGGACAATAAACAAGACAGATCATAATGGTGCTCTGTCCATTGAAACTAAATTCTCACATGCATATTGATCTATATCTTACAAAATAATAAAGAGCTCTAATGAAACCAAAGTCTTGTGTTAGTTAACTGTGGCGAAATTGAAGGGCAGAGCTGTGGATGAGCAGATTCCCAGCCTCCACAAACAAAGCACATCAGGATATGTTTGGCCTATGCGAAGAGGAGGAGTGTGGCGAGTGGCCACGGATGTTTGAACTCGCTACCTCCTCGTAGCTGAAATGCTGTTGGCAGAAACCCAGATGAGGTATGTCGGAATTTGCATAAGGGTAGCTGAACGAGGATAAATAAAACGGACAGTCGCCGATGTGGGGAGTGAGAAAGGAATTTATGTTTCGTTTGCTAGAGAAACTTGCAAAATATTAATATTATCTTAAATTTTTAGACCATTCAAAAGATTAACTAAAAACAAACAACACAAAACATCCCAGAATCAAGTACAGAAGAACATTATCAGCCCAGAATAGCCCAAAGAAGATAGCAGATTCCAGATTGAAGATAACAGAATGATGAAGCTATCTACTCAGAACTATGGAAAAAGAGACACAATATAAGTATATAAAGAAGATAAGTATATCTGTATACAACCATGGGTATGCAGTTATGCTCTACTATACTACACTATATGTAGGATATTACACAAGATGAGTGTGGTATGCAACATAGGTTCTTCCTCTGATCTCCAGTTCTCGCAGTCTTTTATCCAGATCTTTCAGGACCATTCCAAAGGCACTATCTAGAATTGGTATCACCATCACGTTCAGGCTTAGTAGCTATTTTAGTTCTCTGACAAGATCCCATCTTTCATGTGGAAAATAATATTACCTTACTTTCACCTTATGTAAATAATGAAGATCATAAGCGAAAAACAATTACAGTGACCTCCCTTTGACCATAGCAACAGAGCCCAAGGGTCTTAGCCATAACCTGATGAGAAACTTCATGCGATTGGCTAAGAGCCTTTGTCAGCGACCAATCAGAGCACATGTTACGAGGCTCAGTTTGGCCGCCAATTTTGAGGGCTGATACCTTCAAATCAGTCTCTTCCACTGGGACTCCTGTCGAGGGACAATGTATGTTTTTTCCACAGCAAATGCGTTGAAGAATGATGGGGTCTTTGAACAGCTTGGAATTGCCACTGATGCGTAAAATCAAACAAACTAGCAAGACACCCCTGGACTCAGATAAGTCACGCGAGGATTATCTTGCAACAATTCGTAACAATTCATACATTTACATACATTTCCTATTTGTGACTTTGCAACAACCCATACTTTTACATACATTTTCTATTGTAATACATTGTAAAACTTACAAACACATTTGTATCACAAGTTACATTTTGTAATTCGTATTTGTATCTTACATGTCTTGCTGTTGATAAATGCATTTCCTATTATTATAAGTCTTGTTGTTGTTGTTGTTGTCACCTATTCTTTACCCTTATCTGGTTTGTTTTCTTTATATTCACTTTCTGCTATTTTTACTCAATAGTCTGCTGGAACATTTGGCGCCAAATTCTTTTTTTCTTGTTAGTTACTACTTGTGTTATATACTGCCAATGGACCCAACAAAGAACACAGAACACACATATATATATATATATGAAAATATTATATTTTTATTCTTGAATGTGTATAGATATAGAAGGAAAAAAAATAGAGGTGGGAAAATAAATATTTGAGTCAACAGGTTCCTGCTGAGGGGGTACCAAAGAGAAGCAAGTCCACCGTTTTCTCGCAGACCAAACTTTCTTTTGGTCCAAACAGTCTTCGTCTTCGACCAGCAGCTGAAAAGCCATCGTCGTCAAAATATTTCAGCAGCTGAAAAATCGCAACTCACATTTAGTTTTGTTTCTTTGTTGGATTAAAATCAATTTCTTTGTTGGGTCATTCACAAAGTGCTTTGTCGCTGACTGCCGTCTCGTGTCGGCCAACTGCTTCTCCTCAGCGCTCCACTCACTTGTTATTTATGGACACAGTCCCCCACCTGAATTACACCTTGCGTCCATCCAGCACCTGAATCACATTTCTTTGCATTCCGGAGGGCGCGGGTTCGACTCCGGCAGGCAAGACAATGTCTTGCTCTTTTTCTAAATGAGTATGCTAGTACTCGTTCTCTGTCACAATAGACAGAGTCCTAAAAGCCTTCGGTAGTTCTGATAGCAAGGGATCTGCTCAAGTTCTAAGAGTTTATATAACTCTCCAACAGCAACATGCTTCTTTGATTGGTTATAGGCTACACCCACCCAATTTCTATGCCTACACCTGTCTTCCATCTGTCAAGTTATTGATCAAGGCCAGGTTCAAACAGTTCAAGGCAATATGCTGTTTTTGTTTGCAGGCCCATGTTGACACCCACACATTTCCTGTGCCTACACATGGGTGATTTGCACCTGGTCTTCCAGCTATTAATTTGTTGATCAGGCAATATATTACACTTGGTCTGTCCAGGAGTGTGTGATCCATTTCTATTCTTTTAAATAACTTTATTTAGTCATAAGACTAAAATTTAGAAATGTGTATTTCATGTGATGTTTGGTGTGCTTGTTGTAATTTTCATATCAATCTCCCAAATTTTAGACGATCCCTTTTCTACTGATTATGTGGACATAAGTTCAAATAAACCCATATATAATATTTCCTCATCTCAGAAATAAAAACAAAACAAAATGTAGATTCTAGTTCAAATAAACCCATATATAATATTTCCTCATCTCAGAAATAAAAACAAAACAAAATGTAGATTCTAGTTCAAATAAACCCATGTATAATATTTCCTCATCTCAGAAATCCAATTCGATTGTAATTAACTAAAGTATTCAAAAGAGCGAGAGGGAATGTACATATTTTATAATTATGGGATTCCATATATTTATATGGGCCAATTAGCTGTTTGAAAATTATTGATATTAGATAGGAACACTTGAAGTCATAACTGTGTGCAAACAAATGATTATTATAAAATAGGAATGTATAATAATACCTCATCTCAAAACTTCAGTTAGTTTGGAATTAATAAAAAGATTAAAAAGAACAAGAGGACATGGGCATATTTTATGATTATGGGATTTCATATATTTATATGGGCCAATTAGCTCTGTTTAAAAATTATTGATATTAGGAATATTTGAAATTAAAAGATTCCTAACAGCAAAAGAACATATTTCATAATTATGGGATTCCATACATTTATATTTTTCTTACCTGTCTTTGTTAAAAATTGTTCAAATTTTGCAATTTTTCTGAAATTTTGTCCAAGTGTGGACTATTTTAAAGTTAGCCAGTCCCCAAAATTTTAGTTTCCATTTCCAAAAATTGACAATGTAACTCCTTAAATTTAGGTAAGGCGTCACTAAAAATGACGACTTTTGTAATCTATTTTTAACTGAAAAATGGATTCTAGAGCTTCCTGACTCCTAAAAATTGGTTTATAAAAGCGTTTTGGCCCAAGAAATACAAAATACTATCAAAAGAGGCTTAAATGTAACCAATTTTTATTATCAATGATTTCTGATTTGCAAAATTTTAACTGATGTTGTAGCTTTGGTTCTGACCAATTATCAAACTATCTTTTTGGTACAAATAATGTTCAATATATGGGAAATAATAATAGAAAATAATTGTTGTAGATGCAGTGCCACATCGGGATATTGATCTTACTATGAAGAAATAAGAATTTATCACTAACTTAAAATTGGTTGACTTTAATACTCTTTTTGATAGTATTCTTGGATTCCTTGGGCAAAAATGCTTTTATAAACCAATTTCTAGGAGTAGGGAAGCTCTAGAACTCCCTTTACACACAAAAATAGGTTAGAAAAAGTCACCATTTTTCACAACACCAATTTTTGGAATTGGAAGCTCAAATTTTGGGGATTGGCTAACTTTATCATAATCCATACCTGGACAAAACTTCAGAAAAATTAAAAGGAGTGGGTGACATGGCCTGGATTACCCTACCAATAGTTCAAGGACACCCCAAGTAGATTAAATACCACTAGAATTATTGACAGAAATGTGATTAGACATAGGAAAAAATAAAATGGAAGAAAATTACTTATTCTAAAATAGAAATTTCTAAATGTCATAAAAAATGCTATCACTTACCTAACCATGTTAATATTTTTTCTATATCTAATCACATTTCTGTTCAATAAGTCTGATGGCATTTATGCTGCTTGGACTAGTGGTAATAATTTTAGCTACAAAGCCACATTTAAATTCTGGGTAATTGTCTAAAGATGACTTATTTTAAGGTAATAAAAAAAAACACCTAAAGTCCAATGTTACAGTGACTTGAAAATTGTGTTTATACATAATAAAGATGAGGATAAAAGTACAAAATATCAAAATTATTCAAAGACCTCTAAAGAAAATGTTACTTTTTAGTGTGTTTGCATGTGGTCTATCAAATTGGAAATGATAGAAAATAATGCTTCACTGACTACATGAGAAAACAAAGAGTACAATACTAGGCATAACTGGGTGGGAAAGGCAATCTACAGGGATTTGTACAAGTAATTAAATTATCACCATGCTATGAAATGGTATATACACACAAACTGGAATCTTTTCTAGAGAATGAGACACATAAAATAAAATGATGCTTCATAGACTATACAAGAAAATGGTTCCTCTATTTTTTTTTTCAATTTTCCTTTAACAATTTTGAATTAACAGTGGAGAATGATTTCTCCTCCTTAATGGACCACTTAGCTATGTTATAGTCTTTCTTTTTTTCTAGTGTTCCTTGCTAGATTCCAGGACTATTATTTGGCTGGAGTAACCAGCTTAGTGTTGTTACTTGTAGTAGTAGAACTATGAAAAGGTGCACTGTTAATTTCTTCATCATTTAGACCAGTGCTTAGCAATGATGAGGGGAATATTTGATCAGGGTTTACTTCCGAGGGGAAGTATCCCCATGTCAGATACTGACAAACCCCAGTACAGAGAGACCAAAGACATTGAGGTAGTGTCCAGTAGGCTTTTCCAATCGGCGTCTTTGCATACGGCTTTTTAAAACACACATCTTCAAAAATGCAGATCCACAGATTTCACAAGAAAGTTATTTCTCTCCAGTGTGTATTTGCATGTGTTTATTCAAATAGGAACTTGAAGAAAACGCTGCTGTACAATATTCACATGAATATGGTTTCTCTCCAGTGTGTGTTCGCATATGGCTTTTCAAAGTGGAAGTTTCAGAAAAGGCTGATCCACAGATTTCACAAGAAAATGGTTTCTCTCCAGTGTGTGTTCGCATGTGGCTCTTCAAATGATGACTCCTAGAAAATGTGGATCCACAAACTTCACATGGATATGGCTTTTCTCCCGTGTGTGTTCGCATGTGACGTATCAAATGGGAACGACTAGAAAATGCTGATCCACATACTTCACAAGGAAATGGTTTCTCTACAATGTGCGTTTGCAGGTGTTTTCTCAATGCGGAAAACTCGGAAAATCCAGATCCACAGACGACACAAGAATGTGCTTTATCTCCAGTGTGTGTTTCCATATGGCTTTTCAAATCAAAAATATTAGAAAACACTGATCCACAGACTTCACAAGAAAATGTTTTTTCTCCAGCATGTGTTTTCATGTGGCATTTCAAATGAGAATTCCTAGAAAATGCTGATCCACAGACTCCACAAGAATATGGTCTCTCTCCAGTATGTGATAGTATGTGGTGTTTCAGAGTGGAAGATTCTGAAAAGGCTGATCCACAGACTTCACAAGAGAATGGTTTCTCTCCGGTGTGTGTTCGTATGTGGCATTTCAAATTAGAAGTGTTTGAAAATGCCAATCCGCAGACTTCACAGACTTTACTAGGAAATGCTTTTTCTTCAGTGTGTGTTTGTACATGGGTTTTCAAACTGGAATTCTCTGGAAATGTTGACATGGAAACTTTGGAAGAAAATTCTTCCTTTTCAGTCTGTGTTTCCATATCTGTTTTCAATTCTGAACAATTTAAAAATGCTAATCTGTATCAAGGAGAAATGTTGGCTTTCATTGGAATCTCTTTTTCCTAATTGTTCTTTGAAATATGAATATAGGGAAAATACTCAGGTACTGAATTGTGCTTCCCATATACAGATCCACACACTTAGCAAGTATATTTTTTTTCCTTTGTTTAAATGTGTCCAAAACTTCCAAAATTCTTCTTCGTCAATAGTCTTGTTATCTGTAAATGAATAAGAATTAAAATATTTTAAATAACTAAGATGAGATGAATACATTATTTGGAAGTATAATACTTCAAGCAGTTCAAATTTTACTTAACTGCAACATATCTATATATTAATATCCGTGTTCCTTAATTATACAATTATATCATCTTGCAACACCCTCAGGTTAAAAATGAGACCGTCCAAATTGTCCAAGATTAAATGCTAAAATGTAAATCCTGATTATCTGTTGTTTCTTATCCGCTAAATTCTTATCTATAATTCATGCTAAGATTTTATAAGATTATTATACTAAAATGTAAATCCTTATTATCTGTTGTTTCTTATCCGCTAAATTCTTATCTATAATTCATGCTAAGATTTTATAAGATTATTATACTAAATGTAAATCCTTATTATCTGTTGTTTCTTATCCGCTAAATTCTTATCTATAATTCATGCTAAGATTTTATAAGATTATTATACTAAAACGTAAATCCTGATTATCTGTTGTTTCTTATCCGCTGAATTCTTATCTATAATTCATGCTAAGATTGTGTAAGATTATTATACTAAAACGTAAATCCTGATTATCTGTTGTTTCTTATCCGCTGAATTCTTATCTATAATTCATGCTAAGATTGTGTAAGATTATTATACTAAAACGTAAATCCTGATTATCTGTTGTTTCTTATCCGCTGAATTCTTATCTATAATTCAAGCTAAGATTGTGTAAGATTATTATACTAAAACGTAAATCCTGATTATCTGTTGTTTCTTATCCGCTGAATTCTTATCTATAATTCATGCTAAGATTGTGTAAGATTATTATACTACTGTCCAACAAATAAAAAAAGTTGGTAGTGTATCAGCCAAACAGCTAGGGAGTCCATCTCCTTTTCTCTTGTGCTAGACCAGTGAGATACTTTTTGTTGAGATGGATCACCACAACTACCATCAGATCACAGATGCTTTACAGCCCAGATAAGATTACTCAAGGTGTGCTGCTACTGAGCTGGTGAGGACCAGTATCGAATGTGGGTCTTTGCGATTCCTAGGCAGATGCTCTACCAACTAAACAGACCAAGACACCAATAAGCACCACAGGAGAGACCTAGATTCAAAAGGACCTGTTTTGCTTTTCACCATCAAAATCCGGTTGTTTGTTAACAGACAATTTTTAGACGCACTTTTTTTTAGTTATATCATGTTGAAGTTGTTACTTCAGTAGCAATTCTTTTTAATTATTCTAATGCAAAAAAATTGTCTGCTGTTTGTAAACAAACAACCAGGAGATCATAGTGAAAAGGAAAAGGTGTTCTTTTCAAAACAACTCCCAGTTGGGGTGCCTATTGGATACTTGGTTGAAGAAAAGAAATTAGCGACAACCAAACGAACATGCACCAATGACTTTAAACCAACCTAAAATCATAAAAGCCCTATAGGTTTAAGAAAAGAAACTAGCAAAACTAGCCACAATGCACACCAAATAACCACAGCCTAATCCCATAAAAATAGCTTACCCCATCCATTTCAATACAAAACAAAGCAGAAAAAATAATTTAAGGAATTTTATTGAAACAAACAAAATTCATAATTCAAACCAGCAAAAAATGTGCCCTCCAGGCACAAGTATCTAAGTTTTAAAATAGTTCAATATTATATTGAATTAGAAAGACTACTGAAATTAAATACGAACACAAAAAAGATTACACTTATTTTTACTTTTGTCTAATTGATTTCAATATATAATCATACTTACGATTTCTTTTAATATGTTTGAGAATAAAAGAACAAAATTAGAAATCAATAACACCAAGTAATTATTTATTAAACACAGTTTTCTTAAAACCGGTATGCAAATTATTCACAACATATACTATGTAAACATTTATTTTTTTTACTGATATATAAGATTTTTACGAGGGTCAACTGAAAAAAAGTTAATAGGCTGACCAAGATACTCTCATGGAATGTGACCAAATAAGGTTTATATGAGGGTCAACTGAAAAGTTCAAAGACTCACTAAGATACCCACATGGAATGCAACCAAATGGCACTTATATGATGTTGGTTGAAAAGTTTATAGGCAGACCAAGATACTCTCATAGAATGTGACCAAATGAGGTTTATTTTTCAATTTAGTCCCGCCTGTGGTCCACACACTTCTGTCAGTGTTGCATTGCTCTGATCCCGTTGGTTAAAAAAGTCATCAACAGCAGATATGACATATGAATTTTTCAACCTACACTCATATTTAACTAACTCCTCTACCAACACAAAAATTAAAAAATAACACTTTGGAACAGAACCTAAGATACTGAGAAATGTAACATGAAATAGATGTTGACCTAACTGTAGTTCTAAACGAAATGAACAAAATAAGTCTTCTGCACATAGGCTCCACGCAAGCTTCTGGGTGAAAAACAATTAAAAATATCCCCTGTTTAATGTTTTTCAACCAATCATATATTTTACCCAAAAAACCTTTCAAAGCTAATCTTGAGCTGATAATTGATAATTATAAAAGTAGAAAGGTCAGTTGACGACTGGTGTTGGTACACAGTGTCACTCCTTTGGGGAAAGATAAAGGGACTACTGAACATTTTTAATACATTTTAAACATTAAATTTGCTTCAAAATGTAATGAAAAATGGCATTGATTTTATTTTTAACAATTATGTTAAAAAAGTTTTTAAAAATATCAATAAAATACTTGTTTTTTTCTTACAAATAAGTTAAATGTGAATTTTAATACACATTAAACAAATTTACTTTATTAATTAAATTCATCAGAAAAACTCCAAAGTGAAAACAAAGGAGGTAATTCAGATTATTTTTCTTGTGTGTTTCCTTATGAATAATTGAGTAACATGACTTAAATAAAATTAAAATCAATTTAATTAATTTAAAATATGGATATCATGATGTTAAGTTTAAAATGTCATACTTTTAGATTCTAAAAACATTTATTTTATTACTACTTTATTATCGAATTCTAATGATATTTTGTTGAAAACTCTATTGAAAATTTAGTGCACCCTCCTTTTAAACAGAACAAACATCGATGTACAATTTTTTCTTTTATAAGATAATAGCCAATTAAATAATTATTGAAAAGAGTAAAAAAAAAAAAATCTCCAAAAATTATCTTTTTAGTTTTAATTTTCATTTTATTTTCTACCAGAATAGCACCGTTAATTTTTTTCCCTTCTATTCACACCTTTGGTCTTTTGTTTTTTTAATTCATACTGTAATTAGTTTTGAAAATATATAGTCCCACCGATATTTTTTTTTTGGGGGGGAGTAAAGTGACAAAAAAAATTCAGAAAGTTTTGAAAGAATGTCTAATGCATTATTAAATTCATTAATTCATAAATTACCACTAAAAATTTCATTAAAATCAAATAATTCCTTGATTTTTGGTAAATTCTTTTTCAAACGAGGGGCAATGGATGTTTCAACTAATTGGGTTTGCCTAGAATAGAGGGATCTACTATCATGATAGCAGAACTGATGTTATTCCTTTTTAGATGATTAAATAAATCTTTGTTCATTGTTTACAACATCCTACCTTTCATATGCTTAAAATTCACTATTAAATTTTTAAATGAATAAAAATAGGTCAATTGAATCAAAGAAAAGATTATTTTTTTGGTTTTAAATAATAATTTAATATTTTTTAAACTTTAATGTGGTCTACTGGTTTTGCTCTTTCTTGAAAAGTAAAACTTAGGGACTGGAATTTTTTTATTCAAATGACCAAGGCTTGAAATCCCACCTATTATCTTTATTTATAAAAAACATTAAAAGAATATTATTATACAAAAAATATTATTATATATTATCATAAAAAACATATTCTTTTCAATTTCTTCTTTTTTTTCTTCTTCTTTTTCTTTTTATGAAATAAGCTATTCATTATAAAATCAAGTCCTTAATGAATAAAGGGCTGAAAATTAAATTAAAAGTGGACAATTTCCTAATTCTTTTAGAATTAAAAAAAATTATTACCTCCCTTTAGTATTGGGCATAAATTCAAATGTGATATATAGGTATTGACACAGAAAATTAATCTTTTAAAAAATCTTTTGAAATTTCTCGTTAGGATTAAGGGCCAGTCTAGCTCAGTCGTTAGAGTGTCCACCTAGGATTCGGGTTCAATGCTGCATATGAGTAGCACAGGGACCTGTACAGTAAAGTAAAGAGCTAGTGGTAGATGTGGTGCTCCACTTCAGATGCCAAAACAATCTCCCTGGTCTAGTGCTAGCGAAAAGGGGCTAGACTCCCTTGCTGTCAGGCTGATATCAACTCTAGGGCACCCCGGTATTTTACTTACATTGTAGATATAATCAATTTGTCAAAAAATCCATGTCTTTACAAAATAAATTTACCTCCCACCTCCCGTTTGAAAAAATTTACCAAAAATTACGGAATCATCTGATTTTAATGAAATCTTCAGTGCTGATTTATCAATGAATGAATTTCATAATGTTTTATTTCAAAACTTTCTGATTTTTTTTCAGTTCATTGATAAATCAATATTGAATATTTCATTAAAATCGGATAATTCCCTTATTTTTGAAGAAAATTTTTTTTTCAATCGAGAGTTTTAAATTTATTTTGTAAACTCGGATAATACGGCCACCTCGTGGCGGTCATATAAAGTCAGATTTGAATTGACCGAAAAAGTCGTTTTAAATGTATTAAAAATAAATTACATGTGTAATATTATTTTGCCTTTTTTTTTTTTTACCGATGCTCAATATGTTACTACTTTTCGACTTATAAAAAAACTTGACCTTAAATAAACGATTTAATTAATTTTAATTCATTTTTAAAATGAAAAGCAAACGAAAAAATGGGTATCCATTAATTACATTGGCTTAATATTCCGATGATGGACTTTATTTTTATCACCTCACTGATTAACATGGATAGTAGGGAAAATAAGATGCCAAGTGGATAGTGAAATGAATTTTATTTATTTTTTAATTAAAAAAATAATCAAATCAGTTTTCAAAATATTCCAGATCGGATATAGATATATCTGGAATATTTTGAAAACTGATTTGATTATTTTTTTAAATAAATAAATAAATAAAATTCATTTAGATATCTACTTGGCATTTTATCTTAATCCGTAGGGATTAAGTATTGTCACAAATTGGGGAAAAAAAACAACAAAACAATAAACATTGCTTCGTAAGTGAAAAACAAAATCACGCATTATTTAAAGATAATAACACAACATTATACTTACTTCTTTATCTTTTCTTTCGTCTGATTTATTTTCCTTTGCGATATACAATGTTAGAGAAAAGTGGCAAATGTAAAAAATTTAAATACAACTAATGTTTTCTGGTTGAATTAAATTAAAACACTTTGTTCATTTGCAATCAATACGGGAAGCTTTACGAAAGACCGCTAAAAAAGGGAGATAACCCCAACATTTGTCTATATTTATAAACTATATTTATTCATTAAATGTAGTGATGAGCAAAATTTGGTAAGGGAGATAATACATTTTTAAAAACTTTTTTAAAAACAATTAACAAAAATCAGGGAATTATCCAATTTTAATGAAATTTTCACTAAATTATGTTTCAACGACTTAATTTTATAACGATTAATATATTTTATTAAAGAAACTTGAAATTTTTTTTATCAATTTAAAATGTGTGTGTGTGTGTGTGGGGGGGGATTGACGTCTGACCATTCGAAGAAAAAAATTCCCGACCCCTAATTTTTACATTCCTTGAAAGATCATATCCTTGAAAAATAAATTAAAAAATATATATATATAAATTCAATACCCTATTAAAAGTGATTTTCAGATTTAAAAGTTTCCTTAAAACTCAAAAAATAAATAATGTAGCATGTGTTTTTTTCGTAGTTAAAAAAAAAAATTCTTCAAATTGATGCAAAAAAAATATTTTATCAATGTTAAATTCAGTTTTTTACTACCTTAAATATTTCAAGGTCAGTTTTACATGTCAGTCAATTTCCGTGACTAATTTGAAAATTTAACAAAAGATAGCCCTGGATTTTATCTTTGAAGTTTTAAACAATTTTTTTTTTTTTTGAATTGATAATGTTATATCAGAGAGAAGATATCTCTTATGATTCACAATGCTTACTCACAAAATACACCTCGCTAGCATAAAACATCAAAACTCAAGTCGGAGGCAACAAACGGATGTGAACTCAATGGTACCCTCTCACGAAGTGACCAATTCGACGCAGTTCTGCGCATAGGCTCGGATTGAGTTACGCTTGAGAGGAATTCAAAAATAAACAAAAAATAATATTGTAAGGAATCCGGATTTTCAACCAATGAAAAATCTTCCCGCTAAACACCTCAAAAGCATTCTGGAGCCCATCTACCAGCATATAAGCTCGGGTATTTTGAGAATCGGCAGTTGGACGGACGGCCTGGAACCGAGAATATCACCAGACGAGAGGATCAAGGAACTGCTACGCACCCCCACCACGCACGCCCTCGCCCACCCGGACACTCAGCCTTACTTCAACACCTCACCGTAGCCAGGCGACATCCTTACCCCCTGACCACTACAGCGCTACCCGCTACAACTCGCTGAGATATTCCTGACTTTATTCCCGCACCAAGTGACCGTATCCACTTACAACAGTATCCTAAGTTGACGAACTCAACTCCCTCGGCCACTACTACCTTCCCTGACCATCACTATTCCACTGAGATATTCCTGACTTGGTCCCTACACCAAGTGACCGTATCAACTCAACTTCTACCACCTCACGCCTTGCACCAGGCCAAGAGAGATTCCGACGTATCATACGATACCCACACCTCACCGACCCCTCGGCCACTCCAGAGAACTACTACCGTTATCTACGGCGACAACAACAATTTTCACACTCGTTATTTCAATAAACGATTTTTTATCAAATTAATCTTGTCCATTATTCTTCCTTGCAAACCATACGCTTTTACGGATATCTTAAGATATAACAATAAAAAAAAGGAATTTCTGATTCAATTGGCCTATTTTTAGTCACATATAAATTTTACAGTGAATTTTAAATGACTGGAAGATGCTATGTTGCACTTGATATTCAAACCCAAGATCAAAATAAGTGTAAAAATCCACAATTTTGCATAACATATTTTCCGAGATTTTCATACATCTTAAAAATTATTATTGTAAGATGTTGGTTCGACAGCATCACCAAGGTTACCATTAGTTCACTCAGTGACAACTTGTGGCTTATATTTTATGTGATCACATTTTTATTCTGAGCCAGACTTTTCTCTAGTTAGAATACCTCAATGCATGTATGAGTGAAGCAAAGTCCATCTTTACCTTAGAAAGTCTTGTGCTTAACTATATAAAAAAGAAGTGACAAATTTTCTCTAAGCTTGCAAAGTATGGGGATAACCACGAGTGTGGCAGACGGATTAAGAGTTAAAGAATAAAACCAAATAACTAGAAATAGGAATAAAAGACATGTATTACAGACATAAAACAATAGGGTTGCAGACTTTTTGGTTTGTCTGCACAATATTTACAATTTGTCCACTTAACTGAAATCCTGAGGTAGGGTTGGTTATCGAAGCCCCTTAGCTACGGCCATCTGATAGTTCGCTGGATATGATAGACATTCTATTTTGATGTCTGACTCCATTACTGGTCAATCAGAAAAGAGCGGGAAAGAAATTGTCTCTTTGGCTTTGCCGCCAAAGTATGCTGGCTCGTAATTGGTTGGTTCGATACAGAGGCTCATAGGCAAGGACGATAACCCGTACCTCAGAATTTTTAATAACTAAGCTCTGAGCCTTTATTCCCACAGTCTGTGTGTAACTAGAAAGAAGGTCACTAAAAGGTGATTTCATTGTCAATCATTTAACCCTATGGATTTTGAATTTCAACAACTTTTAATTCAAAATCTGTGTTACGCCTCAAAGATACATGGTTCAAAGCTAACTGACCTGAAAAAAGAATGTAAAAGTTTTTAAATAAAATGACTATTTTTTACTCATTTATATATCAAAACTGAAAATTTCATTAAATTCGGTTAATTCCCTGATTTTTTATATTTCTTTTGTTTCAGCGGGGTGACATAGGATGGTTTAATTTAAGCCTGTTAAGTTTGATTTAACCTTTTATTTAGTCCTAAGATTAAAATTTAGTAATGTGTCTTTCATGTGATGTCTTAATTTGGTTTGTTTGTTGTAACTTTTCTGTCAATTTACCAAATTTCAGACAATTCTTTTCTACAGATTATGTGGACTCAAGTTCAAATAAACCCATGTATAATATTTCCTCATCTCAGAAATTCAATTAGATTGCAATTAATTAAAATATTCAAAAGAGCAGGAAAACATGTACATATTTTATAATCATGGGATTCCATATATTTATATGGGCCAATTAGCTCTGTTTGAAAATTATTGATATAA
The DNA here is from genome assembly GCA_023376005.1 of Doryteuthis pealeii. Classification (NCBI taxonomy): domain Eukaryota; kingdom Metazoa; phylum Mollusca; class Cephalopoda; order Myopsida; family Loliginidae; genus Doryteuthis; species Doryteuthis pealeii. The sequence goes on from CM042151.1 coordinate 100,323,814, forward strand.
TATAGGAATACTTGAAATCATAACTGTATGCAAACAAATGATTATTATAAAATAGGAATGTATAATACTTCCCCATCTCAGAGAATTTCAATCGGTTGCAGCCAATTAAAAGATTCACAACAAGAGGACATATTTCATAACTATCGGATTCCATACATTTATATTTTTCTTATCTGTCTGTCTGTGTATGGATATATATATTTAAAAAAAACAAAATGAAAATCAGTTTTGTGTATGGTCTTTGAATTTTACAATAGGACAATGGCTGGGAGGATGAAAGCATTTATTAAGAGTTTCAAATTATACTTTATATAGAAGTTGTGAGTTCAATCCCTGAGCACAGGTTTAGTGGAAAGTAAAAAGTAACATTCATGAGTGAAGGATTGGTAATTGTGTGGGTAGGTTAAAGTGACCTCCCTTGATTAAAAGTAGCTTTGAGTGATCGTTCTTAGTATTATGCAGATTTTTATGGCAGGCCGTTGATAGGGGCTACTTATAGACAGTGGAAGCCGCCATTTGCATTCTAGACCAGGCACGTCACATATTACACCTCTTATATTAATAAGACAGACTGCTGTTCTTCATAGAATTCATCTGAGCAAGGATATTAGTTAAAACTGACAACCACAAAGACAGATTCCTAAGAACCTGTGCAATATGTAAAAAAATAAATGCAATGAAGAAAAATATCTTTTTGGCATGTGTTTTATATGTTCTGTCTAAAGAGTCAAAAACAAAACCAAAATTAGTTTTATAATTTTATAATGAGCCAATAGCTGAGAGAATGAAAGTATTTATTAAGAGTTTCAAATAACACTTTACATGGAAGTTGTGAGTTCAATGCCTGAGCCCAGGTTCAGTGGAAAATAACTAAGAGGGTGAATTACCAGAGAGGAGATTCCAAGACATGGAGAATGGAATGAGAACAATAAAGAAGATGCTTTGAAATTGCCTGAAAGTTACCAACATGATACAAAAGGCTCCTGAAGAAAGCTGGAGGACACAGCAGCTGAAACATTGTGAATATAACAAACAAGATGAGGACAGTAGTCTAAATAATGTAAATAATGTAGAGAATAAGTTAATTTATATTTTATAATAGTAGAATATCATTCACTTATGTGAGGGTAGTACCCATGGCATACGAGCTAATGTGTTGAACTGTGACATTGTAGTAAGCAAATTTGAACTACAGTGTCCCTATTATAATAACTCTCTAACACCCATGGGAAATATATGAACCCACTCACCTCCCCAACTATGGGTTAAATAGTAACAATACTTTCTTTTACAAGTATGGTGATGGCATTGAATAACCCACAAAGGTTGATATGTCATTAAACAAAGAAACCAAATTACTCATATGGACTGTTTATCAATCAGTTACAATAATTTTATTGAAATATAATATGTAAACATTCATAAATGTAGAAATATATAGTTATTACTAAAGTTCATCCATTGGAAATCTACACCAGAGTAAAAGAGAAAAAACAAGAAACTATGAAAAGTTGTATAAAATGTAATTTTATTGTCAAAATATTTGTGCTCCTCATATGAAGAAAAATTATGATCAAAGTATTTGTATACATTAAAAAGAAATGGAGGTTTACAAAAAAAATAAAATATGAAGACCTACGTGAACAATGCATCAGAAATGGATGGATAACAAATGTATTTCCCATTGAAGTCGGATACCGGGAATTTATTACCAACTCAACCTTGGCATTTTTGTCTAAACTTGGACTTTCTCCACCAGACAAAAGGAAATACTTAAAAAAGATTCAGGAGAAAGCTCTAACTGCATCAGCGTGGATATGGCAGTCCTATATTGTGACATCAAAGCGACAAAGTCTGGTGGTATCGTAAGATACTGCTGGGGCGCTCTGGGTTAGTGGTAATGATGCTTTTGCCCGAAACCATGACTGAACCCAGAGTCATCATCTTATGAAGGCTTTGTTAGTTGCAATGCTATTGTATAAATAGCAGTCATTGTATGAAGATTATTGGTTAGATTTTATGACATGTCAATGCTTGTTAGGTTATTCTATGCCAAAGACATTTTGTTTCTTCATTGGTACTCAATTTTCATTTATTAAACTAATTTTTTAGAAACTTGTTTTTTTCTATTTAACTCATAGATGGGACTTTAACAGGTACCATCACTCCAGGTCTGAGTGAACCTGGTAGTAATGGTGATAAAGGGGTACTCCACATTCCCCAGAGTTCCAGAATTGGAACTACCCCATCAGATAGAGTTTAATGCCATATACAGGACACTACGATCCTTAGTCACCACCTTTTCACACATAAAAATGGTTAGGGCAATAGGGTTGGGAATATCATATAAGTGCTAGGTCAATGTGACCTGTCAATTGATTGGAGGTAGCCTCTCCAGATGCCTGTCTGAACCAGTAAGGATCAAAGTGGGGTATTGCATGTCATGGACTGCTCAGCCACCAGGGTTCAATCCTTAAGTATCATGGTTGGCACCCATGGCCAACAGGAGGCCCATTGGAGGAGGTCTTACCACTCTGCAGGTGTAGTTGGTGTATTCTAAAGCCAAACCGATAGGATGTAAATTGTTGGCATATACTAAAGAAGAAAAATAACATTTTGTGGCATCTTAAAAAAAAGATTCATGAGTGAATGTTTTGGGGTGGAGAAAAAATGGGTTGTAGATAAAAATTAACTTTTTGAAGTAGTAAAAAAAATGAAAAATGGAAAAACATTTTCTTTTTTTTCTTTTACCATCATTGTTTATTCTATTCCTTTCATTTTTCTTACTTCTTTCCGTTACCATCTTTCTTTATACTTTCTTTCTTTTTCTTTTTCTTGCTTACTATCTTTATTTTACTTTCTTTCTGTATTTTTGCTTTTTTTTCTTCTTTTTTCTTTTAACTTCCATTTTATTTCTTCCTTTCTTCTTTTATTTGCTTTATTTCTTTTCTTTTTTTTTCTGTTTTCCCTTCATTTTTTTTCTCTCTTCTTTCCCTTTTCTTTTTTCCCTTTCATTTCCTTTCTTTTAACTTGTTTTCCTTTCTTCCTTTTTCTTTTCCTTTCTTTTCCTTTTTCTTTTTTCTGTCTGATTTACTAAGTATAGTAATTTCAGGCTTTCTCTAATATGAAAAGATTTAGAGTAGTACTGTGTATTTTATCAAAATAGGATAAAAATCAAAAGGTTAACAGAGGAGTATAACAGGGTGATAGGGACCCAACCCTGTCACAGTCAACACAATGACTTCAGAGAAAACTTTATAACAGTTTTTTTAGGTACATATTTGTATGAACATTTTAAAAATATGAATTGCTGAAAATAAATAGTCACACATTTATCAAGGTTGAGGGTTTTCTCTTTTGTGTATTCGCATGTGACTTTTCAAATTGGAATTCTGAGTAAATGTTGATCCACACACTTCACAAGAAAATGGTTTCTCCCTGTGTGTATTCGAATGTGTCTCTTTAAACTGGAATTCTCTGAAAATGCTAAGCCACAAATTTGGCAAGAAAATGGTTTCTCTCCTGTATGTATTCGCCTGTGTGATTTTAGAGTGGAATTATGTGAAAATGCTGAACCACAAATTGTATTTGTATGGGTTTCTTTGAACTGGAATTATCTGAGTGAATTTGAAGGTGATATTTAAATTTGAATTTTGTGCAAATGTTAATCCACATACTTGACAAGAAAATGGTTTCTCACCAGTGTGTATTTGCATGTGTCTTTTTAAATTGGAACTGTCTGAAAATGCAAATCCACACACTTGGCAAGTATATGGTTTCTCTCCAGTGTGTATTCGCATGTGTTTTTTTAAAGTGGAATTCTTTGAAAATGATGATCCACACACTTGACAAGAAATGGTTTCTCTCCTGTATGTATTCGTATGTGTGTTTTTAAACTGGAATTGTCTGAAAATGAGGATCCACACACTTGACAAGTAAACGGCTTCTCTCCTGTATGCGTTCGCATGTGTTTTTTTAAATTGGAACTGTCAGAAAATGCTGTTCCACACACTTGGCAAGAAAATGGTTTCTCTCCTGTGTGTTTCCGCATGTGAGTTTTTAAATTGATATTCTGAGAATATGCCGATCCACAAATTTTGCAAGAAAATGGCTTCTCTCTTGTGCGCTTTTGCATGTGTGTTTTTAATTCGGAATTCACTGAAAATGCTGATCCATGGATTTGATAGGAAAAGGGTTTCTCTCCTGCGTGTATTTTCATGTGTCGTTCCAAATTTGAATTCTGGGAAAATGTTGATCCGCACACCTGACAAGAGTAAATATCCTTTCCACAGTGCATTTGCATGTTTATATACAAGTCAGTATAAAATCTGATGTCATAAAAATGTGGGAAGAATAATTTCATCTGAAAAGAATGGACATAATATTATTGACAAAACATTACAGAAATATTTACATAGTAATATTTAAGAGAAAAAAAAACAACCTCAGAATCCTGGGTATGACATTAAACTGCATCTACTGGTGAAGTTCCAATTTTGGAACTCAATGTGCAGTATCTCTTTATTGCCACCCATTTTAAACTTAACATCAGCATTTTCATATTTTAAATGAATTTTATATATTAATTTTTCATAGCAAAAATACTAAATTAAAGTTTTGAAATAAAATAACTGATGCATTTTAAAATTCATTAATTGTTAAATCAATACTGAAAATTTCATTAAAATCGGATAATTACCTGATTTTTGGTAAAAAATTTTGGCAAACGCTAATGTTACAGTAAAATTGTAAACAAGCACTTAAAAACATCGAAAACGAGGCTAAATGGCTGATATCGTCGAAATTGACCAAAACAAATCGTGTTAAATCTATTAAAAATAAACTGCATATGTAATGATATTTTTCTTTTTTAAATTATGGTTATTATGTTACTACTAATCGATTTAGACAAAGTTTGAGCTTAAATAATAGATTTAATTATTTCTAATTCGCTTTTAAAATTCCTAGCAGATGACAAATTTGCCTATGCCTAATAAAGATCATTCATTGATAAATAAACACTGAAAATTTCATTTAAATCCGATAATTCCCTGATTTTTGGTAAATTATTTTCTGTAGGGGGCGCTAAAGTCATTTTGTCAAAAACGCAATTTAGCCTCAATTTGGGTATACCTACATTAAAAACAAATAAAAAAATGATTTAAGCATTAAGATGAAAAACAAGTTTATTTTCCGGTAAAAAAAAGCAGATCAAAAGAGCGTATTAGGTTGTGTCTTATATTCTCTTACTTCGTTAAAGTCTTTCATTTAAAATAATATTAATAAAAACCCGTAAAAATTTACTTACTTCTTTTTGTTTGCTTTCGTCTGATTTCTTTTCTTTCAAGTAATGCAATATCAGAAAACGGTTGAGAATTTTTTAAAAATATTTTAAATAAACTAATCTTTCCTGGTTGAATGGAATCTTAAATTTAAAACCAATCATTATTTGTGATCGATGTAGAAGGTTTTTTTTTTAAGAGCAAATATCAAGGGAGATAATTAATGAAAAGGGATTAAAAATAATTTTTGTTTTCCCTTTTCCTTTATTTATTCATCTTTATTTATCTATTGCATTTACTTTTTAATTTACATTTTATATTTATTTATCTCTCTATTTTATTTATTTATTTATTTTATTCATTTCTATCTTATATTCTATCTTTATTTTATATTATATTATATTATATTTTTGTTATTAAATAATCATATTGAATTATTGTTATCATTTTGTTTTCCTGTTTCATTGTTATGCACCAAAATTAAAATCCACTTAACAAATGGAATCTTTAAAATTCATAATAAAAAATGGTAATTCATGAGGAAGTGCGTCACAGTATCTTGCCTCATAAATTGCTACCCGGTGACTATTAAAATAACGACCCCAGCTACAGTGTTACTTGAAAGAAAACAACCAACTTAGGGCGTTAAATGTATTTTAGGGGGGGGGGCTTCTCTTTTTTGTCGTAATTCTTATTTATTTATCGTAATTTTTCGTAATTCTTATTCATCTATAGAAATTTGTCGTAATTCTATAATTAGTCGTAAGCACTATATAGTTAATATGCAAAACATTTCAATTTGTGAAGAAATTTTCAAGTGACAATACGTATGGCATTAATTAAATATAACACTAAGTAATGAAATAATTGTATACTTAACCCCATATTGTCATTAACATAGGTCAGGTGGTATAAAGCCAGTGAACATACAACTGCGACACACTTGTGGGACAAAACATTTTATATATCAAAACAGCACGGAAATAAGACATTATACAATAACAATAAAATACATGTACATAAACATACAAGAGTAGAGATAAAAGGACGGGAGAGTCCATACATATGAAACCACTTACTAGTGATGGGGGCCAAAGACCCCAGGTGAGTTACATAGCGTTGGGGCAGAAGCCCCCACCGAGAATGGTGTGACAATGGTCTAACCTATGTGGTCGTTCCAGAGATGTGGTAGCAAAGAGGCAGAAGAGTTTGGACCTCACGCTTAAATTCCAGACCTCCCTGGTGGCTAGCACAGAAACCCAGTGGGAAGATAACTCTTCCAGGCAAAGGGAAGATAACCCCAACACCAGAAACATTGACCCCTTTGTAAGCATTATAGTCATATGGAAAACTTCACCTTTGATCTTTATGGTAATATATATATATATATATATATATATATATATATATATATATATAGTTATGCACAGACACGTGTTTTGACATCAAATATCTTCAGTGTGGCTAGACATTTGTAAGCTACCTACAGCCTGGATTGAAATCTGATTGGTTCAGCATCAGTCGGACAGCTTAACCGCTAGGCTATCATCACCTACAGAATGCTAAGGGGATTTAAGAGTTTTAATACACACATTTCTATGTATGTAAAGGCCATCATAGAGTGCTCTATCCCTGATATCGGAGAGCATTGCAATATATATATTACATTTTTTTTCACTGTTCTCTTTCTACTGTGTTATGAAAATATACCCCCATCCTCCAAAAAACAGATCACTACAATGTAGACTTGATAAGGCTAACCAAGTCTGGTACAATGTTACAAGTGTGGAGTGCTCATAGAAATATTACAGTGAATACATAAAATTTCAATTAAAAAATGTAAAAGAAAAACAAGGACATCAAATTGACTTTATTATTTTATTAACTGGAGCCTTTAAAGCGGATACAGTTTAGTATCATATCTAGGACACTCCCTTTTGTGGGGGTGGCAGCTTACATTATCGCATGGTATCAAGTGATAACATTGCGAGTTTTCCTATGATATTACATCTGTTCAAGTAGAGTAAGCTCACAGAACATTACCTTACTGATGTGAATACATAAGTTCAAAATTTTATTTAGAAATAACGCATAGTTTCACCTAGAGCACAAAAAGAAAAAAAAATTCTTTATCATTAATGAAAAAAAAAAGACTGATTAAAAAAATTACTTTTCTTTCAATATAGTCTTTTTTCAGAAGACCTAAATGACTTCTCAATAAAGGTAACAGAAATGTTTTAATTTTGTCAAGAGAATTTCTAGTGATAATGTGTATGGTATTCATTAAATATAACACTAAGTTATGAAGTCGTTATATTATTATTATCAACCCCATAATTATTAACACATTTTAAGGAAGATGCTAATAACTATTGGGTCAATAATAATAATAATAATAATAATAATAATAATAATAATAATAATAATGTTGGATTATCTTCCCATTGGCCTAGTGAAGCCGGAAGTTATGCTTCGACAGACGGAAGTCGAATGGCAAAAATAATTAGTTTGCGCACCTTAGTCGGAAGTGGAGTTCTTATAAATAATAAGGAAACGTAAGTACACGCTGAAGGTATCTATCTATCTATCTAAATGCCTAAGTTGTGAATGAAATAATACATTCACATTTGAACTTTAAAAAAAGGTATTCAATGCTACCTTTTGTAAACTTCTGTTAATACAATTTTGTTTGTTTAATCCAGAGTTTTGTCTTCTATGCCATTGTGCTTGATTTATTTATGGTCTTTAAATGTTTGAACACTTTTATTGAATAAAGACATCAAACATCCCCCACATCAATCACCATATTCTCACCAGGGGCTATGGTATTTAAGCACCTGGTTCAAATGCTTCTTCCTCTTTTAGCTACATCTCTGGAACGACCACATGGGTTATACCATTGTCACACCCTTCTCGGGTGGGGTCTTCGGTCCCCAACGCTATGTAACTCTCCTGGGGTCTTCGGCCCCCATCACTAGTAAGTGATTTTGTATGTTTACGTACTTTAATGTTCATGTATCATGTATTCCTATTTTATGTATCTTGTCTTATTTCTGTGCTGTCCCACAAACGTGTCGGAGTTTATTATGTTTCAACTAGTTATAACATTGTTATAACCTTGAATCTTACAATAATATATATATATATATATATATATATATATATATATATATATATATATTATATACATGTTTGAGTATATATATATATATATATATATATACATCATGCATATACTCAAACATATTTATAGTTTTTTTTTATTTTAGATGTGTTATTGTAATATATGAAAGCAGATCACTATAATGTAGACCTGATAAGACAAACCTAGTCTGGTATAAGGTCACAAGTGCGGAGTGCTCATAGAAAATTGAATTTCTAAGCCAACATAAATGTTCTACTATAGTGGCTCAAAAATATTACCTTACTGCAGTGAATACATAAGTTTTACATTTTAATTAAAATAACACTTACTTTCACTTAGAGCACAAAAAGAAAAAATATGAAAAAATTACCTTTGATGGAAAAAAATCACTTCAAATGTTTTCTAAATAAAGTTGACAAAAATATTTCAATTTTGTCAAGAGAATTTCTAGGGATAATGTGTACTAAGTTATGAACCAGTTGTATTTTTGAGCTCTGAATTTCTAAGTGTAAATATACTCTCTACAATTTAAAGTGTGGTTTCCACACCAGTGCTATGGTCTCCATAGATCGGGTTGTATGAGGAAAGAGGATTGGAATGAATCCGACAGAATGTGGTAGAAATATGAGGAATGAAAGAAACAAAACTCAGACAAAAATGTGTAGTATATTTCGCTGGAGTATTGAACTCGGCCTCATCAGCATTTAAATAAGATGCTGATGAAGCCAAGTTCAAACTCCAGCGAAATATACTACACATTTTTGTTTTTTACTGATGTAATTAATTTTATTCAATTAACACTGTGAAACTGTAAGAAAACAAATAACATTTAATAACAGCGAATACAACAAATAATAACAATTTAAAAGAATCTCAAAATACAGAAACTTCAACAAATAGACATATCAAGAGATAGAAACTCACAGCTTGTTGCTTCATTCCGACCAGCTGGCAGCGATAATCTAACTAAAGGTCCCCTTTCCACTTTTTGGTTAGGGTTCATAGACCGCAGAAACTATTGATCTGCACCAAATGATGTTAACTCTTAAACTACCATAAATTTAATACTCTTGGTGATAGTTAATTTATACAAACAAAAATATTCATACAAAAATAAAACATAATTAAACTGGTCAGTTTTTAGTGGCAGCTATGGGACCTGTGGATATACCACAGTATGATAATTTAATTATTACAATGTTTGATATGTTTACTTAAGAGCTATTGTAAAATAGTTCAATATGTAAAATGTAAGATGACTTATTTTGATGTAATTAAAAAAAAACACCTTAACAAAGCCCTAGGTTACAGTGGCCTGAACGTTGTGTTTATACACAATAAAGATGAGGACAACAGTCAGAAAATTATAGATAACCTCATGTCAACTTAATTTTACCTTTGTGTTCATAGATGAAGAATCCATAGACATTTTGACAACATTTTTAAATATGTTGTAAAATTTGAATATAAATTTTAAAGCCACTAAGTGGGGATTGAAGAGAGATAGATCTTTAAAACAAACAAAATAATTTCAATCTTCAAGTTAAACTGTACATTTTGCAACTAGTAAAACACATAATTTTGATTTTTCAGACTATTGTCAATTCTTTAAGCGGAATTTAACAGGTCAGAGTTTTCCCTCTCCTAGACTGGTTACCCAGCCAAAATTAAAGAGCCCAGTCTGCCCTAGTATTTACCCATAGCTGGAGGGGGAGTAGTTAGATATTAGTGCTATGTGAAATGCAAACAGCCTCATCCAGGATTTGAACTTTGTTCAGGCCACTGTAACCTCGGTCTTTGTTTTAGGTGATTTAAAAAAAAATCTATTATCTTAATTATCTTAAAATAAGTCATCTTCAGATGATTTCCTAAATATATATTAACTAACCCCTCCAGCAGGATGTAGCACACGGTCAATTTTTAAGCATAGTTTAACAGTTTAAATTCAGAGAAAATTATGAACAAAAAACAATGTTTACATTTTTGCACCGTTCAAATAATTGAAATTTAACGGAGCCTAAAACAAATTATGACTACCGGTTTAAAAAAAATCTATGAAAAATCAATGAATGGTTCGATTTTCACGAAAATTTCCTTAATTATCTTTGGATGTAAATATGTCTGAAATAGTTTTTTCATAAAAATATATTAGGGGAAATATTTTTTTACGAGGTCTATCCCCCTATTTTATTTGATAAAATATGAAAAAAAATGAACCAACAAAAAACGATTTTTACTTTTTTTCTATAAAAATAAGAGTCTGAATAATTATATCAGAACATTTTTATAAGCTTAAATGCGAGAGCTTTTAATAAAAGAACCATTAATACAGAATTCTGCTAAAAAATATCAATAAAGAAACTGACCGTGTTGTTAAAAAAGAGACTGTTTTACTTATTTTTCAAGATAACGTTGAGTAATTTTTCTCCAATCGCATAATTTGATCTTTGAATTAACTGTTTTTCTTTTCAACAACTCTTTATGTTCGTTATTTCTTTTTTCGAGATTTTTTTTTTTTAGTTAAAAAATATTTACATTTCTTCCTTCAATATAGCCTAAACTGATCACGTGGCGCATTTTGGTGGTCATGTAGAATAAAATAATTAAGATTTTTTAAAAACAATATTTTGTTAACTCTATATTAGGATTTAGGTTTTGAATTGTGTAAACAAAAGAGAACAGATAGAAAAATAGTTTTATAAATATTTTAGAAGAATAGTTAGAATGTAAATAATTCCAAGGCCAACGGTTTGTTGTCAAAGAAACTCTTATGTAAGTAATATAATATTCAATACAAATATTTGATTTTGGAATTTTTTTTACATACATCACGAAATCAGCCGGTGTTAATTTTAACTAAATACTGACGTGTGCATAACAAAAAAGATTATATTTAAAAAGAAAAAAGGGCAACAGTTGAAAAATTCAGTTGGATAGGACACTGTCTGGAGAATAAAGAGAGACCCATCGCGAACAGTTGTAGAGAGACAAAACGATCCTGAGACTCAAACGCATACATTAGGTACCACTAAAATATGTCACGTATCAGTTTAGGCCATATTGAAAGAAGAAACGTGAATATTTTTGGAAATCTTTTTTTTAAAATCTCGCCCCAAAATAATAATAATAATAACCCACGCAAGTATGAAAAGTCCGAAAATTGAGCATACGTATATTACAAGGATATAAAATATTCAAAACTTTAGACGCTTATCTAAAAAATGTCTAAAATGTTTGATAATGTGTTATATCTAAGTAGGTAAATTTGTTTAGAAAATCCGTGATTTTTGGCGAATTTAATGTTTAAAATGCATTAGAAATTAAGTACATATGTGATATTATTTTGCTTCTTTTTTTTTTTTTTTTTTTTTTAACCGATGCTCAAAACACGCTCTTTTCATACACGCGCAAATTGTTAAAAAAATATTTTTAAACGTCAATAAAAAATGGAAAATTAACTTTTTAATGTTTTATTTTACGTTTAATATAAAGAACAATTCCAAGTTTATGTGTTAAAAAAAGAAAAAAACAAATTTCTGTTACATATAACCTAAATATTTCCATTTTAAATTTAATAGTCGTAAATTCTCAATCTTTGTTGACACATTTATCGCATCTTGACGCGAACAATTAGTCCCAAGTAATTTTCTATGGAGTGTCATACGTGGAATAATTTTTTTTTAAATTCCTTTTATTGTTGATTTCAAAAAGGATTAATTTCTTCAAACACTGAGCTCTACAGGTGTCACGGATTTGATCTTATTTGAAATTATTCACGGCAGCAGCAGCAACAACAACAGCTTTCCAAAAAAATGAATAGAATATTATGTTCCCTACATACTTCCATTAATAAAAATGACGACAATTTTTAATTCAAACGTTATTTTCAATATTTTTTTTAATAAAGATTGTACAATATTATGTCATTATTTTTAGCTAAATATTTTTATACAATATTTTCTTTAACTTAATAAATGCGATTTTGCTATACACTAAACAAAAGTATTTATTTTACATTTTATACATTAAAAAAAAATCTCCCCCCCCCAAAAAAAAAGTAGACACCAGGAATTTTTATATAAAATTCCTTAGAAAATAATCTAACAATTTAGAGAAAAAAAAGATACATATTTTTTTTCTTATTTATGAGACTTAAGTTTCAAGGTTTAAGACGCCCTTTTACCAAAGTTGGTCTAGTATCGATTTATTTTATTTTTATTTTATTTATTTATTTATTTTTACATATGTTCCGTCATTGAATTATCTTTCAAAAATGTAAAATTAATTTTCATACTGAAAAAAAAAATGACCAAGATATGGACGGGGGTTCAATGCGCGAAACAAAAACTAACGAAAAAAATTATTAGCCTTTTCAATTTAGTAAACATTTATTTACAATAAAAATTCGTCTTTTGTTACTTCATATACCGAAAGTTTTATTAAAATCGGATAGTTAGTTTATTTTAGATGATTTTAGGTGCGTTATGTTACCCTTTTTCAACAAAAACTAAAATTTAACCTTAAATAATAATTAATTTTTATTCATCTTTATAGTGAAAAAGAGAATGTTTTTGGTGGTCCTTTCTTTATTGAATTTAAGATGTTTCACACAAGACAACTTTTAACTTTTGTCTAACCCTAAAAAAAACACCCTTAATAATTGTCATCTTTTATTATTTGTAATATAGGGATAGTCGATTTTGTCGTCTGCTAGGAATTTTAAAAGCGAATTAAAAATAATTAAATCTATTATTTAAGGTCAAACATCCTTAATAATTGTCATCTTTTATTATTTGTAATATGTCAATTTTAAGAATTTAATTAAATGAATGTGAATTTATGCTAAAAACAATCAGAATTATCTCCCCTTGTTTCCAGTTTTAATGAAGTTCTTTCTATGTTGATTGCAAATGAACGAAGTGTTTTAATTTAATTCAAACAGAAAACATTAGTTTTATATTAAAATATTTTTTTCCTTTTTCTCTAACGTTGTATATCACCAAGGAAAAGAAATCAGATGAAAGAAAGGAGAAACAAGTAAGTATAAGGTTCTGTAATTATCTTTACAAATAAAAGATACGTAATTTTCAGGAAAACATTTTTTTTTCTGACGAAGAGGTGATTAAAAAAAAAAATGTGACAATACATTATCCTCTTTGAATATAAAAATATTTTTAATCTTTTGAAAACTGATTGAATTATTTTTTAAGTCATATTTTATTTTCGCTACTATCCGTGTTAATCTGTGGGGGTTACATAAACGAAGTCCCCTATGAAAATCTTAGGCCAGTCTTAGCCGATTAAATTTCCTTCAAATCTTTTTAAAACTATTTTATTATCAAAAAATGGTTTTATTAAATAGATAAAAAAAAAAAAGAAGCAACAACCATAAGTTTAACGTGTAAATTCTTATGAATTCATTAAATGGAAAAAAGAAGTTAATTTGACAATACATTTTTTTTAATTTAAAGATTATCACTACACTAGGTTATTATAAAATAGGTATACCCAAAATTGGCCTAAAATGCGTTTTTGACAAAATACTTTAGTCCCCCCCCTACAGAAAATAATTTACCAAAAATCAGGGAATTATCGGATTTAAATGAAATTTTCAGTGTTTATTTATCAATGAATGATCTTTATAATACATATTATTATTTATTTAAAAACTTTCGATTTTTTTCAGGTCAATTAATTTGCCCCCCCCCCTTACTTTGGAGTGTAAAATATTGGCGAGTTGGTCCTTGATTGATACTAATTACAGTAGAAATAAAAAGATAAAAGACCGAAGTTGTAAATAGAAAAAAAATTTAAGTGGAATATTTTATAAGAAAATAAGTACCAAAATCGGAAATAAAATGTAAAAAAATTATAAATAATAATTTTTTTTTTTGGAGATTTTTTGACATTAATTAAATCTATTATTTACGGTCAAACTTTTGTCTAAACTGATAAGTAGTAACATGCTACTACTTATCAGTTTAGACAAAGTTTGACCTTAAATAATAGATTTAATTAATTTTAATTCGTTTTTAAAATTCGTAGCAGACGACAAATTGGGTATTGCTATTATAAAACTAGGTAAAATGAACAAAAATTCCTTATTTTAAAAAAGTTACCAAAAATAAGGGAATTGTCCAATTTTGATCAAATTTTCAGCGTTTTATTCATTAATGACTTAATTTTATAATCAATAGTTTATTTTATTTTATAAGACTTGAAAAACTGTTTATAATCAGTTATAATTGTGGGGGGGGGGGGGGTTCAAACTTTGGTTATTTGAATAAAAAATTTCCAGCCCTAATTTTTACATTTCTTGAACAATCAAATCCAGATGACCACACGAAAAAAAAAATAAAAGAAAAGAAAAAATAAAAATTTTGGATCAAGACTCCAATAAGCACCCTAACTTGTCAAGCTAATCAAAGGTTCACATTTAACTGAGAATTTCTGCTTCAAACATTTGTAAACAATCCAAGAGATGATTTTTTGAACTTATTTTGTATCTGACAAAAACAAATTTTACAAATTGTGAGATACTATTCAAAATAATTGTAAAAAAAAAAAACTTTGTACATAAAAACAGTATTTTTATTTAATAAAACATATCTGCATTTCTTTTCTGATTAAATAAAGATAATTTTAGTATAAGCATAAAATCTTGTCTTCTTTTTTTTTTTAATTCATCATAAGTGTTGGAAAATATGTGATTAAAATCAATATTTTCAAAATTAAAAAAAAAACAGTATATTATTAAAAAAGAACAACAATAACAATAATTTATCATTAGTGCTAAATAGATTTAAAAACATTAAAATTAAAAACTGGAACAAATCCAGAATAGCGCAAAAGAAATAATATCATAATCAAAGTTTATGAATATTTTCAACACTTATGATAAATACAAAAAAAAAAAAAAAAGAAAAGAAACATGTCATTATACTAAAAAGTTTTTATTTAATCAGAAAAGAAATGTAAAATACTTATTTAAATAAAAATACAGTTTTTATTTACAAAATATTTTTATGCTTATTTGAATAAAAGGATGTTATTCAGAAATAGTATCACACAATTGGTAAAATTTGTTTTTGTCAGATATAATATAAATTACAGTGACAAATTAAAATGTGAACCTTTGATTAGCTTGAAAAGCTAGGGTGCTTATTGGAGACTTGATCCAAAATTTCAACACTCGAAATAAGTTATTTGAAAATTTAAGTTATTTTCTTAAAACTCAAAAATAATTTTTTTAGCGTGTTTCTCTTTTCATAATTTAAAAAAAATAAGATTAGTCTTTTTAACATAAGTCATTGCAATTATTATTATTATTATTATTATATTATCATTATTATTATTATTAATTAATAAATCTCTCTCATTTCATTGACCTAATTTAAATCATTATCATTATATTATTAATCAATAATTAATATTAATCTTTCTAATTTCATTGACCTAGATTAAAACTAGCCCCTTTTCATTTCATTGACTATTTCCAAATCTTGAATATAATGGATATGACTGGGCATTGTACTAAATTTGACTTTTCAAAAAATATCCCTAACTTCAAAGTTCTGAAAAAAATCTGTCATGTATAATATACATTTATTTTTTGGAACTTGTAGCAGTTTATATTAACATTTTATCCAGTTTGTATTGAAAAAAAATATGTATTTATATAGTTTATATAATGTTTGAAACACAATATCTATACAGTATTTATAGCAACTATGAGGACATATTTCACATGATCATTTTACAAACTTTCAGCAAAAACTATTTACAATGAAACAAATTACATATTAGTTTAGACTTAGATATAATTAATTTCAGTCATGTTATTCTGAATATAGTAGGTATACCCAAATTGGCCCAAAATGCGTTTTTGACAAAATGAAATTAGCCCCACTACAGAAAATAATCTACCAAAAATCAGGGAATTATCGGATTTAAGGAAATTTTCAGTGTTTATTATCAATGAAAATCTGAAATAAATAAATTCATAAATTGATAAATCAATACTGAAAATTTCATTAAAACCAGATAATTCCCTGATTTTTGGTAAATTTTTTTGCAATCGTGAATGTTGCATTAATTTGTAAACAAGCCCTTTATACTATTTAAAAAGAGCCAAAATGGCAAACGCATTTGAAATTGACCAAAACAAATTGTTTTAAAAGTATTAAAAATAAACTGCGTATGTAATGATATTTTTCTTTTTTTAATGATGGTTATTATGTTACTACTTATCGTTTTAGACAAAAGTTTGACATTAAATAATAGATTTAATTAAGTTTAATTCGTTTTTAAAATTTTTAGCAGACGAAAAATTGGGTATACCTAGAATATAGTAACATGCATGGATAAAAAAAAATTAATACTTTGTAAAGCTGTAAAATCTTGCATATTATACACAATAAATTATGGTATTGGATTTCAATTACACTTTTTAAAAAATCATTGAATATGTTTCTATTATCAAGTAAAATTCAGTTAACTAAGCTCATTTCTTACACCTTGATTGTTATCATCGCTTGATCCAATGTTGAAAATAATGAATAGAAAGATTAGTTTGGTTTGGTTTAATGGATATCAAACTGTCATTTATCTAATGCCATCTCTTTATAATATATATATATATATATATATATATATATATATTATATATAATATGATATAATATATAACATAACACACAATATAATATATACAGGGTGTCCCAGAAGTCACGCACCATGTATAAAAATAATATGAATATCAATTATATTCATCATAATTATGATAGATGCTCAAATTGTTCACCCTCTCCATTCTTGCACAAGATGCACTTTGTACGGATGAAATTTCTGTATCTTAAGAATACGATGTACTTAATCGTAAGCCCTGGCTTATTTTCCTTACTGATTTCAAGGGGCTTCTAGCAACATTCACCAAAACCATAATTGATGTTGCTTCATCAGTTGCACTCTTTCGTCGACCACATCTCTCGCGGTCAGCAACTGAGCCAGTTTCTTGGAAACGTTTTATTAAACGGCAGACAGTGGTATGGTTCAATGGTTTTTCTCGCTTGGGATGAGTGCGGTTGAATTCTTCAGCTACAGAGTGGTATATAGCCCCATCTCTTTCAAACATAAAAAAACAATTTAACTCTTTCTTGTATTGTTAATTTCTCACCCATATCAATAAAATCTGAAAAACAAAAAAAAAAATTATATGGTTTTGGGACACCCTGTATAACATAATGTACAATAGAAGGATTTTTATAGTTTTTTTCCTATTATCAAGAAAATAAAGTCTCCAATTAAGGCCAAAATCCAAAGACATCAAACAGTATCTCCTTTCTTTATAATCATCACTGGATCCAATGTTGAAAAGAATGAATAGAAAATTAGTAAAGGTTTATTAGGGTTGCTGCATCTATTAAAACAGACAAGAATGTATAGCTGTGTGTACATTTTTCATTGAATAGATTAAATATATTAGAAGAAATTGTTTTACTTAGTAATTTTTCAGGCAATATTCTATGTGAATTGATATTTTTAAGTATAAATTTCCCAAAACATCATTTCTTACACCTTGATTATTATCATTGCTTCATTCTAATGTTTAAGATAATGAATTGAAAGATTTGTATGGGTTTATTACTTTATAACACATAGGGGCCACGTCCCGCTTGCCACATCATTGTGTCATTTCGCCGTGTCGCTGCGTCTCATCATCAAAAGTCAACCCCCATGCCGGGTCCAGGAATGCACCCATATGTCATAAGGAAAAACAACAGCAACAAACAAAGAGAGACGGACAAGGCAAGTTAGGGTGAAGAGTCCAAGTGGTTAGGAAGAGATTATGTCACCAGGCGGTTCTATTCGGCTACTCTATCATCATTGGGTTCAGTCGGATAGGGGAGAGAGAGCCAAATGCTCACCTCAGTTCTCGATCCCACTCTGCTAACTCCCCCCTTGCAAACTCAACCAACTCGACTGGCAACTGAACTCGACTGCCTTTCGACTTCACTGCCCCTGAACTGAACTTGACTATATATATAATATATAATATATTATATATATATATATATATTATAAAAATTCCCCCCATAATCTCTTTAACCTGGTTAACCCTTGACTATTCTTTTGTTTGAAATAAAAAACTAGAACAATCACAATACTAGCACAAAGTTAATTCCAGAATTATATGTCTCCGGTATTAAAGACTAACAATAACTAGTACAATGCCCTTGTAACTAAATCCTTACTCTAAATAAATAATAAGATTTGTATGGGTTTATTAAGGGTTGTTGTGTGTACTTAAATTCTGTAAAGTTGCCAAATGATTAGAAACTTTTGTCTATTATCAAGAAAATAAAGTCCCCAATTTCTTATGCGATTACACTAGAAGACTATAGTTTAAACTTTTTAAAACTATATTGCAAATTATCTTCTGTGGTGAATTGTTTGCCTTAATTATTGCACTTTGTATGTTCTGTATTGAAATAAATGAATTTCTTTGCGTTTTATGCCTGAATTGTTGTTTGGAATTATTTCTATATCATCATAAATATTAGTTGTAGTTTAAAAGAAATATTTTGATTGTTCACACTTTTTCAAACCAAGAAAAAACATTTTGAACTTGTTTTTGTTCTAATTCTATTAATAAGAAGAGGCAGTAACTTTTAAAAGAATATTTCTTTAATTTATTTATTCAGTAATTTTACACTAATTAAAAAAATCCAAGTCACTTGCAGTGAGTAAAATAGTTTAATCTTTTTACATTTTTAAAAGATTATTTATTTAATTCTATTTCTAATAAATACAGTCTATTTTTGAGTTTGAATTTTAAAATTTTTTAAATACAGTTTACTTTTGAGTTTTGAATTTTTGAGATGAGGCTTGATATTATTAGTATTATTTGGATTATTCAGACTATTGTCATTGTCTTCATTGTTATCTGTACAACATTTCGGCTGATGTGCCCTCTGGCTTTCTTTAGGTATTTCTTGTTGGACTTGGGAACTTTTTCGGACTCTGGAACCTTCTTGGACAAATAGCCTAGTGGATAAAGAAGTTAAGTTAAGATAGTTCTAAGTGACTCTAGATTGCAAGTTCAATCCTGGTCAGAGGCAACAGTAACATAGAATAATAATTAACACAGCTTACACCTCTATCTAGCTATCGTTAGCAGAACGAGAACAGGATACCCCTGTGGACTGAATAAAGAATTAGGTTCAAAGTTCCATGATAGTTCCTGATTATAACAAGAAGATTCCCGAGTCTGGAAAGAAGGTTCCCGAGTTCGAGAAAGTTCCCAAGTCTAAATACCTGAAGAAGGCACATCATATGAAACTTTGTACAGATAACAATGAAGATGAGGACAATAGTCCAAATAATCCAAATAATAATGAATACACTCTAATCTAAATTTGCCAACTAAAGTTGATAAATCTACTTTTTTTTAAATTAAATTTCATTAAATAAATTATTTGTTGAACAGTAAGTAAGTAAAGGGCGGCCTAATGTCGGTATCAGCGAGGGAGTCTATTCCTTTTCAATAGTGCTAGGACCGAGGAGATTGTTTTAGCATCTGAGGGAGCGCCACAACCTACCATCAGCTCCTTACTTTATCGCACAGATCCCTGTGCTACTCATACGCTGAGTTGGCGGGGACTGGTATCAAACTAGGAACCTTGTGGTTCTAGCGAACGCTCTACCGACTGAGCTAACCCGGCCTTATATGGGCTGGGTTATTGAACTAACAATTTTATTCATGACTAAGGAATTATATATGATATGTTGCAGTTAATTGAATATTAAACTAATTGTTTTTTCTAAAAAAGGTATGAGTCTCCTGTTTTTATATTCTTCATAATACTTGGATTTTTATTCTTCATAGGTAACATTATTGAAAAAAGACATGGAAACACACATTAGGGAAAATCTCTTTTCTTGTGAAGTCTGTGGATCAGGATTTTCACAGAGTTCTCATTTGAAAAAGCACATGCAGACACACACTCAAGAGAAATCATTACATGTGAAGTCTGTGGATCAACATTTTTAGTATTTCCAACTTGAACAGCCACATACGAACACACACGGGGGAGAAGCCATTTACTTGTGAAGTCTGTGGATCAGCTTTTTCTAGAAATTTCAACTTGAAAATACACATGCGAACACACACTGGAGAAAAACCATTTTCTTGTGAAGTCTGTCAATTAGCATTTTACAAACATTCCATTTGAAAGAACACATGCGAACACACACTGGAGAGAAACCTTTTTATGTGAAATCTGTGATCAACATTTTCACAGTGTTCCATTTTAAGGATACACATACGAACACACACTGGAGAGAAGCCATTTCCTGTGAAGACTGTGGATCAGCATTTTCAGAACATTCTAAATTGGTAAAAACATGCGAACACACACTGGAGAGAAACCATATTCTTGTGAAGTGTGTGGATCAGCATTTTCTGTAAAATCCAGTTTGAAAACACATATGCGAACTCACACTGGAGAGAAACCATTTTCATGTGAAGTCTGTGGATCGGCATTTGCTATGAGTTCCCATTTGAAAGACCATATGCGAACTCACACTGGAGAGAAACCATTTTCATGTGAAGTGTGCAAAACTGCATTTCATAAGGTCTAATTTGAAAATCCACATGCGAACACACCCTGGAGAAAATAATTTTTTCTGTGAAGTTTGTGGATCAGCATTTTCAGACCAATCCAGTTTAAAAATTCACATGCGAACACATACTGGAGAGAAACCATATTCTTGTGAAGTGTGTGGATCAGCATTTTCTGTAAATCCAGTTTGAAAACACATATGCGAACTCACACTGGTGAGAGACCATTTTCTTGTGAAGTCTGTGGGTCAGCATTTTCTGTAAAATCAATTTGAAACACATATGCGAACTCACACTGGAGAGAAACATTTTTATGTGAAGTATGCAAAACTGCATTTTCACTAAGGTCAAAATTGAAATCCACATGCTAACACACACTGAAGAGAAACCATTACTTGTGAAGTCTGTGGGTCATAATTTCTGTAAAAGGCAGTTTAGAACACAATCAAAACACACTGGAAAGCAACCATTTTCTTGTGAATCAGCATTTTCAGATCATTCCAGTTTAAACATTCACATGTGAACTCACTCAGGCTGGAATACAAAAAAATGATCAATGCAGATTCTGCACTCAGTCTTTGTAGTCTAAGCACCTAATGTCTGGATGCCAAATCCTTTTGGGAGATGACCACTATACTGCTCACCATAACAACGTATGTAAATATCTGGAAAATCTGTGAAAAAATGCAGCTTGACAGACACAGTACATCAGGGAACACGAACCTCACCAATATCATCAAATGCCTTGGTGATGTGTTCTATGATAGTAATCCAGACAGGCAGATATATAAAGACAAGGCCATTTAACCAGATATTGCCATCTGGAGTAAAGATAAAAAACTGCCCTTATTATTGATGTAGCTGTCCGATATAATTATGCGCTCAATAGAGCTGAGTAGGAAAATTACAAAATATCAAGACCTCGAGAATAACCTAAAAACAACTTGGTCATTTAAAGAAATCAATATATACCAGTTGTGGTAGGGGCAACTGGGTTGATGAAGCAAAACTTGAAATAATACCTTGAAACAATACATAAAACCAAGCTGTTAGAAGTACAAATAGCAGCTATAAAGGAACGTGTTCCTAGGATACAAATACGCTTTATAAAGAAATCAAGTGTTAGCCTGAGAAGGTCCCTGGCTTCTAGAAATTATTAAAGAAAATTTTAAAAAGAGAGAAATATTTTCTTGTGAAGTTTGCTAAACTGCATTTTCCCAGAACTGATATTTGCAAAACTACATGCGAACACACTTTGTCTCTAACCCTGTTATTACATAACCACAATATTTCATTTTTGTAATGGTATCTTAAGTGTTTAATTCAAACCAGTTCGCCACATCTCTCACATTGTGTTCTTGAGTAAGAGAAGATTATTATAATACTTGTTGAGCTATGCTGAGATGGATATAGCTATTACATATGTTATAAAGTTATATATTCATGCATAAAATTTTCATATAAATATATATATTTCTAGGTTGTGTTTTTATCAAGAGAAGATTATTATAGGACTTGCTTTAAGACATGTTGAGGTGGAAATAGATGTTACATATTTTTAAAGTTTTATATATATATATAAAATTTTCATATGAATATATATATTCTTAGGTTGTGTTTTTATCAAGAGAAGATTATTATAGGACTTGCTTTAAGACATGTTGAGGTGGAAATAGATGTTACATATGTTTTAAAATTTTATATATAAAATTTCATATGAATATATATATTTCTTAGGTTGTGTTTTTTATCAAGAAAAGATGATCATAAGACTTGCTGGAAACCATATTGAGGTGGAAATAGATGTTACATATGTTATAAAGTTATATATTCATATATAAAATTTTATATAAAATACATATTTCTTAGGTGTTTTTTGATTAATAAAATAAAAATGCAGTAATTACAAAATAATAAATAAAAATTTACAATATCGTAATAATTACTAATAACTTTCACACACACACATACTTCATCATGTAATCAATAATAATACACACTTATGCTTGTACACACACTTAGATTTTCTCCTTTATATAAATCTAGGACTACAAAATAATTTAATAAATATTATAATGATAAATGCAATAATTACTAATAAATTTGACATAATAGAAATATTGTAAAATAGTGTATAATAAAAAATTTAATTAAAAAAATGTAAAATAAAACACTAGATAAAATTCACTCATACACGTTTTCTTCAACTTAGTTTATATATAAAAAAAGAGGGATGCCATTTCTTTCAATTAGATAGGATATATATATATATATAATATATATATAATATAATATATATATTATATATATATATATTAATTTAATATTGTTAAGTTTCTGACCACCATCTTGGCCAGTTGAAAAGGACTTAAAGTAAGTAAGTCGAACTATAGAATCCTTTGGTAAGTGAATAAGCCTAAGTTTTGGAATCCTACGTAGTGTCAAGCCAGTGATATAATCCTATGTTCGTTGTCACGAAGTTCAAGTAGTTATGAGTAGGTATGACCAGAAACCAGTATAAATAACAATATAGCAGCAGAATACTACCAGTGGTTGGTCAAGGTTGGTCACATGGTTATCGGCGAGTCTATAAGTAGAACGTGGACATTAGCTATATTGCCAAATTCTCAACAAATATGATACATACTCATGCTTACACACACACGCCCAACGCAAGTGAAACATTCGTCTGTTAAGCGTTAAGATACAAAATTTAAAAAAAATTTTACACAGAGGAAAATGAATCAACAGGAGCCAAAAACAAAGAGCAAGACTCTTAAGAATTAATTTCTATATTTTTATTAACAATATCCTACTCTATCTGGTCTGCTAATTGCACTGATTTCCTTGCAGAACTTTTTCTATAACTTAAAAAATGACATATAAAACAAAGACAAAAAAAAACTTTACAAATCTACTTGCCATTAGGCTAAAAATGAAAAGACCCGAAATAGCTTTTGGTAGGGTTCTTCCTGTTTGCAGCTGTGACAGAGAACCCGAGTTTGTTGCTTCTCTGTTCTTCTCCTTCTTTCATCTTTCTTTTTTCTTCTTCTTTCAACTTTCTTCCTCTTCAAATTCTTCCTTTCCTTGAGTTTGTTCCTTTTTTCAACAATCTAAGACACATGTCAAAGTTTTCAATATAACAGATATTCATCAAGATATCTCTTATCAAAATTCTTCAATTCATTCATGAATCATGCACTTTGTTTTTTCTTCAAAGTGTCAAAATCTCCAATTCATTTTACACCAGGACGGTCATTCTCTGTAGAATTTAATTGCTCTTAGGAAAAATGAATGAAGCAGGTCGAAACCAACAGTTCAGAAGTCAAGGAGGGGCTTAGCCAGAGAACTTATCACTCACATCTGCTATTCTCAGCAGACAATAAAAAAAAGGCTCATTTTAAATCAGGAATCTTCCGTCCTCCAGGAATCACCACCGACCAGTCATATGGCTTCTAAAATTCTGCACAAATTAAAAAAAAAAAAGGGCACCATTGCAGAACCAACAAAATAGAATTTTTTACAAAACATCCCACAAGAGGTGGGAGGGGGGCAATTGTTGCAGCTATTCTAGGAGCCCCCCCCCCAAAAAATTTCTACAGCATCTGTTTACATTTTCAAAAAATCCACGGCAACGTTTTCAGCATTCATTTTACATTTTTAACATCCAAGAACGCTCGCTTTCATTCAACAATTTTTAAATAGACTGACCGACAAAGGCAAAGAGTCTCGCAGATTTCTTATTTTCTGGGATACATTTTTTTTCCTCAAACTAATGAAGCCCTGATCTATTGAAACAGATCAAAACACTGCAGTGTAGGCGAAAAACATTACTTTTATTAACTTGTGTTTTTTTAATTTATTAATATTACATACTGTCGGATTGACTTCACTTTTTCTTCACACTACACACACAGACACACACACATATTTTTTTTAATGATTTCACTGTTTTTTGCAAAACAATAACTACACTAAGTTCTGAGAAATTTTCAACATGTTAGGATAAATAATAACACTTATTTTTGCAATACAAAATTGTCTTACCATAACCCTAGAAAAAATCAAATATCGAAATTCTAACGGTCTATTTCAGCGTTCCAAAAGTGATTTAAAAAAATTCTCTTCGAACATTTCTAAAAATTCTCCATTTTTCCCCAACAAATTTTTCATTCAAAATAAAATTTCACTCTGATGAAGGTCGAATCTTCTCTGTATGCGGAATATTTTACACAGATAACTGACCGAACACATGTCTAAGTGATATTGATTAAATCATCTTTTTTATCCATTCTGTTCTTTTCTTTTCTTCATTCATTCTTCCTCAAATTGTCGGATTCATTCCAATTTCCATTTTTACAAACACACACAACACATATATATATTATTATATATATATATATTATATATATTTTTTTTTTTTGCTGTTATCTGTGGTTGTTTTTTGTTTATACTAGGTTTTCATGTATTTTTAAAAAATCAATTTGTTATATCTCAACTCCCAACCTTATTTTGTCAATCAACCCAGAGAATTAATCACCTAATATACCCAATTACTCGCCCGGCCCACCTCACTTCATTTAAATTTCCTAGCCTGCCCCTCCTAAAATAAGACTTCCTCCCCAAATTGATAGATTTAAATCATTGTTTTGAGAAGTTTTTCAGTAATATCCATGATTTACCCATACCTGAAGATGCCACAATAAATTATTGTAATGAAGTAAATTTAAAGTTTTTAGCAAGAAAGTGATATTCGTGGATTCCAACCATCATATAGGAATCCAGGGAAAGGATAAAGTGATTTATTAGCTAAATCTGCATGTGACATGATACAGACAAAAACTACAAAATCTATATAGTGATCTAAACCAAAAATCAAGCAAATAATGACAATCAAATGGCAGCAATTATGGGATGAAAATCCCCACAACAACTCTACAAAACTACAGCCTAACTTAAAAGAAAAGGACACCTGATCCTAGTAATACCAGAAAGAAGAAACCACTATCACCCGGCTATGCATTGGCCACACTAGATTAACCCACTCCTTCATTTTAACAGAAGAACCTCCACCTAAATGTTCATGTGGAAACCGATACACAATAAAACATTTCTGATTGAATGCACAACCTCTCCCACACTCAAGAAAGTTCTATATGTTGGCAGCATGACAAACTATTTGGAAAATAGATCCCAAGAGGATAATTAAAACTTTTGAAAAGAACCAGCCTCTTATCAAGGATATAAGTTCATAGACCTACCAAAATCACCTACTCACTCTCTTGATGTTAAAATTCTCACAAGAAAACTTGATTACAGCAAATAAACCCCTATACATTTTTGAATACCTAATTACCAATAGAAGTATTCGCAAATAATAACCCAAAAGTTTGACATGCCGTAAAACAAACCAACCAACCAAACCAACCTTAATTTATTGAATATTTTGCTCTGTCCTTCACTCACTATGGTACCCTTATCACTACATTTAAACCACACATGGAAAGATCTAACTACCAGAAATATATATCTATATATATAATAGAAAGTTTGGTATGTACATTTGTCGACTTATAACTCAGAAAAGAATGCACTCAGATTCGAAATCTTGCATACAGATTAATATGTTTATAACTAAGAAACACAAAATTTGGTTTTGATATTTACTAATTAAGTGATATAATTCAACGATTAAAAAAAAGGAAAAAATACTGTATACAGACACTTTCACCCCCACTACACTACTGTCAACATGAGTTGAGTTTTTAACATTCAAGACAGTCCACCAGTTTCTTAATGTATAAAAAATTTTAAAAAGAAAAAGAAAATAAATTACATATGTAAGAGAAAGCAAAATGGATATTACATAAGTAATTAATATTTGATACATTAAATTCTGCCAAAATTTGATGAAAACGGCGCGTTTGTGTGAAGTAAATCTATTCGAAAAAAAACACATTTTAAGATTTTAAAAATACTTATAACAGTTCTTCTTAGAAATCAATAAGAAAAATTAAATACACTATGTCAGAAAATTACAACAGAAGTGCGTCAGTGTTTCTACAGCCTCAGCCATAGAGTTAAATAAATAAGGGCACAAGTTTAATACTTAACTCTTTTTAATTGTTACTTTTTAGGGGTAAAAAAAAAAAATAAATTAAATAATTTAATGCAATAAGCAATTAAGAAATGAATTTGAGTTTTGTCATATGTACAAAACAGTTTTTAGAAAAATAGATTTATGTTCCAAAACACTCAAAGGTTAAGGATTACATTTTTAAAATAATATTTTAAATGTAAAAAAAAAAAGATAATTCCAAAAATAAACATTGCAATATACAGATTATCGGTGATGGTTTTTAATTCTATAAATTATTTTCCTCTTATTCTCTCTCTTACCCACTCATTCCATGGTGTTCTTAAAATCTTTTTAGTTCAATCATGGACTGGGTACTTTTGCTAGTGTGGAAAGAAGGGATAAAAAAAACATTCGAAGAAATAGGGGGTACAAACACACACTGGAATGCTTGAATTTTAAAATGCGCATTCTGTATCAAAAAATAAAATAAATTTTATTTAAAAAAAACAGAAGCATTTTTAATCCAAAAATAAACTTAATAAGAGTTTGGTGTAAATATATACCCCCTATTTCTTCCAACGGTTTTTTATCCCTTCTTTCCTTAATATGTTTTGCTCGTTGATGATGACCCTTCTACTAAGCGGTCGAAACAGATTCTGTCAGCAGATTATAATTACTAATTGTTTTTTCAAAATGTTAAATTCATATATATATATATATATATATATATATATATATATAAAGTTAGGGTAGTCAAAGATGAAGTCAATGATGCTTGATAACTGATAGTTTCTCATCTATGAAATTTTCCAACTTTGAAAATCACGTAGGTGGGAAACTGACAGTTATTATGCAATGTTGCTTTCATGTCTTCACTACATTCTTAGATATATATGCTCTATCAATGATATTGGGCACTCATTACTTATGAATATAGCATACCATCTTACTTAAATAGTTTAATATAGGGAATTGCATTTTAATCACCCTATATATATATATATATATATATATACTTCTTTTTTGGGGGGGGGAATATGTGCTTAATTGAAGTCATACCTAATTTGAAAATTAATTAATTAATAATTAATTAATTAGGTGGGCATACCTATTCAAATGTAAGGCTAAACAAATCAAGAAAAATCAATCTCTGTATGTACATTTCGGCCTATTAGGCCTCATCAGCAGAGCTATAGACAGGAAGACCGCCTTGTGCGTGATTCAAACCCTGATTGTCAAGCTGACAGGCGAGGACCATGACCAATACACCAACCGGCCTTTCCCAGATTTTCCATTTTGTTTAGAAGTAGGTTATATTCCACTTATAGAGACTTTATTACACGACAGTATGAGAGATAAATAAACAAAAAAAAGCCATATCAAAACACATTGTTGTTTATTTACCTCTCATATATATATATATATATATATATATATATATATAGGGTGATTGAAATTTAACTCCCTATTTTCAACTATTTAAGTAAGATGGTACTCTTCCATATTTTGGTATTGTTCGTGAATGGCCAAATCACCATTTTCCTAGGAGATGGATGGGTAGACATGGTCCGCATAAGTGGCCAGCCAGAAGCCCTGATTTAACACCCTTCAACTTTTTAATTTCTTATTTCAACCAACCCCAGTTGAAAGAGCAAGTCTACAAAACCAATGACTTTGGAAGAATTTGAAGGATGGATACAAGAATTTATCTCTGTCATTCAACAAGAGTTTCAGGGAAGATCAGGTGATGTGATTCCTGATCAGTTTGAAATGCCCTAAGTTTCTTAAATATAATAAATCCTTTAGTTGTCTCTAACACTCTTTGCTCATAATTGAACCAGCGACTCTTTTCTTGTGACCTTCACAGCTGTCCTCCTCCTCTCCCAGTTCCTCCACTCCGTTTTCTGTTCCACCTCTCCTTCATTCCTCATTTGATTTATGTCGTTGCTCGCTCTAGTCTACCGACTGAATGACCATTTTTCTCCCCTCACCTCTCAGAGAAGCAGACGTTTTATCTCAAACCTCTATCCATAATGCCTAAGGCGCTTCTATAAAGAGGCCTTTCCTTCTCTAACTTTTTGATGTTGCATGCCTGCCTACACTCACTCCTCGTTCACCCGTTCAGTTCCAATGTCTCAGGCAAGGTGGACTTACACGCAAAGCAAGTCCTTGCCCATTTTGCATGAAGTAAATCTCTTCTCTCACTACATTGTAAAAGAAAAGAATTACATTTAATGGATTGATGCCTAAAGTAACAGATCAGATTGTAATGAGAAAGAGACCCATCTTTATACAACACCTTCAGTTGTGTCTTGTAGAGTTAAACTTTTTGAAATTATTATTTCTTGTATTCATGAATTTGACCAAAACAAATAAAGTGTTTAAGGAAAAAAAACCTGGTACATAATCTATGCATAGATTATTGTCAACCCCCTGTATTTCTGAAGGGATGGCCCCTTTTCATATCATGGGCGGGACTTTCCATGGAATATTACAGAAAGCCTGCAAAATATGTGAAGTCACATGGGACCTGGTTGGCTCTCAGTTTCAGCTTGGACGTCAAGCAGATAAGGCTTTAGCTGGAGCTCACTGCACATGCGCATTGTGTTGTTAGAGAAATATGTTTAGTTAAGTAAATAAAGGTTTAAATAAATAATATGGTTTTGTGGTTGATGAATATCTTGGCAACAAGACTGACCTAGAAGAAGAAATGAATCAAGGACGATCAACCAGCAAGACGAAGTCCAGACGCTAGAAGAAGAACGTAAGATACCAAAGATGAGCAGAAGAATAATAGAAGTAAAGAAAGGTATACAACAAACCCCCAAAAAACAATTTAATATTTTAATATAATCATTGGATTTTAATGTTGTTATATGAGAAAAATTGTACTTTGAAATAGCTGGAATATTTTTGAAGGGTTTTGGAGACTGGCTATCACTTATAGAAAAAGAAGACATTGCTAAGATAGGGCAAAGGTAAAGATAACAGGCAACAAACACAACAAGGCTTATAAAACGAAATGCATTTATCAGACAACAATAATATGTAACATACAATATACAAACAATATGTAATTTGTGATACAAATGTGTGTGTTTACAAATGTGTTACAATAGAATAATGTAGTGTGTAATAGTATGGTTTGGGTTGCAAGATAATGCTTGCGTGACTTATCTGTCCAGATAGGAATGTCTTGCTAGCTTTGTTTGTTTGTTTGATGTTACACGTCAACAGCCCTTCGCATGCTGTTTCAAGGTCCATCGTTCTCCGACGTCTATGCTGTGGAAAAAGGCACACGTCGTTCCTCGACGGAAGTCATAGTGGAAGAGAGTGATTTCAAGGTATCAACCTTCGAAATTGGCGGCCAAACTGAGCCTTGTAACGTGTGCTCTGATTGGTCGCTGACAAAGGCCCCTAGCCAATCGCTTGAGGTTTTCTCCTTGGACTCTATTTGGCAATGGTCAAAGGGAGGTAACTGTTTAGGTAATATTATTTTCTACACACTCAAACTCCAATAGAAAAAGAAGCACCAGCTAAAACTGGTGTAAAAAAATTATAACAAGCAAACCAAATTAGGACATCATCTGAACATTAGCTACATAAATGAGAGTAACCTCCCATTGTACACTTATTTGTGTTTGCACATTATTTGAAATTAACTTAATTGTTATCAAGAACACATTTTATGATATTTTCGTGTTAAAACATGCAGTTGTATTGATTCGAACACATTTTCAGTGCAGATTTACAGTGAAATAAAAATGGCCGATCAAAACAGACAGCTTAGGCTTATTCAAAGTGAAAAAAATAAATAAATAAATAAAAATTAAAAAAAAACAGGGGGAGATTACTCTAATTTATGTAGCTAATGTTCAGATTACATTTTTTCGAATTAGTAGTCACTAAGCAACAAACATGTATTTATATGTTAACGAATAAATCTGAATTTTTAAAAAACTTAGCAGCCGATTTTTTTTGGTATACCTAAACTGATCACGTGACCGTTTTGGAGATACCTAATATACTAGCTACTGGCAAAATAAGCCTAAAATGCGTTGTTGACAAAAAGACTTTAGCCCCCCCCCCTACAGAAAATAATTTACCAAAAATCAGGAAATTATCGGATTTTAATGAAATTTTCAGTGTTTATTTATCAATGAATGATCTTTATAATGCATTATTTATTTTATTTCAAAACTTTCTGATTTTTTTCAGGTCACTTAATTTCACATGTTGGGGGCGTAACTTTTTTTCAAGTTGGTCTTATATTTTTCTAATTACAGTAAAGAGATAAAAGACCGAACTTATGAATAGAAAAAAAAAATTACGTTGGCTTTTCTATGAGAAAATAAGTACCGAAAATTGAAAAATAAAATGTAAAAAAATAATAAATAATTAATTTTTTGGAGATTTCTTTTTTATTCATTTCGATAATTATTTAATTGGCTATTATCTTATAAAAGAAAAAATATACATCAATATTTTTTCTGCTTAAAAAAGGGGGGTACATTTTCAATAGAGTTTTTCTTCAAAACTTATTACTTTATGTGTCTAAAATAAGGTTTGCATTAAATAGATATTTATTTCTAGAATCTAAAAATACAACATTTTAAACTTAACATCAGATGACATAATCCATGTTGAAGAAACAAAGTGTTTGAAACATAAAACATCTATACGACAAAGAGGAAAAGGAGAATACACGAGTGTCTCTGTTAAATTTTATTTTTAAAAATGTTTTCAATGCATTCTCCAGGATATTAGCTTTCAAAAAATGTAAAAATTAGGGACCGAGATTTTTTTCTTTTCTTCCAAAGAATTGATAAAAAAAAAATTTTTTTCAAGTTTCTTTAATAAAATAAACTAATCGATTGGATGTCCCTACTAAATAGAGTTTTTTTTTAATATAATTATTATTATCTTCTTCTCTTTGTCATCTGTCCATTTTAAGAATTACATTGGAATGAATCTGAATTTTTGTTAAACGAGAAAAACATCGGAATTATCTTCCCTTGTTTACAGTTTATAGAAGGAACGAATTATTTTCATTTAATTCAACTAGAAAACAGTTTTATCTAAAATATACTTTTTTTCTCCCCATTTTCTCTAACGTTGTATAGCCACAAGGAAAAGAAATCAGACGTAAGAAAAGAGAAAGAAGTAAGTATAACGTTCTATTATTATCTTTCTTTAAAATACGTAATTTTCCAGGAAAGAAGTGAATTTTTAAAAATTCTTACCCCTACAATACAATAGCCATAATTCCTTACGATACCTCTATGAATTTATAGAATATCTGAATTTTTCTGAAAACTAATTGAATTATTTTTTAATTCATATTTCATCTTCGCTACTATCCGTGTTAATCGGTGGGTGTGGCAAAAGTCCCACATCGAAATTTTTGATTAGTTGTAGCTACTGGTAAAATAAGCCTAAAATGCGTTTTTGACAAAATGACTTTAGCCCCCCCCCCTACAGAAAATAATTTACCAAAAAATCAGGGAAATAATGAAATTTTCAGTGTTTATTTATCAATGAACGATCTTTATAATACATGATTTATTTTATTTCAAAACTTTCTCATTTTTTTCAGGTCACTTAATTTTGACCCCCCCCCCCTTATGTTGGGGGCGTAAAATGTTTTGCGAGTCGATCATTTTCGATGCTAATTACAGTATAAATAAAGAGATAAAAGACTGAAGTTATGAATAGAAACAAAAAAAATTTTTTTACGGTTGTTGTTTTATGAGAAAATAAGTACCGAAAATCGAAAAATAAAATGTAAAAAAATAATAAATAATTTATTTTTTAGAGATTTCTTTTTTACTCATTTCGATAATTATTTAATTGGCTATTATTTTATAAAAGAAAAAATTTTACATCGATGTTTTTTCTGCTTAAAAAGGGGAGAGGGTACATTTTCAATCGAGTTTTTCTTCAAAACTTATTACTTTTGGCACCTAAAATAAGGCTTGCATTAAGTAGATATTTATTTCTAGAATCTAAAAATATAACATTTTAAATTTAACATCAGGATTTTCATATTTTAAATGAATTTTATGTATTAATTTTTCATAGCAAAAATACTAAAAGTTTTAAATCAATTTAAATAAATTTCATTAAAATCGGATAATTACCTGATTTTTGGTAAATTGTTTTGCAATCGTGAATGTTACAGTAAAATTGTAAACAAGCACTTAAAACCATCGAACTAAAAGAACAACGACAGAACCAACTGCTGAGACAATATGACACAAGCTAAGTTTCTTTGTCCTATACATACATAATATTTCCGCCGAGCGAATGTCTCTGGCAACCTTTTACGAACTCTTTGAACACTTTAAACACAAGTTGTATCACTTACCGATATCAAACACTTTTGTAAACAAACACAAATCACATTGCACCCAATAAAATATTAACCCAATTATATACTCTATAATTGCCTTGTCTCCTTTCCTTTCCTTTGCCACAGAATTACTATTTCCCCCCAGTATTTCTGTTAATTTTTGTTACGGGAAACCTATATTGTTAAAGACTAACATAAGTTTTTCCCTCTTTACTTCAAAATATCCAGATGTTCACCCTGGGAACAACAACAATTGTTTGAGGGTGCATGTTGTGTGTATAATTTTTATTGAAATAAATTAAATATATGAGAAGAAATTGTTTTTACCAGGTGATTTATATTTTGCATTAAATTATTCATTTCACTTTATATGTTTTGTATTGAAATCAATTAATTTCTTTGCTTGTTAGACCTAAATAAAAACTTGGGATTATTATTATTATCATATTAATTGTCATGTACAATAACTATTTTGATTATTCAAAATTTTTAAAAGTTTATAAGTTCCTAAAATTCACACTGGATTGTCCAATTGGACACATAGCCTAGGAGTTAGGTTAAAAACAGTTCTAAGTGACAGTTATCTCTAGACTGCAGGTTCAATCCTGATCAGAGGCAGCAGTAACATAGAATAATAATTAACACAGCTTAACACCTGTACCCCAGCTATGGTTAGTAGAATGAGAACAGGATACCCTCGTGAACTGAATAAAGGGTTAGGCTCAAAGTTCCATGATGGCTCCCGATTACGACAAGAAGGTTCCCTCGTCCAAGAAGGTTCCCAAGTCCGACACAAAATACCTGAAGAAAGCTGGAGGGCACTTTGGCCAAAATGTTGTATAAATAACAATGAAGATGAGGACAATAGTCGAAATAATACAAATAATACAGCTTTATCTAATCAAGATTTATCAACAATAGTTGACAAAGGCTAGATTATATAAATCTATAATAGAAAAATACTATAATCTATTAAATTCCATTAAATATATTTCATTATTTGTTGAACAATAGACTCACAATTTCATTAAAGACATGATGAATTATTAGAATTATATATATATATGTTGCAGTTAATTGAAATATTAACTGATTATATTTTACATAATGAATGAGTCTTCTGTTTTTTCATATATTCATACAGTTTTGTATTTCTATTCCTCCACAGATAACAGTATTGAAAAAAGACATGGAAACACACATTAGGGATAATCTCTTTTCTTGTGAAGTCAGTGGATCAGAATTTTCAGAGAGTTCTGATTTGAAAAGGCATTTGCAAACACACCCTGGAGAGAAACCATTTTCTTGTGAAGTCTGTGGATCTGCATTTTCTCGTAGTTCCAGCTTGAAAATACATATACGAACACACACTGGAGAGAAACCATTTACTTGCAAAGTCTGTCAGTCAGCATTTTCAAATTCTTCCCATTTGAAAAGGCATGTGCAAACACACACTGGAGAGAAACCATTTCCTTGTGAAGTCTGTAGATCAGCATTTTCTTGTAATTCCAATTTGAAAAGGCATTTGCGAACACACACTAGAGAGAAGCCATTTTCTTGTGAAGTCTGTGGATCAGCATTTTCAAATAGTTCCGATTTGAAGAACCATATGCGAACACACACTGGAGAGAAGCCGTTTTCTTGTGAAGTCTGTGGATCATCATATTCTTTTAGTTCCAACTTAAAAATGCACATGCATACACACACTGGAAGAAACCATTTACTTGTGAAGTCTGTGGATCAGCATTTTCACGGAGTTCCAGCTTGAAACTACACATGAGAACACACACTGGAGAGAAACCCTTTATCTGTGAAGTCTGTGGATCAGCATTTTCTAGTAGTTCTGATTTGAAAAAGCACATGCGAACACACACTGGAGAGAAACCATTTTCTTGTAAAGTCTGTGGATCAGCATTTTCTGAGAGTTCAAATTTGAAAAACCACATGCGAACACACACTGGAGAGAAACCATTTTCTTGTATATTCTGTGGATCAGCATATTCTGAGAGTTCAAATTTGAAAAAGCATATGCGAACACACACTGGAGAGAAACCATTTTCTTGTGAAGTCTGTGGATCAGCATTTTCTGAGAGTTCGAATTTGAAAAAGCATATGCGAACACACTCTGGAGAGAAACCATTTTCTTGTGAAGTGTGTGAATCAGCATTTTCTAGTATTTTCAGTTTGAAAAGGCACATGCAAACACACACAAGAGAACCAAGATGAGCTCCCACCTCAAAATATCCCACTAGACATAGACCAGATAGAAATAGAGGAACAACTGGTCAATAAGAGATAATGGGGCAGCAAACTCCTTCCATGCCACCAAGAAAGGAGAAAAGGAATATGTAAGGGAAATCCAATTGAACCAGTTTGGAAAAGAAAACTCCAAGAAAAATAGAAAAGTGCAGAGCAGAAATATCCCAGATATTGACTTCTTATTAAATCAAAGTCCCAGAACAAAAAAAGATATTCCTTAAAAACATCAGAGCAGCTAAGAAGTAGGATAGCAGAAAACCAAGCTGAAATCAAAGCCTTAGCTGCTTCAAATAAGGAATAGAGAAAAGAAAATAGATTAAAAAAAACAACAAACTTTTCAATAGAAATCTGAGGATGGTATAGCAAAATCTCATTAGAGATGAAATCAAGGTAAAATCTCCTCCAACACAACAGGAATTGAAAATTTCTGGAGGCCATTATATGAAGACCCCAAAAAACACTGAGAGGGTGAATGGATAGATGCGGTGAAGGAGGCCAACAAGGGCAAGTTAAAGATGCCAGCCTTGGAAATTACCCAAGAAACTGAAAAAAAGTAGCTCATTTCAGCAACTTTAAAAGTCAGGAATTGACAATATACCAAATTTCTGGTTAAAAAAGCTGAGAGTACTCCACTCTTGTTCACTCCATTCTTGTGAATGCCAAGGAATTCACAAGAATGCTTAAGGGCAATGAAGAGCCACCTTAATGGCTCACTATTGGCAATACATACCTCCTACCAAAAAACCAAGAGACCCATCTTGCCAATAAGTACAGACCAATCTGCTGTCTTACAACAACATACAAGTGGCTAACAGGGATAATACCTGATGCAAAATATAATCACCTTGCTGAAGGCAATTACCTCGAAAATGAACAGAAAGGATGTGCCAGAAAAAACTTGGCACAAAGGACCAGCTACTAATAAAGGAGGATTGCTGGAAGAGGCAAAGAAACTTATTAAAGGCGTGGATCAATTATAAAAAAAGGATTTGACAGTATGCCCCACTCCTGGATTCTCCAATGTTTGGAACTATCAATGTCCATGAAGGCATAAGATTATTCCTGCAGAAACAAATGGCCTGATGGCAAACAACAATAACAGTAAATTACAGGGAAGAAAATATACAGACCCCAAATATTAGGATCCAACAAGATATTTTCCAGGGAGCCTATCACCTTTTTTTTCTGTCTCACTATAGATCCACTTAGCAAAGTCCTTAAATACTGCAAAGCTGGATGCAATCTCAGTAAAGGCAGAAAGAAAGATGAAAATAAAAAAGTGAACCATCTACTCTTTATGGATGACCTCAAACTCTATGCAGAAAAAACAACTTGTCCCTCTGATAGAAACGGTAAAAAGTTTCACAGAAGACATCTTCATGGAGATTGGATATGAAAAATGTGCTAAATGCACTATAAAAAAAGGTAAAAAAGTGACAGCAGAACATCTTAAGCAGGATAATGGCTATATTGAAGACTTTGGAGAGGATGTTACACTGAAGAGAACATGAAGGTTAAACATGGACAAATGAGAGGAAAGGCAGAAAAGAAATATATTAGAAAAGTCCAACTTAAAAAGATACTCAAATCATGATTAACACCAAAAAACAATATAACTGCCATCAACCAACTTGCAATACATGTCATTTCCTATGGTTTTGGGTATTATTGACTGGCCATAATGCTACATCAATAGGCTTGATACCAAAACTAGGATATGCCTACCAAGAAGAGAGGGCAGTTTAGGTCTCATTGAAATCAGCCATGCATATCGAGCCACAATATTAAGCATGGGACAGTATATCAAAAACTCAATGGATAAAACAATCTCAATGGTAAAGGATCACCAAAATAAATGTCTATCACAACAGACCTCAAATACTAAACTCACAGAAAATTCAATGGGGGCCAGTTAAAGAACACTACAGAGAATAATGACTACCCGGCAACCCTAATTGCAAGAAAGATGAGGGAGGAGTATTCAAAGCAGGAAATGGAGACCAGGAAAGAAGGATGGCGACAAAATAAGAGAGCAGGGAAATTTATGGAAGAACTTAACCAGAAATACATAGACAAGGAGGCTTCACTGCAATGGCTCAAGCATGGCAAGCTACCATTTGATGAGGAACGAATCATCATAGCTGGAAAAGACCAGGGCCTACTCATAAATGGATTCAAGAAAATGATTGGAATACAAAAAAATGACCAATGCAGATTCTGCCACTAAGTCATTGAAAGTCCAAGTCATCTAATGTCTGGTTGCCAGATCCTTTTGGCAGATGGCCACTACACTGCCCGCCATAACAAAGTATTCAAATATCTCCACTGGAAAATCTGTGGAGAAATGCAGCTTGAGAGATCATAGTACATCTGGGAACATGAGCCTCCACCAATAACATCAAATGGAAAGTGGACTGTGTTCTATGACAAAGTAATCCAGAGGCAGATATATAAAAGACAAAGCCATTAAACCAGATATTATCATCTGGGATAAACAAAAAAAACTCTCATTATTGATGTAGCTGTCCTAAATGACTATGGATTAAATAGAGCTGAGTGAGAAAAAATCAAAAAATTTCAAAACCTCAAGAATGACCTAAAAACAACTTGGTCATTGAAAGAAATAGATATTATACCCGTTGTGATAGGGGCAACTGGGCTGGTGAAGCAAAACTTGAAAAAATACCTTGAAACAATAACAGGGATAGCCAAGTTTCTATGAAGTACAAATAGCAGGTATCAAAGGAACACGCGCCATCCTAAAAAGATCATTAGGATATAAATATTATTTATAAAGAAATCAAGTGTTAGCCCCAGGACAGGGGCCCATTGACTTCTAGAAATTGTTATAAGAAAATAAAACAAGAGAGACACAAAAAAATAAAATAAGAATAAAAAGAGAGAAACAATTTTCTTGTGAAGTCTGTGGATCAACATGTTCCAGCTTGAAAATACATTTGTAAACTTGCGAAGTTGGTTGATCAGCATTTTATGATAATTTGAAAGTAAATATGTGAACATGCACAAATAGTGATTAACACTGAAAAACAAAATAACTGCCATAAACCAAATTGCAATACCTGTCATTTCCTTTTTGTATGATTGACTGGTTACAATGCTAAATTAATTTTGATTGATACCAAAAGAAGGAAAATGCTAACACTGTGTGAATTAACCTACCAACATCAGTGAATGGACAGAATATACCTACCAAAAATATTGTGACAAAAAAATAATTGTGACAGTTTCTCCTTCTTAAGACTCCAATTTGATTCCCAGTTTAAAGCTGAGGTTTCTAAATCAAATTAGACTGCATGTTAAGAGTATTTAAGGGATTCGTTGGAGCCCTTATTCTCCGTAGCTGGCTATTTCGGATGAAAGAAAGAAACAAATACAATATAAAATGCAGACACTTGTATTAACAAAAGGTACAGAAATGTTGTTGCAAATTTTAATGGTATTTGCTACAAGACTTATCTGTGAGGTTAAATACTGTTCGTTGGAGAAGTGGTGATAACAGGGGTATTCTGGTCGCTGGTAGGAATGTTGATAAGATGCTTCATCAGGTCGTTTCTCATTATTCAGCCTTCTGTTAGTATGCTAGTGTATCAGCCTTAGAAAGTTTGCTGATACAATGCCTAGAAAGTTTGCTGGTGGTAGAGTTCTGTAGAGACGCTTATTTTCACGTCCTTCCCTGGTAACTGTTCTGTGATAAGCGAGGAAATTTGGTTTTGGCGCCAACCTTGTATGTTGGCTATCCGCCCCCTAGCGGCAGGGGGAGATAATTCTCTATCAGATTTCCGATAATGTATTAACATTGTTTTCTGTATATAAGATATAACTACCTAGGTATGTGAACTGGTCTATTAATTTCAGAGTATTGTGATCACATATAGAGATGTCTTCATCTTTTTAAAAAAATATGAGCTATATTTTATGAGTTTACATTGAGGCCAAAGCTTATTACCAATTTGTCTAGGCTATACAGCAGGCATTCTGCTTGTGTTTATGTATTTGCAAGAAGTGCTAGATTATCTATGCAGACTTCATCTGTGGAATAATAAAATATATGAGAATATTGTATAGAAAAACTTTTAATATATGTATTTATGTGCATAATAGTAAAAAATATTTTATTGAATTTTATTTCATATAGTCAAATCAAATCTTACATCATTTGATTAATTCTTTGTTGCTAGAATGTTGTAAATAAAATGAAGAGGTTGTACATTTATCATGATCTGACTGAAAACCAGAAAGTCTAGTGGTATTTTACGATAATTTGGGACTCTCTGTGTTAATGGTGATGATGCTTTGGTTCCACCAGCGCCATCATCCTTTGTTGACTTTGATTTTTTTGGATCTCGATACTTATTTTCTCATAGAAAAGCCACCATACTTTTTCTTTTTTTGTTTCTATTCATAAGTTTGGTCTTTTATCTCTTTATTTATACTGTAATTAGAAAACTATAAGACCAACCTGAAAAAAATGTTACGCCCCCAACATAAGGGTTTTCAAAATTAAGTGACCTGAAAAAGATGAGAAAGTTTTGAAATAAAATAAATAATGCATTATAAAGATCATTCATTGATAAATAAACACTGAACATTTCATTAAAATCTGATAATTCCCTGATTTTTGGTAAATTATTTTCTGTGGGGGGGCTAAAGTCATTTTGTCAAAAACGCCTTTTAGGCCAATTTTGGGTATAGCTAATGTTTGCCTTCCGTCGATAAATTTTAAGTAGAGCTTTGTAATAATAAAAAAGAGACAGAGACAGAGACAGAGGTAAAGTCAGTCACTCACTCAGCAGCAGTCACAAGCAAGCACCTTAATGTTTTTCTCTCCTCATACTAAGCTATTCTACATGTATTGAAGAGGGGGAGAGAAATAAGCTATACTTAAGACAGAGATTGGTTGGTGTTTGACTTAATTGTAAATTACAATAATTAGAACCAAACGAAGTAGTATTTTTTTTCAAACATTGATTAGATTTATGATTAGATAATATTTTTTTTATAACATTTGTGTACCTAGAAAAAAAGCCTTTAGGTGGCAAAGTTGGCTTCGCTCAGCTTTAGTATAATATAATAATAATAATATAATATATATATATATATATATATATATATATATATATAGTGAAGGGAAAATATATTTGTTCATTTAAAAATGAGTATTTTCCAACTGAACATGTGTGAAACACTGATGTTTACTCAAAAAAAAAAAAAGAAAAGAAAAAGGAATTATAAAAAAGTCTGTGAAAAAAGTATTTGTTCAAAATCCTAAATTACATTTATATCATATATATATTTTGTTTCATAGCAATTAATGATTTTACTGCTAACAATTTTTTTGGGTCTAGTTTTTTATGTGCTTTCCCACTATGTATGGGTATTTGAGACAAGACTCTTATGTAACAAATAATGAAACAAAGAATAACCTATTTTATTTTCCTTTAAAAATATGAGATCCAGCCTTTTCCTATCACATCTGATCTGTTACCCTAGACTGATGCCTGAAATAACAGATCAAATTATAATGAGAAAAAGACACATCTTTATACAATCCCTTCAGTCATGCCAGCAATCACAATTCTAGCCATTGTTAGGACTGCGAGAAATATCCAAAACTTCTTACATATAATAAATCATTTAGTTTTGTCAAAGAAACTGTTTTCTTATGTTTATGTGTGTTTTCTTAATACATGTCAATATGTGGGGGAATAATTTGTATGCCATTCTGAGTGACCTGTGTTCCTCCAGCATCTGATGCTCATTGGTTTATGTGGTGGAATAATTTATATGCCATTCTGAGTGACCTGTGTTCCTCCAGCATCTGATGCTCACTGGTTTATGTGGTGGAATAATTAATATGCATTCTGAGTGACCTGTGTTCCTCCAGCATTTGATGCTCACTGGTTTATGTGGTGGAATAATTTATATGCCATTCTGAGTGACCTGTGTTCCTCCAGCATCTGATACTCACTGGTTTATGTGGTGGAATAATTTATATGCCATTCTGAGTGACCTGTAATCCTCCAGCATCTGATACTCACTGGTTTATGTGGTGGAATAATTTATATGCCATTCTGAGTGACTTATTATTTCTTGTATTCATTAATTTAACCAAAACAAATAAAATCTTTAAGAAAATAAAATTGTATGTTCTAACACAATTATTTGATTTTAATTTTTGTTATATGAGTAAATTCATCGTGTAATGGTTCGAAAACTAATCTTGCAGATCTTTTACTGATGTGACTAAGTCAGTTCTTTTAATTAAAAAGAAAAAGTGCAAAAAAATTTTTTCAGTCACAGGAAATGGTTTTCTTAAACAAAATATAAACAAAAATTATAGAACAAAACGCCAGACAAAGCCTGTCATTTTTCCTCTTTTTCACTTCAACCTAATGTTCAATCATAATTCTCCATTAAATATAATAATAAAATTCTTATTGTTAACTGTGTTTTGTCTCATTCTTAGAGTTGTCAGCATCTACAGCAGCTCATTTCCACTAATCTCTCACCCATCATAAAGACACTCTAACCAATCACTGTTCTGTGAATCAAAGGAACTGGTGTGGATCGAGAGAGCAACTGGCTGGAGACATGTCGTAGTCACAGAACTAAATCCTCTTACCAAGTAACTAAGACTGTTATAAGACCACACTACTGAATAAAAAGTTTTATCATGGTGGATGGGTTGGGTATATACAAGAAAAACAGAATTATCTCCCTTGAGTTTTGTTTCTTCAAAAATATTTTTGAATCATTCTTTAAGGAATGATGCTGTTGTATTTTTTATTTCAATCCAACCACCTGAATAAAATTTGTTTTATTTAAAATTTTAGACTTTCTCTTTTTTCTCTAATATTGCATTGCCCAAAGGAAAAGAAATTGGACAAAAGTAAGTGTAATGTTCTGTTATTTTCTTTTGTTAGTCATTTTCAAGAAAGTATTGTTTTATTTTATCAACAGTATATTAATATTTAAATTCATTTTTAGTAATTTCAACCCTGTGTAGTGAATAAATTATGGCATTGATAACTAAAGGTTGTCCCTGAATGTTTGTTATATTTGTTCTGTTTAAAGTGGGCAGCGCTAAATTTTCTATAGAGTTTTCAACAAAAATTATTAGAATTCTATAATAAAGTAAGTATGTTTTTAGAATCTAGATGTATGACATTTTAAACTTAACATCATGCTATTCATATTTTAAATGAATTTTATATATTAATTTACCATAGCAGAAATACCTAATTAAATCAGAAAGTATTGAAATAAAATAACTGATACATTAAAAAATTCATTCATTGATAAATCAACACTGAAAATTTCATTAAAATCAGATAATTCCCTGATTTTTGGTAAAAAATTTTCAATCGGGAGGGTTAAATTCATTTTGTAAACATGGTTTTACACCATATTTAGACAGCGTTTATGGCTATATGTGAGCAAAATTGACCAAAATAATAGTTTAAAATGTATTAAAAATAGATTATATGCGTAATATCATTTTGCTTTTTTTTACTGATGTTCATTATGCTACTATTTTTCAACTTAGGCAAAAATTTCACCTTAAATAATCGATTTAATTCTAATTTGTTTTTATAAAATGAAAATGAGTCAACATTTGTGCCTAATTCATCCATCAATAAGTATGATGATATTATCATTCTTTTTTTTTTCTTTTTTTTTTGACCAAGTTACCTTTAAGCACCCCAGGGGCAACCAGGATTCAGAGGGACATGTTTTGCTTTGCACTGTCAAAATCCGGTTGTTTGTTAGGGTTAGGATTAGCATCTAGTTTTATAATTTAAAAAAAAAATGCATCTAAAAATCATCTGGTAACAAACAACCGGATTTTGACGGTGCAAAGCGAAACATGTCCCTCTGAATCCAGGTCGACCCTGGGGTGCTTAAATGTAACTTGTCCTATTTTTTTTTTTTTGATAAAAGCTTAAGTATTTTTGTTCCTTTTTCTTAATTTTTCATAGTTCATAAATATGAATGACATTCATATTTCTTATATGAACAATGAAAAATGTCATTTATCGAATAAACATAGTTTTTTTTTATCATTAAAAACATTATTTATTTATTATTATTAATTAAACATTATTATTTATTATTAAAAAATCATTATTTAAACATTATTTTTTATTCATTCGTTGAACAATTTATATATTGAATAATATAGGGACTGGCCTTTTTGTCGTCTGCTAGGAATTTTAAAAGCGAATTAAAAATAATTAAATCTATTATTTAAGGTCAAACTTTGTCTAAATCAATAAGTAGTAACATAATGACCATCATTAAAAAAAGAAAAATATCATTACATATGCAGTTTATTTTTGATAGATTTAAAACTATTTATTTTGGTCAATTTCGACACGATCCGCCATTCAGCCTCTTTTTCAATGGTTTTAGGTGCTTGTTTACAATT
This sequence comes from Doryteuthis pealeii, assembly GCA_023376005.1. Classification (NCBI taxonomy): domain Eukaryota; kingdom Metazoa; phylum Mollusca; class Cephalopoda; order Myopsida; family Loliginidae; genus Doryteuthis; species Doryteuthis pealeii. Next base: position 100,368,001 of record CM042151.1, read on the forward strand.
TTAAAATAACATTTGGGATGGAAAAAAAAATTACCAAAAATCAGGTAATTATCTGATTTTAATGAAATTTTTAGTATTGATTTAACAATTAATGAATTTTATAATGCATCAGTTATTTTATTTCAAAACTTTAATTTAGTATTTTTGCTATGAAAAATTAATATATAAAATTCATTTAAAATAAAAATATTCGGATTTTAAATTTAAAATGTCATATTTTTAGATTCTAGAAATAAATATCTACTTAGTGCAAACCTTATTTTAGGAGCAAAAAGTAATAAGTTTTGAAGAAAAACTCTATTGAAAATGTACTCCCTCCCCTTTGTGTATAATTTTTTTCATTTATGAAATAATAGCCAATTAAATAATTATCGAAATGAGTAAAAAAGAAATCTCTAAAAAATAAACTATTTATTATTTTTTTACATTTTATTTTTCGATTTTCGGTACTTATTTTCTCATAAAACAACAACCGTAAAAAATTTTTTAGTTTCTATTCATAACTTCGGTCTTTTATCTCTTTATTTATACTGTAATTAGTAGGTACCACCAATTTGACCCTGTGCAATTTACCCCCCCTACATTTAACACAATGAAACTTGCAGAAAAATTAATATTTTCTTGAAAAGTTTTTTCCATTCAAAAGAAAAAACATTAAATAAACTCCTGATGATTTTTAACATTTTTTATCAGCATACGAAAATAATGAAAATTATGATTGAAAAACAATGTTTTCATTTTTGCACTGTTAAATCAACTGAAATTTAACGTAGCTAAAAACAAGTTACGATAAGAGGATTTTTAAAAAATTCTATGAAAAATCAATTAATGGTCCGATTTTCACGAAAATTTCCATAAATGTTTACCATTGGATGTAAATACATCTGAAATAGTTTTTTTCTAAAATATATTAGGGGAAATATTTTTTTACGATGTCTATCACCCCCCTATTTTATTTTATGAGATAAAAAAAAATGATGTGGAAAAAAAATTTGGTACTTTTTTTCTATAAAGATAAGAGGCTGAATAACTATATCAATGAAATTGTATAACGTACCGAATTATAGTTTTTTTAGGAAAAAATAATGAAATCGGAAATAAAAAGTGCAAAAAAAATGTCATAATATTAATATTTGAAAACTTTTTTTCTTATGTAATTGGTATGTACTATATTCTATTAAATTGTCAAAAAAAAAATTTTTTTTTAAAGAAATTAATTTTTACGAGATTTTCAATATTTTGTGTGATTAAATATTTTTATTTTCTGCGTGAAATAAATTAAATATTTTTTTTTCCTGTGGAAAAAAAAAAATTTTCACTGATATTTAAAAACATGAATTTTAGAATCAGGTGAACTAAAAGTTGGTCCGATCCGTGCTCGATTAATATTTTTAAAAGAATTTGTAATTTTTATTGTTGAATAGTAATTTTTGGTTCTTAGAATATATGGAAGGGCATAACCGTCATATTTGTTTTACAAAGAGACGAGACGCTTCTGAATAACAACCGAAGTTTGTTTTTCTTTCTTCAAAAAAGTTAAATAAGATAATTTTTTTCGCTATTAGAATACAAAGTAAGTTTACAGGATTATTTTATCAGTTTTTCTCTTAGAAAAAATATTGAAATTTTCATTTCATTTTCGATTTTAAAAAGTAATACCAAAACCGAAGACATTTTTTTAACGTCAATTTCACGGTGGTATTTTACTATTAAATTTTTTCAAGTTTTTATTCATGTTAATAGTAAAAACATTGTTTTTCGTTCATAATTTTCATTATTTTCCTAAGCTGAATTTTTTAAAAAATCATCAGGACTTTTTAAAATATTTCTTCTTTCGAATGCACAAAAAAAAAATTCTAGATAATATTTCAAGATAAAAAAAAAAAGAATATCTTAAAAATCGTTGAAAACAAATAAAATCGGTTATTGAATATGCACAAGACAAAAAGTTAAATTAGTGTTATCCATACTTTTACTGGTTAATTGTAGAAGGGAAATAATTAGTAACTTTTCTGTCTATATTACGGTCTGAAAATTACCCTTTCGCATGTAATACGGGCAGGTTTGTTTATTTTTTAAGATAACGATGTAATTTTTCCCAATCGGATAATTTGATCTTTGAATTAACTATTTTTCTTTGTAACAACCCTGTATGATCTTTTTTTTACGAGATTTTTGATAAACAAAGTTCGGAAATATCTATTTCCGTTTTATTCAAGATGGCATAAACGGTCTGGTGGTACCTAGTAATTAGTATCGAAAATGACCAACTCGCAAAACATTTTACTCCCCCAACATAAGGGGGGTCAAAAATAAGTGACCTGAAAAAAATGAGAAAGTTTTGAAATAAAATAAATAATGCATTATAAAGATCGTTCATTGATAAATAAACACTGAAATTTCATTAAAATCCGATAATTCCCTGATTTTTGGTAAATTATTTTCTGTAAGGCTAAAGTCATTTTGTCAAAAACGCATTTTAGGCTCATTTTGCCAGTAGCTAGAATAATAGTTCAATGGAATATGCAATATTCGGATTCATTTAATTTATATTATAAAAAAGATAATCGGAATTATCTCCCCTTGTTTCCAATCCTTTCTATGTTGATTGCAAACGAACGAAGTATTTTAATTGAATTCAAACAGAAAACATTAGTTTTATTTAGAATATTTTTTTCCTTTTTCTATAAAGATGAATAGCCCAAAAGAAAAGAAATCAGACGAAAGAAAAGAGAAAGAAGTAAGTACAACATTCTATTATTATTTTTTTTCTTTAATACGATACGTCATGTTCACAAAAATTGTTTTCTGACGAAGAAGTGAATTAGTTTTGTTTTTTTTCATTTGTGATATTAGTTTTATTCTCTACCGATATAAAAAATACTTATAATCTTTTGAAAACTGATTGAATTATTTTCTATTTAATATTTTATTTTCGCTATTTTCCGTGTTTATTGATGGGGATGACATAAACAAAGATCCCCATCGAAATGCTGTTAGCTGGTTAAATTTCCGTAAAATATTTAAAAAATTATTTTATTATAAAAAAAATCATTCGATTATAAAAAATGATTTTATTAAATAAATACAAAACGAATCTTACTCCTTAAGAGTAAAAAAACACATATAAATTCATCAAATGGAGAAAAAAAACTAGTTAATTTGACAATAGATTTTTTAAAGATTATCATTCGGTTATTATAAAACTCGGTACATGAAAAAATTAAAGAGAGGTAATAAAAAAATTAAAATTCCTTATTTTAAAATAATTACTAAAAATTAGGAATTGTCCAATTTTAAGGAAATTTTCAGCACTTTATTCATTAAATAAAGAAAACAATGTAAAAAGAAACACATAAAAAAATTCAATACCCGAATTAAGTTATTTGAAAATTTAAAAGTTATTTTCTTAAAACTGAAAAAATAATTTTTGTAGCGTGTTTTCTCGATATCAATTATTCAAGGTCAAATTTTTGTCCAAGTTAAAGAGTAGTAACATAATGAGCATCATTTAAAAAAGAAAATATTACATATGCAGCACCTGCTGATAAGGGGGATCACACGAATCTTTTTCTAAAAATCAACTAAAGTAAACTATCTGATTTTAATAAATCTTTCGATATATGAAGTAATAAAAGAAGAACTTTTATTTTAAATAAATGTTTACAAAATTGAAAAGGCCAATTATTATTATTTCTTCTTTTCGAGTTTTCACATCAGCATTAGCTGATGGTCTTTCAATGGAGTCGAGTGACAGCAAGTCTCCCCAGGTCTCCAGGACTCTTCTGAGTATTCTGGCAGATTGCAGCAGTACAGTGTTCTGAATGGTATCAACCCTTCCTCTGATTTCTAGACTTTACAAACCCTTTTCTAATCCTTTTGGGACCGTTCCAATTGCACCAACTACAATTGGTATCACTTTCACTTTCATATTCCATAACTTTTTCAGTTCTCTGGCAAGGTCCAGATATTTGTTCATTTTTTCATTTTCCTTTAGCTACACCCTGTGATCTGCTGGAACTGCAAAATCCACCAGTTGACAAGTTCTTTCTTTTTTGTTAATCAACACTAGGTCTGGTCTTCTTGCTGGGATAAGGTGATCCGTTTTTATTTCAAAGTCTCAGAGAATTTTATGCGTTTCGTTCTCAAGAACAGATTCTGGTTTATGCATATACAATTTTGTTGTATGGTCAAATTTTAATTTTTTGCATAATTCCCTGTGGATCACCTTCCCAACCAAGTTGTGTCTAGTTTTGTACTCCCGTTGTGCAAGTTTACTACATTATTATTTTTTTTTTTTTGTTAATTTTTGTTTTGCACATTAATCTCCCGTGTAAATTTCTTGGAAGTTTTTTTTTTTTATATAAGAATGAATTTTTTACATAGGTTCCATCATTTACATTTTTGGGAAGATAATTCAATAATGGAACCTATGTAAAAAAAAAAAAGAAAAAGAAAAAAAAAGAAAATTGATAATCTGATTTTTTTGGCAGTATGACATTTTAACATTTGAGAACTTAAGTCTCGTGAATAAGAGAAAATATCCTTTTTGTTTTTTCTTTTTTTTTTTAAGGAATGTTATATTAAAAGTTTCTGTTGTCCACTTTTTTATCTTTATATTTTTGGGGGGAATTTAAAAAAAAATTCACAATGTAAAATAAATACTCACATTCATTGTATAACAAAATCATATCTATTTGATTAAAAAACATATTGTATTGAAAATATGTAACTAAAAATAATGAAATAGCATTAATTGGTCTTTATAAAAAAAATATTGAAAATAATGTTTGAATTGAAAATTGTCATTGTTTTTTATTATAGGAGGTACATAATATTCTATTCACATTTGGACAATAAGTGGAACTATACTAAGTACACAATGACAATGGGCAAATTAATGTTTTGTTAATTAATATTTCATTCACCTAACTTAAATATATATCTATACTTTATCAGAAATGTATTGAAAAAATGTCTCGCTTTTTATAGTATTTCTGATAGAATTTTCTTGTAAATAATTTTTAACATTATAATTTTGATTTTCCCAACTCTCTTTTCTTTTTTTTTTCAATAATATTAAGAGTTGGCAAAGGCATCAACAAAATGGTAATATTAATAATTTGTTTTTGTTTCAGATTAAAAATTATTAGATGTATTGTTACATACCCACATGGTCATGTTGTGGGTATATACACAATGTTCTCTTACTAGAGAGGGGAGAGAGATAGACAGGTAGACAGAGAGTTGTATAGATGCATAAATTACTTTCTTCTCTGGACATTCGTGTAATGTCTAGCTTCTTTCTATTTTGCTGGTTGTTCGTCTTTTACTCATTTCTTTGTCTGTCTTTTTGCCAAGACATGCATCAACAAACAACACCATATTATTTCTTTAAACTTTTATTTACTTTACTTAACTAAATTAACTAAACACAGGACGCGTGTGCAAGTGAGCCCAGGCTTCTCATCTGATGTCCAAGCAGGTACTAATGAGTTAAATAGCTCTCACGTGACTTCATGTGATTTGCGGGCTTTCTGCCTTATCTGTAATATTCCATGGAAAGGGCCGCATGTGATATGAAAGCGACCATCCCTGTAGAAATACAGTTTTTGTTACAGACAATCTCCATTATTAATAGATATTGTCAATCTTCAAGCAATTTTCTTTTAATGAAAGTGTGAAGCAACGCCTATTCTCATTCACTGACGGTTTTCCCATTAAAGCAGTATCTATTTCCCCTGCATCTTCATCACATACAAGATGACATAGGTCATTTTTTAGGCGGAGTACAGTAAGCACAGCTTATTTAGATTTAACCTTTCTCTTTCCAATGCTTCTTTCATATTTAACCATAGCAAGCGTATAAGACGAACACATGCCTTTCATAAGACCCTCTCAAAGGGATGTCATTGTATGTCGATAATCTTAATTTGATAGTGAAGTTCCACACACAAACGAACAGGTTTTGGTGCTCTTATGCAACTTGTCTTTTAAACATAAGATGTGACTCTGTATGCAAGAAGAAAATGTTTCTTTGGATAACTCAATTGAGTTTCATATGCAATTTGTGTGTTTGATTTTGTTTGACTGTCAAATTAATCCTTACATTGTATTTCAATTTATGCAACAATTGTTAGACCCATTACAGTCCATTCTGCTTCCGAGAATTTTAAGGCTTTTCTAAATCTAAAATCGTAGCGTGTACGAGATTAAGGAGAATGCGAGTAGACTGATGTCGGTGATCCGGAAAAATAAGTTCACATTATTTTGAAATGTTAAAAAATGATTGGTTAATCATGAGGGACCGAGGAGAAAGCGCCATAGCCTTGCTTTTAAAAATCTATGCTACCATAGGGATTATGCAACATTCAATCAAAATAAGTTCACATTATTTTGAAATGTTCAAAAATGATTGGTTAATCATGAGGGACCGAGGAGAAAGCACCATAGCCTTGCTTTTAAAAATCTATGCTACCATAGGGATTATGCAACATTCAATCCTTACTAATCTTTCAAATTCATGACTGGTTATAATAACAAGCCATGAATTTCTTTTTACTTGCCTCCTTAATGTGAAGCACTAATTTTTCTACTACTATTCTATTGGCCCGCACAGTGTGTTATTCATACATGCATAAATACAATACATTTTTTTGTCAATTACAATGGAGCCCTCTGCAATCTTCCATCCAAAACAAAAACCATATCTGGACCATCTCATGGCTCCAAAATCCTGGTCACAAACCTCATAAACCACGGTCTTTCCAGCAATACATTCGCCTGGACTCGCATGACCAAAAACATTCACTTCTTTCCACAGGTAAAACCTGGAGTGATCTCTAACATACACAAAAATTCCTAACAAAATTTTTTAAAAAGATTACATCCATGGCCTCCAAAACAATATGTAATAATTTCAACACAATTTCAAAAACATTACAACAATAAAAATTACATGCACGCAGAAAACAAAATACACAGTGCCTGAATATTTTACTAGCTACGTGCTAGTCTTAATCATCTCTCATTTTACTAATGTACCGCACAACACACTGATACCATTAAGTATTTTAAACTTCCTTTTTTACGCCTATTTTTGTGCCACTTAGTTTGACTCTGACGGACAATCCTTTTACCTTGGTTAACACATTTCCACACACGGTCACTGCCGGTGGCTACAAATTCTTCAGGATCCCTCCAACACAAAAAGTAGGCACTCGTCTGTTTTTTTTACACCCAATTGTTCACTGACCTTGCTGTCTGCATTCGGATTCAATACACCTTTCACTGCCGAAACGTTTTGGAGACCATTCCCAAAATCATAACCCTTCCCCCAAATTAATCCTCAGAAAACACCGGGGCAGACAATCACCATTTTCTCATGTATTCCCCTTTTTCGGAACCCCAAAACATACCACAATCCAAAATTATTCCTAACGAGTTAACTAGTTCTCATGTGACTTCACGTGATTTGCAGACTTTCTGCCTTACCTGTAATATTCCATGGATAGGGCCACCCATGATACGAAAGGGACCATACCTGCAAAAATACAGGGGGGGGTGCCAATAATCTATGCCACCACATAGATTATGCAGCAATATGATTCTCCATAGAAAATTACATTGCTCAAATTCTTCGTGCTAAGATTCTATAATTATGTCAACAAAGATTAAGAATTTATCATAAATTGATTTAAAATTAAAAAAACATATTATATGTAACAGAATTTTAAAAATATTAAATGTAATGTAACGGATTTGCATGTGGGGGTGTGAGCAGAAAATAAAGGGACTCTCATTTTGTAATAGAATGATAAACCACGATTCTGAGGCTTGGTTCAATGGTCTAAAAGTCTGGTTGTACAAAAGATTTCAGACTTTTTGGCCACCAAAGTTTTTTTAAAAATCTATTTTTCAGACGAACTGGTGACCTTAAATGACATGTGGAATAAATGGAAACTGATGGATTTAAAAGATTTCTCTGGAACAAATATTAGAAATTTTGTATATAACAGGTTTAAACTGGATTGAAAAGGCAGTTGGGCTAAGAATTTTTGCCGGGGTTAGTTGAGGCGAGCAACGTACAAATCGGTGAAAAATATCTGGTGTTGTGGGGAGGTGTGAAAGGCCTGCTTGATAGTTACCAGCTGAACGAAGTTTAAACACTACCAAAGTATTAATGAAGCTAAAACTCGAAGCCAAATTTTAAAAGAGCACATATTACAACCTCTTCTCTCTCAAGAACAATTCTGAAGAAATTAAATAAAAGAGCCATTTGAAAAGCAAGAAGTCTTGTCCTCATCTTTATTTTACTACAGCAAATTCCTTGAATGAAAGCCACTAAAGTAAACAATGACTCTTCCCCGGCCCCTAAATAAGACGTATGCAGATAACCCATGGAGATAAAGTAAATTGACCTTAACTAAAACTGCTGGCTTGTAAGGTGATACCCCCTTTATTGATAGTTATCCGTTGACCACGGGAAAAGAGTGGAAGAATTCTTTTTGGGTAAAGGCTGATATCAGTGACTACTAATTACAGGAATTGTGTATGTAAGCAGAAACCCCAAGGATGTGTATGCTTGTGAATAGAAATGAATGAGTGTGTCAACCTTTATACAATTTGTACAAGTTCTTTTGGGGCCATGCATTTCGTAAAGGGCTATGTAACAATAAAATAGTAGAAAGAGAATTTTCCATTTTTTATTGACATTTTAAAATATTTTTTACCAATTTACGTGTGTATAAAAAGTCAGTTAATTAAACATACCTAAATAAAATAAAAATGTTGGCTGTTTGATTTTTCTAAATTTGCAGGTGTCAATAACATCTGCTTGTAGGGACTGGGTGCTGTGGTGTGCTTCCTAGCCCTGGACCTTTTTCATATTATCTGGAGAAACTCCTGTGTGTTGTATCTGGGTTATTTTTACCTGACATCTTATTCTGGCTTAGTAGATCTTTAGATCATGTTCATTTTCCTGTATGGGCATAAGAATCTCAATATCCATATTTAAAGCCATATTTGTTTCTGTAATATCATTTAGTTTGGGGATCTCATGCCCTCCCTCCACTCGGGATACCCTGAGGGTATTTATCCATAGTAGATTCATAAAGTCAATAAAGATTAGTAAATGCAAAAAGAAGGAAACTTCTAATAATACTTTATGAATGCATATTGGAAATCATTTTCAATGTCAATAGATACTTGAAATTATTTCTGTGTCATTTGCTTTTAATATGATATTCCAAATAAGGTATGAGTCTCTTATTTTTTTATATTTTAAATAATACTTGAATTTTTATTCTTTCATAGATAACAGATGTGGAGAATCAACTTTTTGGTTATGAAGTCATTGGATCAGAATTTTCACAAAGTTCTCATTTGAAAAAGCATATGCAAACACACACTGGAAAGAAACAATTTTCTTGTGAAGTATGTGGATCAGCATTTGACAAGTATTCCATTTTAAAAATACACATGCGAACACACACTGGAGAGAAACCATTTGCTTGCGAAGTCTGTGGATCAGCATTTTCACAGAGTTCCAGTCTGAAAAAGCACATGCAGACACACACTGGAGAGAAACCATTTACTTGTGAAGTCTGTGGATCAGTATTTTCTACTACTTCCAATTTAAAACGACACATGCGAACACACACTGGAGAGAAACCATTTGCTTGTGAAGTCTGTGGATCAGTATTTTCTACTACTTCCAGTTTAAAAAGACACATACGAACACACACTGGAGAGAAACCATTTGCTTGCGAAGTCTGTGGATCAGCATTTTCTTGTAGTTCTCATTTGAAAGACCACATGCGAAGCCACACTGGAGAAAAACCATTTGCTTGTGAAGTCTGTGGATCAAGATTTTCCCGTAATTCCGACTTGAAAATACACATAGGAAGACACACTGGAGAGAAACGATTTTCTTGTGGACTCTGTGAATCAGCATTTTACTCACGCTCCAATTTGAAAAAACACATGCGAACACACACTGGAGAGAAACCATTTTCTTGTCAGGTCTGTGGATCAGCATTTGACAAGCATTCCAATCTAAAAATGCACATGCGAACACACACTGGAGAGAAACCATTTGCTTGTGAAATCTGTGGATCAGCATTTTCGAGTTCTTCCCATTTGAAAAAGCACATGCGAACACACACTGGAGAGAAACCATTTACTTGTGAAGTCTGTGGATCAGCATTTTCAGATTCTTCCCATTTAAAAAGACACATACGAACACACACTGGAGAGAAACCATTTGCTTGTGAAGTCTGTGGATCAGCATTTTCAGATTCTTCTAGTTTGAAAGCACACATGAGGACACACACTGGAGAGAAACCGTTTACTTGTGAAGTCTGTGGATCAGCATTTGACAAATATTCCATTTTAAAAATACACATGCGAACACACACTGGAGAGAAACCATTTGCTTGCGAAGTCTGTGGAAAAGCATTTTCTATCCGTTCTTATTTGAAAAAGCACATGCGAACACATACTGGAGAAAAACCATATTCCTGTGATGTCTGCAGATCAGAATTTTCTCGTAGTTCCAGTTTGAAAAGGCACATTCGAACACACACTGGAGAGAAACCATTTTCTTGTGAAGTCTGTGAATCCGCATTTTCTAATAGTTCCATTTTAAAAATACACATGCGAACACACACTGGAGAGAAACCATTTGCTTGCGAAGTCTGTGGATCAGCATTTTCTATCCATTTTGATTTGAAAAAGCACATGCGAACACACACAGGAGAGAAACCATATTCCTGTGAAGTCTGCGGATCAGCATTTTCTTGTAGTTCTCATTTGAAAAGGCACATGCGAAGCCACACTGGAGAAAAACCATTTTCTTGTGAAGTCTGTGAATCAGCATTTTCTAGTAGTTCTAGTTTCAAGAAGCACATGTGGAGGCACACTGGAGAGACTTGAGATGTCAAGCAGAGGGAATAAAATAGTATTTGAGGAGAAAATAACATCCTCCATCCTAAAATGCAATGTAAATACTCTGCATAAAGAAATCAAGTGTTAGCCAACGAAGGGGCCCATTCTTTATGAAAATTGAAAAAGAAAGAAAGAGAGAAACCATTTGCATGTAAAATCTGTGCCTCAAAATTCTCACTAAGTTTCAACTTACACATGCAAACACACATGATATAAATATTCTTTATAAAGGAATCAAAATTTTTATAAGAAAATAAAAATTAAATTTTAAAAAAAGAGACGAACCGTTTTCTTGTTACTTCTGTGTATCAGCACTTATATTGCAGTTCCAGCTATAAAATACATGTACAAACACATACAGGAGAAAAGCTGTCTGCTTGTGAAGTCTGTGGACCAAGATTTTCTGATCTGAAAACATGCAGGTGTACACACACTGGTGAAAAAACGTTTTAAATATCAATTTATATAGAAAGAGACTGATTGACTTAAATATATATATATATATAATCACATCCCTCCTATATTAAGCTAGATACCGCAAATGTTTTGTTTTGTCTTTATTGTCCCATGGCTTGTGTAACTTTTGATAGAAATTAACAGAGGAACTGAATAGTATGGGGTTAACACAATTGTGACAAATTATAGGCTTCAGACAGATAATCTCAGAATCATAATATATATATATATATGTGTGTGTGTAGGTATATATTTATGATGTAGTGCAAAAATCTTGTTTCATTTTCATTTTAAAAACGAATTAAAACTAATTAAATTGATTATTTAAGGTCAAATTTTTGTCTAAATCAAAAAAAAAATCATAAAAAAGTAATATCAGTAAAAAAAAAGCCAAATAATTTAATTGAGGTGACCAGCCGATTGATCAAAGGGTGCCTCTCCGACCGCCTGTCTAGCCTAAGTAAGGGCCAAAAGGGAGTGTTGCATGTGATAGACTGCTTAGCCACCAGGATTCTTTTCTTAAGCACCACGTGTTGCCACCAACGACCAACAGTTGGCCCAATTGAGCGAATCTTACCCCTATATAGAAGTGCAGTCGGTGTAGTTTACAGCCCTAGTCGACAGGGTGGTCCTTGAATTAAGTGCCTTAACAGGAAAGAAGATTATGTTTTAAAATCAATATTTGTGTAATGATAAATGTCTTTTCCCTTATTGATCTACTAGAAACGGCTACCCCGTGTTGCCTGGGTATAGGGGGTGCAGAATACCTAGTGTATTGATTGGTTTAGTTTTGAGATTCACAAATGCTGGATATTTATTTCTATGTATATTTCAATTTTTAAATATCTTCGAATATAAATCAAATCTTCATAATTTTTGCACAAAAAGCAAGACCCGATGATATTTAATGTGTGTGTATATTTACTTTGTCGTTAATTGTTTTATTTTCGTAGTTTCATCTGGACAAACATGTTGATTGCGACGTTTTTGTCAGACGAATACCACTCCTTAGACATGTCATTGTCTGAAGGAGTATGTGTACATAGATGGATAATAACACATTTAATTTATTTTTAAACTATTTTTTCAGTCAATTTTGCTCAAATATATTGCAAACATGGCTGCTTTTTTATGTATTTACAGAGGAAAAAAACATATAGAAATTCAGGCATATAACAGTTTTTTCTTAGAGATCAATAACAAAAAAATAAATACACTCATTTACATAAGAATTAATGTAACTGCCACTAAACTGGACAGTTAATTATATCTTATTTTGAATAGTAGAAAATGTCACGTGACCTCTCCTCATATGAAGGGCAATTGAGAACTAAAAACGATTATCAAAAATTAGGGAATTATCTAATTTTAATAAAATTTTCTGTGTTGACTTATTAATCAATGAATTCTTTTTTTTAATTACTGGTTCAATGGAAATAAATTGAAATTCTTTAAAACAAATATTACTATTGCTACTTACCATAGCAGAAATAATTTATATACCTAATTAATTGATAAAATTCCTTTAAAATATGAAATGTCTAATTTTTAAGTTTCAAACTTCATATTTTTAGATTCTAAAAACAAATCTTTATTTAAAAAAAAAGACTACTTTAGTATTATCTAATAATCTTTAGAGAAAACTCAATTGAAAAATTAAGCCCCCACCCTTTTAGACAGAAAAAATTCGATGTATAATTTTTGCACTGATATTCTAGAAGCTAATTATATACAAAAACAACATTAAAAAAATAATCTCAAAAAAATGATTTTTTTTTTTACATTTTATATTCTACCAGAATAGCTTCTATTCACACCTTTGGTCTTTTGTCTTTTTATTCATACTGTAATTAGTTTTGAAAGTATATTACCCCACGGATGTTTTTCACCCCAAAAATAGTCATGGTTGGGTCTTAGTTAAAGTGACCTGAAAAAATCAGAAAATTTGAAGTATAATAATTGATGCATTATAAAATCGTTTATTGATAGATCAACACTGAAAATGTCATTAAAATCAGATAATTCCCTGAATTTTGGTAAATTTTTTCAGCCGGGGTGGGGTGTTTAGTTTTGATATTCATATTCCATGATGAATAAATAAAGCGTGTTAAAATAAGAAAATACAACCAGGAGAGAGAGAAGATAACGAGGTGACTTGGATGAGATTTATCCTCAAACTAAAAATACGCCATTAAAAAGGACACCAAAAAGGTTAGACAGAAAATGGGCAGGGCTTAAAAACATGCTAATTTTATTTCAAATGCATCATAAAAGAAAACAAGATTATATTTCAACAGGGGGTAAATTTATTTTGTAAAATATGGATTTGACATCATCTTTGGCACTCCCTATTGTTTATATATACAAGCTGATCTAAGGATCACCAACATGAAGCTCAGAGTATATATAAGAGATAAACAGAAGTTGCTGTGCTACAAGACTTAAAAAAGATATATATATATATATACATATATATATATATATATATATATATATATATTTGAGATCTATCTACAGTGACATCACCTCAGGTTATGAGGGATTTTGTCTTGGGTATCATATCTCCTATCTAGGTGGGCCACCACAATGAGTGTGGTCTGCTGCCCAGTACACTGAATACAAAGTACAGTTAGACCTGTGCATGACCAGGAGTAAAGCAAGCATCCAATCAGAGCTATCCACTCTATTATGATAAAAATGAGAGTTGGATAATCCAGATTGAATGTCCATTCAATCTTAATCACACATACTTCTTTATTGCTTATAAAAACTCACTCATACACATACACACATACACACACACACTATATATATATATATATATATATATATATATATATATATATATATACAGTTACATTAATATGATAATATACACATATATATGAAACAGTCTCAAATTTATTGTATGGAAATATTTTAATCTTATTTTGACCTAAATCTTTTTCTCATTATAATAACAAATAATTTCTATCAAACCTCAGTTCCAAAAAGTTATCACTATGTACACACCTAAACACATCCACCCACCTATATATATATATATAGTGAGGGGGGAAATTATTTTTTCATTTCAAAAAATAAGTATTTTCCATCTTAACATTGGTGAAACACTCTGATATTTAAACAATGTATGTGTAAGAACATTGTCTTGACTATTTCACAAAAAGGTAATTAAATGCTACAATGAAATGCTCAGTTTAAGAAATAGTTATTACTATGTAAACTCACTTGCATACGTTACACCTTCAGTGGGACGGAGGGCTATTTGCACGTCTTATACTGCATTTGCTGCACTGGTCATCTTACAATTACTTTATTCTATTTTCCTCTGGATGTAATGCCTTAATTAATGCCTTATTTACTCTTTCTTGCAAAATGTACAAGATAAGGTCTTCAAAATATTTAGAAATCACAGAAACATTTTTCAATGATGTTTACATGTATCTATTTTAGAAACATAATCATCATTTCTGCCAATGCATTTTTGTAGGCACTCTAGCAGTTTTTTGTATGCCTTTTGCACCACCAGCTTGCCACCATGTCATTGTAGAAGCATTAAACATCATCATTGCAAACTCCATACACCACTTGTATCAATTGGCCATGAATTTCAATCAGTTTAATGTCCTTTGTATTCTAAAAACTATGTGTGTTGCAGTTTTTGTGTATATAAGGCATGGGGCAAATGGTCACTTCTACTTATAGACTCGTTGACTGGCATGTGACCTGGGAAAGATTCCTATTGTCCAATCACTGGCAGTGCTGCTGCTGCTGTTGGTGTATTTATAGAGGTCTGATTCTAAACTTATGTCATTGACATTTGGATTATCTTGTGCGTCGGACTTACAAAGAATACTATAACACCGGATTCTTATTGGCTTGCTTACTTATTCACTACATCTGGAACCAAGGATGCTGGTCAGATACTTAACAATGTGAACTTCACACTTGGCAATAGTATCAATTGAGTTGGTTGGTTGGATTTTACAGCATGTCAACCTTTGTTGGGCTATTTTATGCCGGAGACCTTTATTCATTCTTGTTGGGTATTCAATGTTTTTTAACTCATTCTTGTAATCTATTTAACTCATAAGTGAGACCCTAACAGGAACTACCACTCCCGGTCAGAGTGGACGTGGGAGTAATGGGGATCAAGGGGTACTCCACATTCCTCAGAGCTCCAGAATTGGAACTTCACCATCAGGTACTACCACTGAGTGGACCTGGGAGTAAATGGGGATCAAGGGGTACTCCACATTCCTTAGAGCTCAAGAATTGGAACTTCACCATCAGGTACTACCACTGAGTGGACCTGGGAGTAAATGGGGATCAAGATGTACTCCACATTCCTCAGAGCTCCAGAATTGGAACGTTACTACTAGATGCAGTTTAAAGTCATACCTAGTACACACATCAATTGGGAGCTCTACTCATTCTATCTGTATCAAAGATGCCTCCGTGGACCCCCATTGAAAAGGAACAAAACAATCAACAAAGAGAGAACAAATACAAGACAAAGACAAAATCAGGTGAACATTCAAAATGGTCAGAGAGGTACATAGGACATGCTACTATCTCTTTCTACTCTGTACTGTCTAGATGGGAGGAGGGGGGCAAATGCCCCCCCCCTCCAGTCACGACTTCTGTTAAGTTGTCTTCTTTGCTGTAAGTTTAAGGGTGATCTGTCCTCATCCACTGCTCAGGTCTAACTGCCCGACTTCCCAATTCTCATCTCAACTCTCAAGTTTGTTCTCGTTTCACATGAAATTTCAAAACCCCTGCATGATTTTAAGGCCCTGTGTTTGAAGACCTCCCTCATTGATGAGATTTATGGACACCTTGACCCCTTGCCTACCATAAAACTTGCCCAAGTCAGACTTTCGGTCTCTATCTCTGACTTACCATTGACACTTATACACAATACACTTATTGATACATATATATGTATACATATATATAAATATATACACATACATATACATATACACACACACTGAATACACATATGATCTACTATCTCCTATCTACTCCCGCACATATATATATATGTATATGTGGCTTAACTTACTACGTATTCATATTGCCAACTATACAGATATATATATACACACACACTTGATTGCACCAGATGCATTCTGCACTTATGCTTTGTAATACAATCCATAGTGTCATGCATATACATATGTCAATATAATAATATACAAATATATATGAAAATGGGCATTCAAATATTCTATAATGAAATATATCAATCTTATTTTAACCTTGAAATTATTTCTCATTTTGATAAAAAAAATTCTATAAAAAAACATTTGCAGCTATAAAATACTCAGTTAAAAAGATAGTTATTACAATGTACACTCATTCACATATCTATCTATCTATCTATCTATCTATATATATATATATATATATATATATATATATAGTAAGGAGAAAATATATTTGTTAATTTAAAAAATGAGTATTTTCCAACTTAACATGAGTGAAACACTGATGTTTACACAGTATATGTGTAATAACATGATCTTTACTATTATATAAAAAGTTAATAAGATGCTATTTGATTTCAATTATAAAAGGAATTATAAAAAATGAGTATTTCCTACTTAACATAAGTGAAACACTGATGTTTACACTATATGTGGAATCACATGATCTTGACTATTATATAAAAAAAAGTTAATAAGATGCTATTTGATTTCAATTATAAAATGAATAATCAAAAAGTCTGTGAAAAAAGTATTTGTTTAAAATCCTAAATTACATTTCATATTTTGTTTCATAGCCATTATTAAATTTTACTGCTAATAATTTTTCTTATGTGATTTGCAACTATGTATTGGTATTTGAAAGTAAACTTTTATATAAAAAAAAGAATGACCAATTTTATTTTCCTTTAAAAATATGAGATCCAGCCTTTTCCTATCACATCTGATATGTACCCTAGACTGATGCCTAAATTAACAGATCAATAATAATAAGAGGAAGAAGAAAATGCATATCTTGTAATATCTATTTGTAATCTTCAGTCACTGTTGGGATTTTGAGAAAGATCCAAAAATTCTTAAATATAATTACTCATTTAGTTTTGTCAAGGAAAATAATTTTTTTTAAATGCTGTTTTCATATGTGTATGTGTGTTTTTTTAATACATGTTAATATGTGGTGAAATAATTTGTATGCCATTCTGAGTGACCTGTAATCCTACAGCATCTGATGCTCACTGGTTTATGTGGTGGAATAATTTGTATGCCATTCTTCAACCTATTGTGCAATCATAATTCTCTCCATTATATATAATAATAAAATTGTTATTGTTAACTGTGTGTTGTCCCATTCTTAGTGTTGCCAGCAACTATGGCAGCTCATTTCTATTAATCTCTCGCACATCATAAAGATGCTCCGAGCAATTTGCATCAATCCCTGTTCTGTGGATCAAAGGGACACGATGTGGGTGCAGAATGCTTTGACTGAGAAACTGGTTGGAGACATGTGGTAGTCACAGAACTAAATAATCTTACCAAGTACTGTGACTGGTATAGGACCACACTACTGAATAGAAAGTTTGATCCTCGCTGGATGCCCCATACTTGCAACCCTATGTCCCATTCAACTCGTGGTGGATGGGTTGGTTAAATACAAGAAAAACAGAATTATCTCCCTTGAGTTTTGTTTCTTCAAAAATATTTTTTAAGGAATGATGCTTTTGTATTTTTTTAATTTTAATCCAACCACCTGAATAAATATTTGTTTTATTTAAAATTTTAAACTTTCTCTCTTGCCCAAAGGAAAAGAAATCAAACGAAAGTAAGTATAACGTTCTATTATTTTCTTTTGTTAGTCATTTTCAAGAAAGTATTGTTTTGTTTTATCAACAGTATATTAATATTGAAATTCATTTTTAGGAATTTCAAACCTGTGTAGTGAACTAGTTATGGTATTGATAACTAAAGGTTGTCTATGAATGTTTGTCATATTTGTTTTGTTTAAAAGTGGGCACTAAATTTTCAATAGAGTTTATGACAAAACATTATTAGTATTGAATAAGTGTGTTTTTAGAATCTAATAATATGACATTTTAAACTTACCATCATGCTATTCATATTTTAAATGAATTTTATATATTTGTCGCGTCCACTACTACGCTCCAAATTACTCGATTCCTTACTCGCCTCCTTCCTCTCTCAGACTTCCAACTTAACTGGGTCAAAGCAGGCGGTCGGCAGCCGGCCAAATTTCAAAGCAAGGTCAAGTTCGCCCCCAAAGACTTTGGCCTCCCACTTCCGTCGCTAAACTGACCAAAATACCCACAATCCTGCACGAATGTGCGCTTTCTGTGCATTAAGTCCTGCACCAGGTCGTAACGACCTCAACGAGAGATTATTAATGGTCATAGCTTTCTGCCTTGCGAAAGTCCGGTTCTGACCACTTGCGTATAATTAGTTCTGCCAGCAAACGCATTTCCACAACGAAACCCGACGTGTTAGCGGCGAGAATTTCCAGTTAAGAAATGGGTTTCAGGACAACGACGGGGTTAAATTAATAGCGTCGATCCCAGAGGGCCATCCCTCCAGGCAATACCTGCCCCTTTGGGGCAGGGCTGGGTTTATTGCCCAGCGCCTGAGGCGCCCCCTTTAGGGGGAATGCCGATGGGATCGACGCAATTTTGTTCTCTCCCACCATTAGCTTCGGCTTGTGGGTGGGCCCACGTTAAAACGGAGCCTTGTGCCCAGTCCATACAGGTGGGGTATGAGACAAATAAACCCTACGGGGTCGGCTGACCGGATTATGTCCGGCTTCCCTGCGCTGGGCATGCGCACTTGGGCTCGCTGCAGCGGTCGTCACCTCGGTGACTCGATCAAACCGACCCAAGTTGCCTCCAGTTGCTAAAGAGCAAGTCCAGTTTGGTGAGCCTTAGGGCAAGATTCCATTCCTGGCAAAACCTCTCTTTCTTCTCTCTACGGCTATTTCTCGGCCTCGGCTTGGCTCGCATACACATCTCGGCTCCCGGTTTTCGCCTCCAGTCTCCTGCCTCCAGCTAGCTGTCACTACTCCGTTCCTGCCCGCCGACGTTCCAGTTCCGACGACCTATACCTGCCCTTCCAGTGCGACCCCGCTCGACCAGCTCCATGCGCCAGCCTCTCCTTCAACTGTCCTTTTCAGGACCAACTTAGTCGTTTCACTTCTCTTCCCCTCTGGCTTTCTCTAGCCATCTTCGGCTCCGGTTCGATCCTGTACCTAGGCCCTGCCTAGGTCTCTCAGTACCCGCTCGTGGCTACCTCGGTCACGGCCCTTTCGTTCGGTTTCGTCTCGGTCCATGCTCCCCGCCGACCTCACACGGTATCACCTACCCGCTGGTGAACCGCACACACGTTCCTACGGTATCCCATACCGGCAAACCATACACGTTCCGACTGACCACCGACAGTCCGCTGCCATCGCTCGACTACGCTTGGCTCCGATTTCCGACCCTCTCGCCGACGATTCCCGCAGTATCGAGTTTACCGACCTACCTCGGCCCGGCTACGCCTTGGTACCCCTTCCTCGACCCTTGCTGCCGACGCATCCTGCAGTATCCCACGCATTGGCAAACTGCACACGTCCCAGCTAACCGACGACCAGACCTGCCTCGACTCGGCCCCGCCAGGTTTCTACTTCTCGCTACCAACGACCCGACCAATATCCTTCAACTTTCATCCTTCATCTTTGTGTACTTCGGTAATAAAGATTTCTGTTTCTTGTTAACCAAATCTCCTCGTTTGTCCTCCTTTACCTGGTTTGTGTCATTCAATCGCTTTTAAACAAAAGTCCGCGGAGTCGATGCCCGTATCGACCTCCGCGACATATTAAGTTACCATAGCAGAAATACCTAATTAAATCAGAAAGTTATGAAATGAAATAACTGATGCATTAAAAAAAACCATTCATTGATAAATCAAATTTCATTAAAATTGGATAATTCCATGACTTTTGGTGATTTTTTTCAATCGGTAGAGTTACATTTATCTTGTAAACACGTTTTTACGCCATATTTAGACAGCGTTTATGGCCATATGTGAGCACAATTTACCTAAAAAATAGTTCAAAATGTATTAAAAATAAATTAATATTATTTTGCCATTTTTACTGGTGTTCATGATGTTACTACTTTTCGACTTAGGCAAAATTTTCACCTTAAATAATCGACTTAATTAATTCTAATTCGTTTTAAAATGAAAATGAGTCAACATTTGGTCAGTGCCTAATCAATAAGTATGACGACATTATCATTTTTTAAATATTTTTTAAATTAAAAAGAATAATATTCACACAAATGCACACACCAGAGAACTATTATTTAATATATAAAATGTATATATTGAATAATAGATCCATAGAATCTGCAGTATAAATTAAATGAATCTGAATTTATGCTGAAAAAAAATCATCGGAATTATCTCCCCCTGTTTGCAAATTAATTCCATTCAACCAGAAAACATTAGTTTTGTTTAGAATATCTTTTTCCTTTTTCTCTAAAGATGTCTAGCCCCAATGAAGAGAAATCAGACGAAAGAAAAGAGAAAGACGTAAGTATAACATTTTATTTTTATTATTTTCTTTCTTTACAAATAAAACAAAAATACGTCATATTCACAAAAAATTGTTTTCTGACGAAGAAGTGAAATAGTTGTTTTTCATTTGTAACTAGTTTTATTTTCTACCGATATAAAAAAATGTTTGGAATCTTTTGAAAACTGATTGAATTATTTTCTAATTAATATTTTATTTTCGCTACTATCCGTGTTTATTGGTGGGGGTGAAATAAACAAAGATCCCATCCGTGAAATCTTTTTAAAATTATTTTATTATAAAAAATGATTTTATTATAAAAAATGAATTTATTAAATAAATACAAAACGAAGCTTATTCCTAAAGAGTAAAACACTTATAAATTCATCTAATGGGAGAAAAAATCTATTGTCAAATTAACTAGCTTTTGCTAATTAATTTGACAATAGATTTTTTTTTTTTAGATTATCACTCGGTATATGAAAAAATTAAAGAGAGGTAACAAAAAAAAAAAAAAAATTAAAGAAGTTTCTTATTTTAAAACTAGCAGCGGCTACCCGACGTCACCTAGGTAGAAGGGTATTTTTTAAAAGTTAGTCCCTCAGATCCATTATTACTGAATCGTGAGTTGAATCCTCGTGGAATGTCCCATTTAATTCCCTATGTAAAAAAAAAGACCCTGCGTTGATCCAGCTACTCTGAAATTCATAATAAGAAATGTTAATGTCTACTATCTAAAATATTAGATGAAAATAAAAATCGATGCTGTTATCATTTAAATTTAATTTTTTAATTATTTTCACGAATATCAATAAAATCTGTAGTATTTTTGCTAAAAAAAAACCCCAAGCCCTGGTGATACTTAATGTGTATATGAGGTATCTCCAAAACGGTCACGTGATCAGTATAGGTATACAAAAAAAATCGGCTGCTACGTTTTTTAAAACGAATTAAAATTAATTAAATCTATTATTTAAGGTCAAACTTTTGTCTAAAACGATAAGTAGTAACATAATGACCATCATTAAAAAAAGAAAAATATCATTACATTAGCAATCTATTTTTAATATATTTAAAACGATTTGTTTGGTTCAATTTTGTTCACCGACACCATTTTTGTTTCTTTTTAAGTGGTTTTATTGGTTTGTTTACTATTTTAATGAAACATTCCCGATATCAAAAAAAAAGAAAAAAATTACCAAAAATCAGGTAATTATCCGATTTTAATGAAAATTTCAGTATTGATTTATTAATTAATTAATTTTATAATGCATCAGTTATTTTATTTCAAAACTTTAATTAAATATTTTTGCTATGAAAAATTAAAATATAAGAATCATTTAAAATATGAAAAGCCTGATGTTAAGTTTAAAATGTTATATTTTTAGTTTCTAGAAATAAATATCTATTTAGATACAAAAAGTAATAAGTTTTGAAGAAAAACTCTATTGAAAATTATTTTCCGTTTTTCGGTACTTATTTTCTTATAAAATATTCCACTTAATTTTTTTATTCTATTTACAACTTCGGTCTTTTATCTTTTTATTTTTTCTAACTCACCAATATTTTATACCCTCAAAGTAAGGGGAGGGGTCAAAATTAAATGATCTGAAAAAATGAGAAAGTTTTGAAATGAAATAAATAATGTATTATAAAGATCATTCATTGATGAATAAACACTGAAAATTTCACTAAAATCCAATAATTCCCTGATTTTTGGTAAAAAATTTTCTGTATGGGCGGCTAAAGTCATTTTGTCAAAAACCCATTTTAGGCCAATTTTGGGTATACCTACTTTAAATACATCCAGTTTTTCATGGAAAAAATTCTGCGCACCTGCTAATAAGGGAGATCACAGGAAAGTTTTCTAAAAAATTAACTGAAATAAACTATCTGATTTTAATAAATTTTTCGATATATGAAGTAATAAAAGAACTTTTATTTTAAATAAATGTTTACTCAATTAAAAGGTCAATTATTTTCTTTGTTAGTTTCTGTTTCACACATTAATCCCCGTATAAATTTCTTGGTAAATTTTTTTATATAAAAATGAATTTTACATTTTTGGAAAGATAATTCAGTGATGGAACATATGTAAAATAAATAAATAAATAGATTGATACTCTGATGTTTTTGGTAATAGGACATTTTAACATTTGAAAACTTAAGTCTCGCAAATAAGAAAAAATGTTCTTTTCTTTTTTTTTTCTTTTTTTTTTCTAAATCGTTAGCTTATTTTCTAAGGAATGTTGTATTAAAAGTTCCAATTGTCTAATTTTTTATTATTTTTTTAGGGATTTTAAAAACTTTAAAAAATGTAAAATAAATACTCCTATTCATTGTATTGCAAAATTATATTTATTTGATTAAAGAAAATATTGTATTGAAAATATGTAGCTAAAAATAATGAGATAGCATTTAATGGTGTTTATAAAAAAATATTGAAAATAATGTTTGAATTAAAAATTGTCATTTTTTATTCTAGGAGGTTAAAGGGGACATGATATTTTATTCACATTTGGACAATTGCTGCTACGAATGAGTTCAAATCCATGAAACTATGTTACCTACACAATGGGACAATGACCAAATTAATATTTTATAAATTAGTATTTCATTCTCCTAACTTAAATATATATCTATACTTTATTAGAAATGTATTGAAAAAATATCTCGCTCTTTATAATATTTCTGATAGAATTTTATTGTAAATAATTTTTAACATTATAATTTTGATTTTCCCAACTCTCTTTTTTTTTTTTCTCAATAATATTAAGAGTCGGCAAAGGCATCAACAAAATGGTAATATTAATAATTTGTTTTTGTTTCAGATTCAAAATTATTAGATGTATGATTCTCTATAGAAAATAAAGTTGCTTTAATTCTTCATGCTAAGATGCTATAACTATGTCAACAAAGATTAAGAATTTATCGTAAATCCATTCAAAATGAAAAAATGTATGTTATATGTAACAGAAATTTTTTTTTTTTTAACACATAAACTTGGAATTGTCTTTTTTTAATGTTAAATGTAAATAAAATAGTAAAAAAGAATTTTCCATTTTTTATTGACATTTTAAAATATTTTTTAACAATTTACATGTGTATGAAAAGTCAGTAAATTAAACATACCTAAATGAAAGTTGCAAGAAATATTCAGGTGACATAAATCTTTAAGGTTTGAAGATAGAAAAGACAGAAAAAATATGCCCAGCAAATGTATGGAATCACCAAAGTATAATAATTGGGTTATATTTTGTTATTCTTCCATTTGACCAATATTCGTTCTTATATTAAATTACATTTGATTTATTTAATTTAATTAAATTTATCAGAAAAACGCCAAGGTGAAAACAAAGGAGGCAATTCATATTAGTTTTCTTGTGTGTTTCCATATGAATAATCGTGAATTAAATAAAATTAAAATCAGTGTAATTAATTTGAAATATGAATTTGATGTTAAGTTTAAAATGTAATTTTTAGATTCTAAAATCATATATATTTAATAATTACTTTATTATCGAATTCTAATAATTTTTTACAAAACTCTATTGAAAATTTAGTGCCCCCTTTAAACAGAACAAATATTGATGTATGTTTTTTTTTCTTTTATAAGATAATAGCCAATTAAAGAATTATCAAAAAGACTAAAAAAATGATATTGAAAAATTATTATTATAGTTTTTATTTTCTACTGGGATAGTAGCCTTAAAAAAATTAATTTTCTTCTATTCACACCTTCGGTCTTTTGGCTTCTTGTTTATACTGTAATTAGTTTGGAAAGTATATAACCCTACCAGTATTTAGCACCCCAAAAAATGGTCAAACTTAAGTAACCTGAAAAATATTGAATTAAAATAACTGATGCATTATAAAATTCATTAACTGATTTCTTATAAAATGTATTCATTTATAAATCAACACTGAAAATTTAATGAAAATTGGATCATTCCCTGATTTTTGGTAAATTTTCTTTAAATAAGTGGGTTAAATTTGTTAGGAATAAAGACGGATTTTTCGACTAATTGGGTATGCCTAGTGTTTTCTCTTTTCATAGTTTTCAAATCAGTAAGATTAGTCTTTACAATTATTAATATTTTCATTATTGTAGTTCGATTGACTTGTAACATTAAACTCAACCACATCCTCTCTTAACTCTACGCTGTCCAGTGTCACTTTCTAACAGTCCATTATGCTCACTTAAACTCACCTTTAAAAAAATCTCCCGTTCTACCTGATATTTGACTTAATTCAGCCACTCCCACAATACCTCTCGTTTCTGGTCTGCACTTTTATAAAGAAAGAGTCACTTCCATTTGTTAAGCTTTTTAAAACAGCACTGCTCATGTGATTTTCGGAAACTTTTTTTCACGCTCAAAATTGCGGAGACATGGAATAAACTGCCCGCGTCTGTTGTAGGCTGCCGAAGCACTGAATCTTTCAAAGCCTCCATGCTTCCTGTAGTCCACCAACACTATACCTGATGCCACTCTCCACATACATATGCACTCATGCGCACACATACATCCATATTACTACTGTAAACTGTTCATGTTCCTGACACTAATACATTATTCTGTGTACTTAACATGAGACTTTGATGAGTTGTGGTGCACCTGAGCACTGTACACAATAAATTTCATCATCATTAAAAATAAGTATTTATATAGTTTTTAGCAACTATAAAGACAGATCTGGTGACTGAACCTCTGCATTCCAACTGTGGAGTTTTGTTCATTGAAGTAAGTAAAGTAGCTGAGATGCCCCTCTCTAAATTATGCCATGATTATGTTGACTCCTTCAAAACCATTCTCATTTTGAAGATATGGTAACAATCTAAAATTATTTAAGTTCATTTATTGGGGACAGGGTAACATTGAAAAGTGTCTCTTCCTCTAGCTTATGCAGAATGAATTCATAGGCATTTTTTAGATCCAACCATCATACTGCTAGATCGCACTTGTTAACCTTTGCTTCTTTCAAAAACTGTGAGATGACTACTATACATCCTGCTGCAATACCTGGTACATCACCTTTTTGTACGTAGTATCTATATAATTGTTTATTTGTAAAAACTCTACTAATCTCCAGTTAATAATGCCAAAAATATCTTCCCTTCAGTGTTTATTAGGGAAATGCATCTAAATTGATTGACTTTTCTAGCTCCTTCCTCTTTTGTGAAAATTTGATTAATGTATAAAAATACATCAGAAACTTTGGAAATGATTTTACTTAGGAAATGCATTAGAAGTGATTTTATTTTTGAAATTAGTGGAAGTGATTTTATTTTGGAAATGTAGTGGAAATTATTTGTGAGCCTCCCACTCTCTACAAGCAGTTTGGTTGCCACTTATCTCCCCCTGTGTTGAGCAGATGGCCGTCTCTGGGCAACTGGCAAGTTGACTGGTCATCTCCACCATGGGTCACAAATCCTGGTTGGTGTTAAAACCTAAGATTAACCCTTCACATGCCACATTGTGTTTTTGATCTCGAGCAAGGAATTAATCAGGTTTGCTCCCAGACTGATATTTTACTGTCAAAAGGGATGAGGTGGTCACAGACAAAAAAAAGTTACCATTCAAAAGAACAAAGACAGGCTGGTAAATTGTATAACCAATTTTATAACTAACAACAAGTAATAATATAGCATTATAGTTCCCATCCCCTCTTGGTTTCCAGAGTGATGCAAACCACCATCAGAGCAATATTAAAGAGCAGAGTTATGAAGCTCTTCCAAAATGTTGTTTTCAGTGTTTCAAATGCTATTTAATATATATAAAAATTGAAACACTTGAACATAGGCAGAGCTATTTATTAATTGATAAACAAACATATCATCTGAGTGTTTGTTTTTCATATTTTCCATTCTTACATATTGTCAAATTTATTTCAATCTTCCACATATCCATATTGTGCCTCAGTGTAACTGGTGATTATTTTGGACATCATCAAAGACACATCTCTATTAGTGGCTGTTTGATTTTTCTAAATGTGTCGCTGTTAATAACTTCTGCTTGTAAGGACTAGGTGCTATGGTGTGCTTCCCAGCCCTGGACCTTTTTTATATCATCAGGAGAAACTCCTGTGTGTTGTATCTGGGATATTTCCACCTGACATCTTATTCTGGCTTAATAGATCTTTAGATCATGTTCATTTTCCTGCATGGGCATGAGAATCTCAATATCCATATATTCAAAGCCATATTCGTTTCTGTAATATCATTAAATTCGAGGATCTCATGCCCCCCTCTCACAATACCCTGGGGGTATTTAACTGTTGTAGATTCATAAAGTAAATAAATGCAAAAAGAAGGAAACTTCTAATAATAATTTATGAATGCATATTGAAAATCAATAGATACTTGAAATTTTTTCTGTGTCATTTTCTTTTAACTCTTAACATCCTGTTAAGAATTTTGTAAGTCTAGAGCCCCAGTCCTGTAAGAATTTACCAAAAAATGGCCTTTTCATTTAAATGTTTATAATTCTTTTACTTTTTGACAGATTGTTATGAAAATTGACTGTATTACCAGAAAGACTTTGTTCTTTAATATTATGTTGTCATTTGTCCTAAAAATAATGTTCTGCATTCATGGTTGTTGATTGATTATATAATGATAAATAAAACAGGTATACTCATTAAAAATTATGAAAAAAAATGTAGATAGTGAGTCTGATAGTAATACAATTGTTGCACTTAGTTACAGACATGATCATATGAACATCACAGACCTTGATGCAACTAACTTATGAAAAAAAATCACAGGTAAAAACATAGTAACAGCACAGGTGTGTAAGAGGTGTTTTCACATAAACCCAGTTTACTCTTTCATCATATTTTTTAATGATTCACATCATTTTGATAATTAGTCACTACACTAAATGAAGACCAATAAAATTACAATTCATTTTTTTACACATAAAAGATATCAGAACAACAAACTAGTTATTATTAATGGGTAATAAAGGACTATTTGCTCGTAAATTCCTACCATAAAAATAACTGAACCCCCATTTTATGTCCGTGTTTTTGTATTAAATGTTTTATTTTTCTTGCACCCGTTATGTTACAATACAAAATATATTTTATTTATTTATTTTAATATTCATTTCAATGTGCATATTCTAAAAGTTTTTATTTTGTGAGAATGTTTAGTTTTAAAGTGGGGGCTCGTTTTACAATTTAGGCCTAAATTGGATCCTCCTTTTATGACCGTAATTTTGTTTTTTCGTAAACAATGATTAAAATCTAACGTTTTTATTTTAGAGTACCAAAGCCAAAAAGAAAAGAAATAACAACAAAAAGTAATATTCAACTTTTTACTCGTAAATTCCCGCCATAAAATTAGGCTTGGGCATTTTATGGTAGGAATTTACGAGTAAAAAGTTGAAGTGTAAAAACGAAACCCCACTTTAAAACTAAGCATTCTCACAAAGTAAAAGCTTTTAGAATATACACATTGAAGTGAATATTAAAATAAATAAAGAAATATATTTAGTATTGTAACATAACGGGTGCAAGAAAAATAAAACATTTATTGCAAAAACACGGACATAGATTGGGGGTTCAGTTTATTTTATGGTAGGAATTTACGAGCAAATATTCCTTTATTACCTATTAATGCATATCATTAATGCCTCAGGTAGGTCAGGTGAGTAAAAAATTGAAAAATGTTTTTTTGGAAAAAAATCTTACCTTTATAATTAGTGTTGGAAATTGTGAAATTTCCCAAAACACCCCCTTTCTTTGCACAATGCAACACTGCATTTGTTGCACTGCCAAGAACTCTGAATTTTTTGCCCAGTTGATGTTCTTTCAGGGCCTTTGGCGCATACAACACAGTTCCTTTTTCCTCTCTTTGAATTAATTTTACTCAGCACATGCTGAGTTGGCTTCTTTATCAAGGGTGGATTAATTAGCATGGGGGCTTGTCTCTTCCTGGAACTATAATTATTGATAAGTCCAGTAACCAGTTCTAACTGGAAATCCAGGTGAGATAAGGGTTTTTTGCGGGGTCCTCCAGGAGCATCACAGCACAAAATGTATGCATTGATAGCAGTTACATCTAAAAAAACCAAAACAAATACTTCCACCACTTCCTTGCCTTACAAGAAATACCATAATAGGAGCGAAGCTGGTCATTTTTATCAACTCCGCTAAAATTTTCTGTATATTCCTGTATTGCAATTGGTTTTGGATAGGTTGTGTCAGGAGCTCCACGTTTTCCAATTCTTGTAATAGAAGTGTTGCCAGTCTGGTTTGCCGTCGTCAAAATACTCACTTGGCGTTTCTTTTCATACCAAGTAATAGCAGTCAGTTTACCCTTCTGCATTTTTTTCATTTCCCCACTCTTTTTCAATTTGCAATTTCTTATACCTGCAGGAAGACCACGTCGATTTAGTCGCACGGTACCACAAGCATATGTCCCATTTTTTATTAATATTTCCATCAGGTCCACTGAAGTAAAATAATTATCAAAGTAAACATGATGATTTTTACCGTGATAATTGTTTATCAAATCCGTTACCACACGTGTTCCAAGTGGTGCGCCGTTATTTGAAGCCGTATCCTTGCCGACGTAAATATTGAAATCGACAAGGTAATACGTTTCGGCATCCGCAAGTCCCCATGCTTTTATACCCCATTTCGTAGGTTTGGATGGAAGGTATTGCAGGAAAGAACACCTGCCTTTATATTTTATCATAGCCTCATCAATACTTATGGTTTTGTGAGGTTCATAGTGGGAAGGGAATTGTCTCTTAGCGTTATCGAGTATCGGTCTGACTTTATGAAGCTTATCATGTTCTGGGTGGGTCCGTGGAAGATTCTGTGTGCTGTCATTCAAATGAAAATATTGTGTTATCTGTTCAAACCGATTCCTGCACATTATTTCAGAGATAACACAGTTTCTTAGTCCAGGTGTTTTACTCCAATAACACCGGTAATTTGGAAGTGGCACAATTCCCATAAAAAAAAGCATGCCTAAATATGCTCGAATTTCGGCAACACACGTGCGTACAAATAAAACATCGCCGGACTGCTCTGCGTATAAATTAGTTTGATAGACTATGTCTTCTATTAATGTTAGAGGGAACAGTTGAAAAAAATATTCAACGGGTTTGGCATCCAGTCCTAAAGGTATTTTAGGGCCAACAAAACTATTAAACTGTTCTGGAGTATTATCAATAACAGTGTCACTCCATTCTGTTGTAAAAATTTCTTCGTCAGATAAGTCCTCAAAATCTGACCAGTCACTTGTGTGGACCGAAGATATAGATATATCACTCTGGTTATCTTCGCCCAAACCTAGAGCTTTATCAGCCATTAATTCTTCGATAATATTATCGAATATCTTGTTTGAGTTACTCTCAAAAGACGCCATTTTACGAAAAAAAATTTCGGAAAAAACGCACTGAAAAAAAAAGCTGACTTTCAACACATGGTTAAAAAGAGAAAGGATTTCGGTAAACCGCATATGAATGTAAGGGGGATAATACCCAAGTTATTTCCTTAGATTGAAGAATTATAAATAGGTTTAAAACTAAATTTAAACAAAGGTATTATCGGGCAGACTCGGGCGGTATAGGATTCCAGGGATGACTTCCGGCCGGGCGGAATCGGGCGGTACAGGATGTTAAGAGTTAATATGATATTCCAAATAAGGTATGAGTCTCTTATTTTTTATATTTTCAATAATACTTGAATTTTTATTCTTTCATAGATAACAGACATGGAGACACAGATTGGGGAGGATCCATTTTGTGGTTATGAAGTCATTGAATCAGAATATTCAGAGAGTTTTCATTCAAAAAGGCATAAGCGAACACACACTGGAGAGAAACGATTTTCTTGTCAGGTCTGTGGATCAGCATTTGACAAGTATTCCATTTTAAAAATACACATGCGAGCACACACTGGAGAAAAACCATTTGCTTGCGAAGTCTGTGGATCAGCATTTCCTAGTAGTTCCAATTTAAAACGACACATGCGAACACACACTGGAGAGAAACCATTTACTTGCAAAGTCTGTGGATCATTATTTTCTACTAATTCCAGTTTAAAAAGACACATACAAATGCACACTGGAGAGAAACCATTTGCTTGTGAAGTCTGTGGATCAACATTTTCTCGTAGTCCTTATTTGATAAACCACATGCGAAGCCACACTGGAGAAAAACCATTTGCTTGTGAAGTCTGTGGATCAAGATTTTCACGTAATTCCGACTTGAAAATACATGTCGGAAGGCACATTGGAGAGAAACCATTTTCTTGTCAGGTATGTGGATCAGCATTTTCAGATTCTTCCCATTTAAAAAGACACATGCGAACACACACTGGAGAGAAACCATTTTCTTGTCAGGTATGTGGATCAGCATTTTCAGAGTCTTCCCATTTAAAAAGACACATACGAACACACACTGGAGAGAAACCATTTGCTTGTGAAGTCTGTAGGTCAGCATTTTCAGATTGTTCTGGTTTGCAAAAACATATGAGGACACACACTGGAGAGAAACCATTTGCTTGTGAAGTCTGTGGATCAGCATTTTCTGTCCGTTCTTATTTGAAAACCCACATGCGAACACACACTGGAGAAAAACCATATTCCTGTGACGTCTGTGGATCAGAATTTTCTTGTAGTTCCAGTTTGAATAGGCACATGCGAGCACACACTGGAGAGAAACCATTTGCTTGTGAAGTCTGTGAATCTGCATTTTCTCGTAGTTCTATTTTAAAAATACACATGCGAACACACACTGGGGAGAAACCATTTGTCTAGTTTCTTATGTGCTTTGCAACTATGTATAGGTATTTGAGACCAGACTCTTATGTAAAAAAGAATGACTAATTTTATTTTCCTTTAAAAATATGAGATCCAGCCTTTTCCTATCACATCTGATCTGTTACCCTAGACTGATGCCTGAAATAACAGATCAAATTATAATGAGAAAAAGACCCATCTTCATACAATCCCTTCAGTCATGCCAGCAATCACCATTCTAGCCATTGTTAGGATTGTGAGAAATATCCAAAACTTCTTAAATATGATAAATCATTTAGTTTTGTCAAAGAAAATAATTTTTTTTAAATACTGTTTTCTTATGTGTATGTGTGTTTTCGTACATGTTAATATGTGGTGGAATAATTTGTATGCCATTCTGAGTGAGCTGTGTTCCTCCAGCATCGGATGCTCACTGGTTTATGTGGTGGAATAATTTGTATGCCATTCTGAGTGAGCTGTGTTCCTCCAGCATCTGATGCTCACTGGTTCATGTGGTGGAATAATTTGCATGCCATTCTGAGGACCTGTGTTCATCCAGCATTTGATGCTCACTGATTTGATTTCAAGTTTTCTTTAATCTTTTTAAAATTATTATTTCTTGTATTCATTAATTTAACCAAAACAAATAAAATCTTTAAGAAAATAAAATTGTATGATTTAACACATTAATTTGTTATATGAAAAAAATCATGGTGTAATGGTTAGAAAACTAATCTTGCAGATCCATTACTACTGTGACAAGGTGAGTTCTTTTAATTAAAAAGAAAAAGTGTAAAAATTGGTTTTATTAGTCACAGGAGACGGTTTTCAAAAAATATTTTTTAAAAACCCAGACAAAGCTCGTCACTTTTATCTCCTTTTCTCTTCAACCTATTGTGCAATCATAATTCTCTCCATTATATATAATAATAAAATTGTTATTGTTAACTGTGTGTTGTCTCATTCTTAGTGTTGCCAGCAACTATGGCAGCTCATTTCTATTAATCTCTCGCACATCATAAAGATGCTCCGAGCAATTTGCATCAATCCCTGTTCTGTGGATCAAAGGAACACGATGTTGGTGCAGAATGCTTTGACTGAGAAACTGGTTGGAGACATGTGGTAGTCACAGAAATAAATCATCTTACCAAGTACTGTGACTGGTGTTGAAACTGCCCGATTATGTGTTGTATACTCTTTCTTACTTCTTACTTCTGGTTGTCTTTTCTTCTGGCTGGCTTTGGTTCTATCTTCTAACATCTTGGTCTGGTCTCTTCTAAGGTCTGGACTTTCTTGGGGACTTCGGGTCTGGTTTCTGTTAGGGATTTCTCCTTATCAGAAGCCCTGTGTCATTGTTATTTTTTAGGTAATAAACACAAGACTTCGATTTACTTTGATGTTACTTTATTTCCAATCCCCAACCCAGACATCTGCGCAGATGAGACTTAGGTCCTATGAGCTCGGCTTCTTGCTAACTGACTGAGACTTACTCCTTAAACCGGAAGACAGGGTCTTCTATGCCTTCCGGTTCTCACGATTTATCCCGGAAGGCAAGGTGAGAGTGAGGTCAAGCCTTGTCACTCATCCTTCAGAGATGATGGCTTTCCTTTCTTTTAATGCTTCCATTAGTTTGCATAATTTGTGCATGAAGACATACAGACTACAGAGGAATTTTGATGTCTTTTATTCTCACACAATCAAAACTGAAATGGTATAAGTCACACAATATACAAAAAGAATGATAAATTTACAATACAATAAAACAAAACAAATTCACTTAAATAAAGGGTTAGGTTCAAAGTTCCGTGATGGCTCCCGATTACGACAAGAAAGTTCTCGAGTTCGAAAAGAAGGTTCCTGAGTCCGACAAGAAATACCTGAAGAAGGCTGGAGGGCATATCGGTCGAAACGTACAAATAACAATGAAGATGGGGACAATAGTCCGAATAATGCAGATCATACCACTTAAAAAGGGTTATTATAAAATTAATAAGAAAGGCTTATGCCTCATAATTTACCAAAATTCTAAACATAAAAACATTTAAGAATATCTATAACATACAAAATAAAGGAAATATACAAAGTGTGTTAAACATACAAATATACAAAGTACGTAATGGAATAATTTACCATTTACAACAATCTATAATTTAACAAGAAAATAACACATTTTAACTTACAGAGCAAATACAGTTTGTCTTCCACCTATCTCAAAAAATGTATTTACTGCTACTTTTAGTTTTTTTTTAAACGAACGAACTAATTTCTTTCAGGGAATTCTTACAATGGTGACAAGGTCATTGCATACTCACAGGGTAGGGGAAGAAAGGGGCGTAAGGCAAACCTGTTGACTACAAACAAATATTGGTACAGTAGGTATCACCAATTTTACCCTGTGAAATCCCCCCCCCCCCTTATATTTAACACAATGAAACTTGCAGAAAAATTGATATTTTCTTGAAAATTTGTTTCCATGCGAAAGAAAAAACATTAAACAAACTCCTGATAATTTTTTTTAAAAAATTTCAGCTAACAGAAATAAAGAAATATAAATATTTTCTTTATTTCTGTTAGCTGAAAATTTTTTTTTTTAAATTATCAGGAGTTTGTTTATTAATTAAATATTTTTAATCTTATTTGTTTGTTTAATTTTTTTTTTTCGAATGGAAAAAATTTTTCAAGAAAATATTAATTTTTCTGCAAGTTTCATTGTGTTAATTGTAGGGGGGGGGATTTCACAGGGTAAAATTGGTGGTACCTAATGATCTTTAATTATTTTTTACGAGAATTTTTATAAACAAAGTTCATTTTATTCAAGATCGCCTAAACTGATCACGTGACCTTTTTGGTGATACCTATGGTACAGCGACACGTGATATAGGACCACACTACTGAATAACAAGTTCAGTCCTCGCTGTAGGTCTCATACTTGCAACCTTGTGTCATATTCTAATCGTGGTGGACGGGTTGGGTAAATACAAGAAAACAGAATTATCTCCCTTGAGCTTTGTTTCTTCAAAAAATATTTTTGAATCGTTTTTTTAAGGAATGATGCTTTTGTAGTTTGTTTTTTAAAAATTTAATCCAACCACCTGAATAAATATTTGTTTTATTCAAAATTTTATACTTTCTCTCTTTTCTCAAATATTGCATTAGAAATTGCAAAAGAAAAGAAATCAAACAAAAGTAAGTATAACGATCTATTATTTTCTTTTGTTAGTCATTTTCAAGAAAGTATTGTTTTGTCTTATCAACAATATATCAATATTTAAATTAATTTTTAGGAATTTCAACCCTGTGTGGTGAACAAGTTGATAACTAAAGGTTGTCTCTGAATGTTTGTCATATTTGTTCTGTTTAAAGGGGGTCGCTAAATTTTAAATAGAGTTTTCGATAAAAAAAATTATGAGAATTCTATAATAAAGTAAAGATAAGTATGATTTCGAATCTAAAAATAGGACATTTAAAACTTAACATCATACTATTCATATTTTAAATGAATTTTATATATTAATTTACCTTAGGAAAAATACCTTTTTAAATCAGAAAGTTTTGAAATAAGAAAACTAATGCATTAAAAAATTAATTCATTGATCAATTAACACTGAAAATTTCATTAAAATCGGATAATTCTCTGATTTTTTGTAATTTCTTTTCAATCGGGAGGGTTAGATTTATTTTGTAAACATGGTTTTACGCCATGTTTAGACAGCTTTTATGGCCATATATGAGCAAAATTGACCGAAAAAATAGTTTAAAATGTATTAAAAATAAATTGTTACTACTTTTCGACTTGGGCAAACATTTCACCTTAAATAACCGACTTAATTAATTCTAATTCCTTTTAAAAATGAGTCAACAATTCATTATCGTTCTTTTTAAATTTTTTGTTCCTTTTTCTAAATTTTTCATAGTTCATATGAAAAAATATGAATAAATAAAAAAAATAATGTTCACACAAATGCAGACACCAGTGAACTATTATTTAATATATAAGATGGAACCTGAAGTATT
This sequence comes from Doryteuthis pealeii, assembly GCA_023376005.1. Classification (NCBI taxonomy): domain Eukaryota; kingdom Metazoa; phylum Mollusca; class Cephalopoda; order Myopsida; family Loliginidae; genus Doryteuthis; species Doryteuthis pealeii. The sequence goes on from CM042151.1 coordinate 100,403,732, forward strand.
CAGATTAATTTAATTTATATTAAAAATTATTAGATGAATCAGAATAAAATCGGAATTATCTCCCCTTTTTTTCTAGTGCTTTCTATGTTGATTGGAAACGAACGAAGTGTTTTAATTCCATTCAACCACAAAACATTAGTTTTATTTAAAATATTTTTTCCTTTTTCTCTAAAGATGTCTAGCCCCAATGAAGAGAAATCAGACGAAAGAAAAGAGAAACAAGTAAGTATAATATTCTCTTATTTTCTTTATTTACAAATGAAAAAAAAAAGAAAAAGTCATGTTCACAAAAAATTGTTTTCAGACGAAGAAGTGAAATAGTTTGTTTTTTTCATTTGTAACAATAGTTTATCCTCTACCGATATAAAAATATTTGGAATCTTTTGAAAACTGATTGAATAATTTTCTAATTAATATTTTATTTTCGCTATATCCGTGTTTATTGGTGGGGGTGACATAAACAAAGATCCCCATCGAAATCCTGTTAGTGTTAGCCGATTAAATTTCCGTGAAATCTTTTTAAAATTAATTTATTATAAAAAAATGTTTTTATTATAAAAAAAAAGAAAAGATCTTATGATCTTATTTTATTATTATAAATGATTTTATTATAAAAAAATGATTTATTAAATAAATACGAAGCTTATTTCTTAAGAGTAAAACACTTAGAAATTCATCTAGCCATGTGCAAATTCACTATATAAATGATCACAGGAAATTCTTCTAAAAATCATATAAACCGATTAGTTTAAAGTAATAAAAGATGAACCTAATAATTTTTTAGATTGATGACAATTAATGGATAACTTCGGTCATCTTAAACATTGAAAACTCAAAAGACCCACCAAAATTCGGAAAATATTGGCTAAAATAATGAGGAATTTTTCAAGCCTGTAATGTAAGTTAGTTTCAACTGTTCAGGTGTTTCTCCTGTGGAAAATCCCCTTTTTATCTCCCGCAACAATGATATTTGCTACCTCGCTAATTTTTCAAGTTAGTCCTCAGATCGAATAATGTCGTAAAAAAAGACCTTGCATTGATCCAACTACCCAAAATTGACGTAAAATCCGTTTTTGATAGAATGAATTTAGCCCCCATCCCCCCAGAAAATAATTTACCAAAATTCAGGGAATAATCGGATTTTAATGAAATTTTTAGTGTTGATTTAGCAATAAACGAACTTTATAATGCATTATTTATTTTATTTCAGAACTTTCTGATTTTCAATCAGGAAAATATCGATGTATAATTTTTTTCCTTTATAAGATAATTATCGAAATGGGTAAAAATGAAATCTAATTTTTTTTTTTATACATTTTTTTTTCGTTTTTTGGTACTTATTTTCTCACAGAAAAGCCAATGTAATTTTTTTTTTTCTATTCATAACTTTGGTCTTTTATCTCTTTATTTATACTGTAATTAGTACAGTGAATGACCAACTCGAAAAAATGTTACGCCCCAAAAATAAGGGGGTGGGGTTCAAAATTAACACTGAAAATTTCATTAAAATCTGATAATTTCCTGATTTTTGGTAAATTATTTTCTGGGGCTAAATTTATTTGGTCAAAATCGTATTTTCGGCAAATTTTGGGCCACCCTAATATAGACACTTGAGAAGATAAACTTTGGAAATGGCGCACAAAATGACCAGCATACGAAGAGGAAACCGAAAGAGAAAAACTGAATCGTTATTAATAGCAGCCAAAAATAATACCTTAAGAACTAATTAGGTAAATGCTTGAATAGACAAGAATCAGGAAAATAATAATTGGTTATGGTTTGGTTTCTTTGCTGGTCATTTAATACCAAAGCCATCCTTGTAGAAGAGCAGTAGTGGTACCAATAGTAGTAGTGCTATTTAACCCAAAAGCTCTTTGTTGAGGGAGGCTCATACAGTTCACACACACACACACACACACACACACATATATATATATATATATATATTGAGAGAGAGAAGGAGAGATTTCTTTTTTACTCATTTCAATAATCTTATAAAAGAAAAATTATACATCAATATTTTTTCTGCTTAATAAGGGGGTGGGGCTACATTATCAATAGAGTTTTTCTTCAAAACTTATTACTTTTTGTATCTAAAATAAGGTTTGCATTAAATAGATATTTCTAGAATTAAAAATATAACATTTTAAACTTAACATCAGGCTTTTCATATTTTAAATGAATTTCATATATTCATTTTTCAGGGCAAAAATACTTGAAGTTTTAAAATAAAATAACTGATGCATTATAAAATTCATTAATTGATAAATAAATACTGAAAATTTCATTAAAATTGGATAATTCCCTGATTTTTTTGCAATTGCAAATGTTACATTAAATTTGTAAACAAGCCCTTTAAACCATTTAAAAAGAGCCAAAACTGCCGAATGGGATCGAAATTGACCAAAACAAATCGTTTTAAATGTATTAAAAATAAACTTCATATGTAATGATATTTGTCTTTTTTTAATGATGGTCGTTATGTTACTTCCTATCATTTTAGACAAAAGTTCGACCTTAAATAATTGATTTAATTAATTTTGATTTGATTTTTAAAAAAATCTAACACACAACCAATTTATTCTTTACTTATTATTCATAACTCAAGCAGTTAGAAAAATAATTAATTAACATAACTCCTACCCCAGCTATGGTTAGCGGAATGAGAACAGGATACCCCCGTGGAATAAATAAAGGGTTAGGTTCAAAGTTCCGTGATGGCTCCCGAATACGACAAGAAAGTTCCCGAGTTGGAAAAGAAGGTTCCTGAGTTCGACAAGAAATACCTGAAGAAGGCCAGAGGGTATATCAGCCGAAACGTTGTACAAATAACAATGAAGATGGGGACAATAGTCCGAATAACGCAGATAATACTAATCTTCAAGCCTCATCTCAAACATTCAGAGAAATAATAAATTTTACATATTTGGAAAGATAATTCAATGACGGAACATATGTAAAAAAAAAAAAAATTAAATTAAAAAATTGATAAATCGACGCTAGACCAGGTTTAGTAATAGGCTGTCTTAAACCTTAACACTTAAGTCAGGTAAATAAGAATTTTTTTTTTTAAATTGTTAGCTTATATTTAAAGGAATTTTATATTAAAAGCTCCTGTTGTCTACTTTTTTTCTTTTTAGAGATTTTTCAAAATTTATAAAATGTAAAAAAAATACTTTTGTTTAGTGCATAGCAAAATCGTATTTACTTACTGGAAGAAAATATTGTATAAAAATATTTAGCTAAAAATAATGAGATAATATAGTACAGTCTTTTTAAAAACAAATATTGAAAATAATGTTTGAATTAAAAATTGTTGTCATTTTTATTAATGGAAGTATGTAGGGGACATAATATTCTATTCATTTTTTTTATGAAAACTATTGTTGTGAATAATTTCAAATGAGTTCAAATTTATGATACCTATAAAGCTCAAACAGTGTTTGTTTGAAGAAATTAATTATTTTTGAAATCAACAATAAAAGGAATTTACGACTATTAAATTCAAAATGCAAAAATTTAGGTTATATGTAACAGAAATTTGTTTTTCTTTTTTTTTTTCCACATAAACTTGGAATTGTTCTCTGTATTATACATTAAAGAAAACATTAAAAAGTTAATTTTCCATTTTTTTATTGACATTTTAAAATATTTTTTAACAATTTATGCGCGTGTGAAAATAGTATTTTTTGAGCATCCCTAACAATCAATTATGAAGGAAGGGGCAGATGTCAACCTTTGGTCATTTGAATTAAAAAAAAATTTCAGTACCTAAATTTTACATTCCTAGGAAGATCAAATAAAGAAGACCATGTTAAAAGAAACACTTTTTTTAAAAAATTCAATACCCAAGATGAGATATTTGAAAATTTAAAAGTTATTTTCTTAAAACTCAGAAAAGAATTTTTGTAGCATGTTTTCTCGAAAATTATCTTTATAGAAAAAAAGTAAAAATCGTTTTTGTCGGTTCATTTTTGATAAAATAAAATAAGGCGTGGTAGACCTTGTAAAAAAAGTATTTCAGTTAATATATTTTAGAACAAAAATATTTCAGACATATTTTCATTAAAAGCTAAGTAATTAATGAAACTTTTGGGAAAATTGGACCATTGATTGATTTTTCATAGAATTTTTAAAAAGGCCTCTTGTCATGACTTGCTTTTGGCTACATTAAATTTCAATTGAACAGTGCAAAAATGTAAACATTGTTTTATTGTCCTTATTGCTGTAAGGTGAAAATGTTTTTAAAATCATTAAAAGTTTTTTTTGTTTTTTTCTTTTAAATGGACAAAAAATTTTCAAGATGATATTAACCTTTATGCAGTTTCATTGTGTTAAATACTGGAGGGGGTAATTTTAACAGGGAAAATTGGTAGTACCTATTAAACAATTATGTTAAAACAGTTCTTTGAAATATTTATAAAATACTTATAAAAGTTTCTTCTTACAAATAAGTTAAACATGACTTTAAATACATATTAAATAAATTTTACTCACTTGTTTTTAACTTTTTAGCCAAGTAGAATCCAATTTTTTTCATTGAAAAAATTCTGTACACCTGCTGATAAGGGGGAAATATTTCTAAATTTCTGATTTTAATAAATTTTTCGATATATGAAGTAATAAAAGAAGAACATTTATCTTAAATAAATGTTTACTCAATTGAAAAGGCCAATTTTTTTTGTTAGTTTTTGTTTTACACATTGATAGCCCATATAAATTTCTTGGTAAATTTTTTTATATAAAAATGAATTTTACATTTTTGGAAAGATAATTCAATGATGGAACATATGTAAAAATGAATAAATAATAGATTGATACTCTGATGTTTTTGGTAGTAGGACATTTTAACATTTGAGAATTTAAGTCTCGAAAATAAGAAAAAAATATCCTTTTTTTTCCTTTTCTAAATCGTTCGCTTATTTTCTAAGGAATGTTATATTAAAAGTTCCAGTTGTCTACTTTTTTTTTTTTAGGAATTTTTAAAAAATACAAAATGTAAAATAAATACTCCATTCTTTGTGTTGCAAAATCATATTTATGTTGATTAAAACAATATAAATATTGTATTGAAAATATGTAACTAAAAATAATGAGAAAGCATTTAATGATCTTTATAAAAAAATATTGAAAATAATGTTTGAATAGAAAATTGTCATCATTTTTTATTCTAGGAGGTTAAGGGGACATTGATATTCTATTCACGTTTAGACAATTGTTGCTACGAATGAGTTCAAATCCGTGGAACTATATTAACTACACAATGGCATAATGGCCAAATTATGTTTTTGTAAATTATTTAATATATATATATATATATATAAATATATATTATACTTTATCAGTAATGTATTAAAAAATTTTTTCACTTTTATAATATTTCTGATAGAAATTTATGTAAATAATTTTTAACATTCTAATTTTGTTTTTCAAGCTCTCCTTTCTTTTTTTTCTTTTCGATAATATTTAGAGTCAGCAAAGGCATCAACAAAATGGTAATATTAGTAATTTGTTTTTGTTTCAGATAAAAATTTAGATTAGATTCCATAGAAAATTATGTTGCTCTAATTCTTCGCAATAATGCTATAACTATATCAACAAACAATAAGAATTTATCATAAATTTATTCAAAATTAAAAAAACGTATGTTATATGTAACAGAAATTTGTTGTTTCTTTTTAACACATAAACTTGGAATTGTCTTTTTTTTTATATTAATATAAAATAAAATAATAAAAAGAATTTTCCATTTTTTATTAAATTTTAAAATATTTTTTAACAATTTACATGTGTTAAGTCAATGTAAAATAAAAAAAAAATGTTTCTGTTTGATTTTTCTAAATGTGTTGGTGTCAATAACTTTCTGCTAGTAGGGACCGTGGTGTGCTTCCAGCCTTTTTCATATCACCAGGAGAAACTCCTGTGTGTTGTATCTGGGATATTTTTACCTGACATCTTATTCTGGCTTAGTAGATCTTTAGATCATGTTCATTTTCCTGCATGGGCATGAGATCTCGATATCCATATTTAAAGCCATATTTGTTTCTGTAATATCATTTAGTTTGGGGATCTCATGCCCTCCCCCACTCGGATACCCTGAGGGTAGTTATTATAGTAGATTCATAAAGTCAATAAAGATTAGTAAATGCAAAAAGAGGAAACTTCTAATAATAATTTATGAATGCATATTGGAAATCATTTTCAAAGTCAATAGATACTTGAAATTATTTCTTGTCATTTTCTTTAATATGATATTCCAAATAAGGTATGAGTCTCTTATTTTTTATATTCTAAATAATACTTGAATTTTTATTCTTTCATAGTAAACAGACATGGAGACACAGATTGGGAGGAATCCATTTTGTGGTAGTGAAATCTGTGGATCATCATATTCTCTTAGTTCCAACTTAAAAATGCACGACATACACACACTGGGAAGAAAACGATTTACTTGTCAGGTCTGTGGATCAGCATTTTCACGGGGCTCCACCTTGAAAGCACATGCGAATACACACTGGAGAAAAACCATTTTTCTGTGAAGTCTGTGGATCAGCAATTCGTAGTAGTTCCGATTTGAAAAAGCACATGCGAAGCCACACTGGAGAGAAACCATTTACTTGTCAGGTCTGTGGATCAGCATTTTCACGGAGATCCAGCTTGAAAATACACATGCGACACACACTGGAGAAAAACCATTTCTTGTGAAGTCTGTGGATCAGCATTTCCTACTAGTTCCGATTTGAAAAAGCACATGCGAAGCCACACTGGAGAGAAACCATTTACTTGTGAAGTCTGTGATCAGTATTTTCTACTACTTCCAATTTAAAAACACACATGCAAACACACACTGGAGAGAAACCATTTACTTGCAAAGTTGTTGGATCTGCATTTTCTACTCTCTAGTTTAAAAAGACACATACGAACACACACTGGAGAGAAACCATTTGCTTGTGAAGTCTGTGGATCAAGATTTTCACGTAATTATGACTTGAAAATACATGTAGCAACACACACAGGAGAGAAACCATTTTCTTGTCAGGTCGTGGGATCACATTTCTTGTAGATCTCTTTTAAAACCCACATGCGAAGCCACACTGGAGAACAACCATTTCTTGTGAAGTCTGTGGATCAAGATTTTCACGTAATTCCGACTTGAAAATACATGTAGGGAGACACACTGGAGAGAAACCATTTTCGTGTGAGGATTGTGGATCAGCATATTCAGATTCTTCCCATTTAAAAAGACACATGCGAACACACACTGGAGAGAAACCATTTTCTTGTTAGGTATGTGGATCAGCATTTTTAGATTCTTCCATTTAAAAAGACACATACGAACACACACTGGAGAGAAACCATTTGCTTGTGAAGTCTGTGAATCAGCATTTTCAGATATTTCTACTTTGCATAAACACATGAGGACACACACTGGAGAGAAACCATTTCTTGTGAAGTCTGTGGATCAGCATTTTCTATCCGTTCTCATTTGAAAAGCCACATGCGAACACACACTGGAGAAAAACCATATTCCGTGTGTCTGGGATCAGAATTTTCTCGTAGTTACAGTTTGAAACGCATATGCGAACACACACTGGAGAGAAACCATTTGCTTGTGAAGTCTGTGAATCTGCATTTTCTCGTAGTTCCAGTTTAAAAATACACATGCGAACACACACTGGGGAGAACCATTTGTCTAGTTTCTTATGTGCTTTGCAACTTGTATGGGTTTTGAGCCAGACTCTTATGTAAAAAAGAATGACTAATTTTATTTTCCTTAAAAATATGAGATACAGCCTTTTCCTATACATCTGATCTGTTACCCTAGACTGATGCCTGAAATAACAGATCAATTATAATGAGAAAAAGACACATCTTTATACAATCCTGTCAGTATGCCAGCAATCACATTCTAGCCATTGTTAGGATGTGAGAAATATCCAAAACTTCTTAAATATGATAAATCATTTGTTTTGTCAAAGAAAACTGTCTGTTTTCTTAATACATGTCAATATGTGGTGGAATAATTTGATGCCATTCTGAATGACCTGTCTCCTACCACATCTGATGCTCACTGGTTTCATCTTAAGTTTTCTTTAATCTTTTTAAAGGATCATTTCTTGTATTTATTAATTTAACCAAAACAAATAAAATCTTTAAGAAAATAAATTGTATGTTTTAACACAATTGGAGACACATTGGCACTATATATATTTATAATATGCCTAGACTACTTACTCCGAACATCATTAGATACCATAAGAAAAAAGGTTTCACACTAAAAAGGGCAAGAAGCAGGCGATATCCGCACAAACAATCACAGATGCAGACTATGCTGATGACTTTGCACTACTTGCAGATACACCGGCACAGGCTGAATCACTGCTACATAGCTTAGAGGAGGCAGCAAAGAATATAGCCTCTATGTGAACTCCGGTAAAACAGAGTTCATGAATTTCAAAAATAAAGAAACATCTTCACACTCAACGCAAGCCTCTTAAGCCAGTAGAACAATTCACATACCTAGGTGGTAAATTCTTCTCACAGAGAGCGATGTTAATACACGGATAGCAAAGGCATGGTCAGCACAAATAGTTTATCAGTCATATGGAGGTCCGATCTTCCTGCAAGCTGAAGTGACAGTTTTTCCAGGCTGTGGTGTGTTGGTGCCGCTGTATGGCTGCACCACCTGGCCCTAACAAGCTCTTGAGAATAAGCTAGATGGGAGCTGCCAAGAATGCTGCTGCAGTTTTGAATAAGTCTGGAAACAGCACCCCACAAGGAAACAGCTGTACATCACCTGCCCACCACCTCACAAACTATCCGAGTGAGATGGACAACATGCAGGACACTACTGGAGAAGCAAGGATGAACTCATAAGCAGTTCTCCTGTGGAAGCCAACACATGGACATGCAAGTGGGGGCGCCTGCAAGGACCTACATTGACCAGTTATGTGAAAATGCTGGCTGCTCCGCAGCAGGAGCTTCTCAGATGTAATGAATGATAGGGAAGTTGGCGAAAGATTGTCATAGATACCCGTGCTGCATGCGCGACATGATGATGATGATGGTTGATGGTTAGAAAGCTAATCTTGCAGATCCATTACTACTGTGCAGGGAGATGGTTAGATTATAAAACAAAAAACCAGGACAAAGTTCATCACTTTTTCCTCCTTTTTCTCTCAGCAATCATAATTCTCTTCCTTTATATTATATAATAAAATCACTAATATTAACTGTGGTTGTCTGTTTCTTAGAGTTGCTAATTTGTTTTAAAAATGAAAATGAGTCAACATTAGTGCAGTGCTGAATTCACCATCAGTAAGTATGATGACATTATCATTTTAAAGTTTTTTATAAAATCTAATTTTTTTTTTTTTTCGTAATTTTTCATAGTTCATATAATAGGTATACTCAAATAGCAGACTTATTAAAAGTGCTGATTTGTTAAAATAAAAATTAAAACATCAATAAAAAATGGAAAAAATAACTTTTTGATTATAAAAAAGAAAAAACAGATTTCTGTTACATTAAACCTAAATTTTTGCATTTTAAATAAATTCCCATAAATTCTTAATCTTTGTTGACATAGTTATTGCATCTTGACATGTACATTTCGATCGACTTTTTTTTATGGATGATATACGTACATAAAAATTTTTTTTTTTTCTGAAGTAAAATAAATTATTAATTTAGCATTTCCTTGATACCTCAGATTTAACTCTTAATATTATTGAAAAAGAAGTTAGAAAAATCAAAATTAGAATGTTAGAAATTATTTACAATAAAATTCTATCATAAGGCAAGACTTTTTCGATACATTTATTAAAGTATATAAAATAGGTAGTCCAATTTTTCGTCTGCTATTCATTTTCAAAACGAATTAGAATTAATTAAATTTTGTCTAAATGATAAGTAGTAACATAATGACCATCATTAAAAAAAAGAAAAATATTACATATGAGTTTATTTTTAATACTTTTAAAAGATTTGTTTTGGTCAATTTCATTCGCGTTCGCCATTTTAACTCTTTTTAAATGGTAAAAAGTGCTTGTTTACAAATTTAATTAACAATCTGATTGCAAAATAATTTACCAAAAATCAGGGAATTATCTGATTTTAATGAAATTTTCAGTATTGATTTATTAATTAGAGATTTTATAATGCATCAATTATTTATTTCAAACTTTAATTAAATATTTTGCTATGAAAAAATTATATAATTCATTTAAATATAAGTATTCTGATGTTAAGTTTAAATGTTATATTTTTAGATTCTAAAAATAAAATCATTTAATGCAAACCTTATTTGTCAACAACAGTGTTATGTTTGAAGAAAAACTCTATTGAAATGTAGCTCCCCTTTTTATAATATATCAAACAAGGACTAAATCACCAATATTTTTCTTTCGAAAGGGGGCCAAAAAATTCAAAAGTTATATTACTAATTCTCTCCAACTGTAAGGAAAAGCTCAAATAATCTCAGTCCTCAGCTTTCAATCTTCTCTTCAAAAGAACACCGTCCTCCTCACTCGCTTTGGTTTTTTTAAGTGCACACAAAAACCAAACATCCGGACACATGTCTACCTCCGCAGTACCTAGATTGCATGTTTGATCTTCTTCAGGCAGGCAGACAAAGTCTTGCTCTTTTTCGTTCTCCTCTACAACCCCTAAGTAAGGGTGGGTGAAATTGAGGACCTAAAAGAATGAGAAAGTTTGAATAAATAAATAATGCATTATAAGATCATTCTTTGATAAATAAACAATGAAAATTTAAAATCTGATAATTCCCTGATTTTTGGTAAATTATTTTCTGTAGCCCCCCCCTACAGTCAATTTGTCAAGACACATTTCAGGCCAATTTTGGGACTACATTATGTAAAACATTACATACCTCAAAGGTGAAGTATCTTTAGTCATTTTGTGGTTTTAAATTTACATATTAAAAAAAACAAATTTGAAATAGGGCGTTGATTGAAAATTGCTATTATTTCACAATATAAAAATCTTTATTCAAATAGTCTGCCCCTATTTCAAATTTTTATAACAGAAATAGATATCTCTCTTGATTCACAATTTCTACTAACACAATGCATCCCTCACCACAAACAAATTTAAAAAGAAACAAAACACTTTGGAAAGAATTAACAGTGCCACCGGCATATCACCACACTATGTGATCACTGGCCGTCAACCCAACATCGGTTTGCCCAAACTGCTATACAGTGAGGTCACAAACCAAAGCCCCATGGCATATGGCATGCAAATCAATGCTATGTTGAAGCAAGTCCATCGTGTGTCGCCTGGCAAACAACAAAGTTGACCACAAATCAAATGCTAGGCTGAACCATCTTGTATTCAAGTATCCAGTGCTATTACACATATCGGCACCTTTGATGTGTTAAAAATAAACGACATGGTGATTCAAGTGAGAAACGAAAAGGGTGAAACCAACTGGGTTCATTGAGCCCACATTTGTCGCCTCACGCCTCAACCAAAACACCTGTCCACAACATAGTAGCCCCTCCACTAGATCACATGCACCAACAAATCAGGAAAAATCTACACAATCTTCCGGACAGTACGACATATCTGAACAACAACAAACGACTCCCAGTTAAGCAAACATGAAGTCAGATGTTTTTCTAAACAGGATTGATACAAGCGTATGTGGCAAGGAAAAAACAAACACAGATATAAATTTCAAAATTGTATTGAAAAATATATGAAAAAAAAACAACGAAAAAGTTGAAATAAAATTTCAAGAAGAGCAACAGGTTTGAAAATTGATGAATGTTTATAGGTAAATAGCAAGTCCGTAAATGTCAGGATGGGTATCGCCAATTTTTGTGATATTTTCTGTGAATATTAAGTTCGTAAAATGTCCAGCTTGATTGTGGTATTGTGTGGTGATGTAGGCAGATGTATTGTGTACTGGTAGTAGCGCTTTTTGTATCAACGAATGATGTAGAATGTTTGGTAGTTGACTTGTTGATTTGACTGCTGGTGAGGTCAGTTTTGGGTAAGTTGGGGGTGTGACCCGCCGCTCTTTGATGTGTCCTGTGGTGAGGCAGCGCTCGTCGTGCCTGCGTTCGTGATGGTGCCTTCAGCTCTGACTGTCGGTGCCCTTCAAGCTGTTCGTTTTATAGAGATCGGCGTCCCAAGTTGGATCACTTGGAGTTGTTTTTACTTTACCCGGAATCGCTTCATTGGATGAATATCGAATTTTATTACAATTTTTTTTTATTTAATTTTGGGAATTGACTATCAAGCCGGATCCCTCCTCTCT
>CM042151.1:100416027-100440848 GCA_023376005.1 Doryteuthis pealeii
AAAAAAGAAGAGATGCAAAATGTAAACATTGTTTTATTGTCCTTATTGCTGTAAGGTGAAAATGTTTTTAAAATCATTAAAAGTTTTTTTTTGTTTTTTTCTTTTAAATGGACAAAAAATTTTCAAGATAATATTAACCTTTATGCAGTTTCATTGTGTTAAATACTGGAGGGGGTAATTTTAACAGGGAAAATTGGTAGTACCTATTAAACAATTATGTTAAAACAGTTCTTTGAAATATTTATAAAATACTTATAAAAGTTTCTTCTTACAAATAAGTTAAACATGACTTTAAATACATATTAAATAAATTTTACTCACTTGTTTTTAACTTTTTAGCCAAGTAGAATCCAATTTTTTTCATTGAAAAAATTCTGTGCACCTGCTGATATTTCTAAATTTCTGATTTTAATAAATTTTTCGATATATGAAGTAATAAAAGAAGAACATTTATCTTAAATAAATGTTTACTCAATTGAAAAGGCCAATTTTTTTGTTAGTTTTTGTTTTACACATTGATAGCCCATATAAATTTCTTGGTAAATTTTTTTATATAAAAATGAATTTTACATTTTTGGAAAGATAATTCAATGATGGAACATATGTAAAAAAATAAATAAATAAATAAATAGATCTTAATATGGTAATAGGACATTTTAACATTTGAGAATTTAAGTCTCGCAAATAAGAAAAAAATCCTTTTTTTTTCCTTTTCTAAATCGTTCGCTTATTTTCTAAGGAATGTTATATTAAAAGTTCCAGTTGTCTACTTTTTTTTTTTAGGAATTTTTAAAAAATACAAAATGTAAAATAAATACTCCCATTCTTTGTGTTGCAAAATCATATTTATTTGATTAAAAAATATTGTATTGAAAATATGTAACTAAAAATAATGAGAAAGCATTTAATGATCTTTATAAAAAAATATTGAAAATAATGTTTGAATAGAAAATTGTCATCATTTTTTATTCTAGGAGTTAAGGGGACATGATATTCTATTCACGTTTAGACAATTGTTGCTACGAATGAGTTCAAATCCGTGGAACTATATTAACTACACAATGGCATAATGGCCAAATTATTGTTTTGTAAATTATTTTAATATATATATATATATATATAATATATATATATACTTTATCAGAAATGTATTAAAAAATTTTTTCACTTTTTATAATATTTCTGATAGAATTTTATCGTAAATAATTTTTAACATTCTAATTTTGTTTTTCAGAGCTCTCGCTTTCTTTTTTTCTTTTCAATAATATTTAGAGTCAGCAAAGGCATCAACAAAATGGTAATATTAGTAATTTGTTTTTGTTTCAGACTAAAAAATTCTTAGATGTATGATTCTCCATAGAAAATTATGTTGCTCTAATTCTTCGCAATAAAATGCTATAACTATATCAACAAACAATAAGAATTTATCATAAATTTATTCAAAATTAAAAAACGTATGTTATATGTAACAGAAATTTGTTGTTTCTTTTTAACACATAAACTTGGAATTGTCTTTTTTTTATATTAAATATAAAATAAATAATAAAAAAGAATTTTCCATTTTTTATTAACATTTTAAAATATTTTTTAACAATTTACATGTGTATGAAAAGTCAATGAATTAAACATACCTAAATAAAATAAAAATGTTTGCTGTTTGATTTTTCTAAATGTGTTGGTGTCAATAACTTTTGCTAGTAGGGACCGTGGTGTGCTTCCCAGCCTTTTTCATATCACCAGGAGAAACTCCTGTGTGTTGTATCTGGGATATTTTTACCTGACATCTTATTCTGGCTTAGTAGATCTTTAGATCATGTTCATTTTCCTGCATGGGCATGAGAATCTCGATATCCATATTTAAAGCCATATTTGTTTCTGTAATATCATTTAGTTTGGGGATCTCATGCCCTCCCCCCACTCGGGATACCCTGAGGGTAGTTATCTATAGTAGATTCATAAAGTCAATAAAGATTAGTAAATGCAAAAAGAAGGAAACTTCTAATAATAATTTATGAATGCATATTGGAAATCATTTTCAAAGTCAATAGATACTTGAAATTATTTCTTTGTCATTTTCTTTTAATATGATATTCCAAATAAGGTATGAGTCTCTTATTTTTTATATTCTAAATAATACTTGAATTTTTATTCTTTCATAGATAACAGACATGGAGACACAGATTGGGGAGGAACCATTTTGTGGTAGTGAAATCTGTGGATCATCATATTCTCTTAGTTCCAACTTAAAAATGCACGTACATACACACACTGGGAAGAAACGATTTACTTGTCAGGTCTGTGGATCAGCATTTTCACGGGGCTCCACCTTGAAAATGCACATGCGAATACACACTGGAGAAAAACCATTTTCTTGTGAAGTCTGTGGATCAGCATTTCGTAGTAGTTCCGATTTGAAAAAGCACATGCGAAGCCACACTGGAGAGAAACCATTTACTTGTCAGGTCTGTGGATCAGCATTTTCACGGAGATCCAGCTTGAAAATACACATGCGAACACACACTGGAGAAAAACCATTTTCTTGTGAAGTCTGTGGATCAGCATTTCCTACTAGTTCCGATTTGAAAAAGCACATGCGAAGCCACACTGGAGAGAAACCATTTACTTGTGAAGTCTGTGAATCAGTATTTTCTACTACTTCCAATTTAAAAACACACATGCAAACACACACTGGAGAGAAACCATTTACTTGCAAGGTTTGTGGATCTGCATTTTCTACTCCTTCTAGTTTAAAAAGACACATACGAACACACACTGGAGAGAAACCATTTGCTTGTGAAGTCTGTGGATCAAGATTTTCACGTAATTATGACTTGAAAATACATGTAGCAACACACACAGGAGAGAAACCATTTTCTTGTCAGGTCTGTGGATCAGCATTTACTTGTAGATCTCTTTTGAAAACCCACATGCGAAGCCACACTGGAGAACAACCATTTACTTGTGAAGTCTGTGGATCAAGATTTTCACGTAATTCCGACTTGAAAATACATGTAGGAAGACACACTGGAGAGAAACCATTTTCGTGTGAGGTATGTGGATCAGCATATTCAGATTCTTCCCATTTAAAAAGACACATGCGAACACACACTGGAGAGAAACCATTTTCTTGTCAGGTATGTGGATCAGCATTTTTAGATTCTTCCCATTTAAAAAGACACATACGAACACACACTGGAGAGAAACCATTTGCTTGTGAAGTCTGTGAATCAGCATTTTCAGATATTTCTACTTTGCATAAACACATGAGGACACACACTGGAGAGAAACCATTTACTTGTGAAGTCTGTGGATCAGCATTTTCTATCCGTTCTCATTTGAAAAGCCACATGCGACACACACTGGAGAAAAACCATATTCCTGTGATGTCTGTGGATCAGAATTTTCTCGTAGTTACAGTTTGAAAACGCATATGCGAACACACACTGGAGAGAAACCATTTGCTTGTGAAGTCTGTGAATCTGCATTTTCTCGTAGTTCCAGTTTAAAAATACACATGCGAACACACACTGGGGGAAACCATTTGTCTAGTTTCTTATGTGCTTTGCAACTATGTATGGGTATTTGAGTCCAGACTCTTATGTAAAAAAGAATGACTAATTTTATTTTCCTATAAAAATATGAGATACAGCCTTTTCCTATCACATCTGATCTGTTACCCTAGACTGATGCCTGAAATAACAGATCAAATTATAATGAGAAAAAGACACATCTTTATACAATCCTGTCAGTTATGCCAGCAATCACAATTCTAGCCATTGTTAGGATTGTGAGAAATATCCAAAACTTCTTAAATATGATAAATCATTTAGTTTTGTCAAAGAAACTGTTTTTCTTAATACATGTCAATATGTGGTGGAATAATTTGCATGCCATTCTGAATGACCTGTCTTCCTCCACATCTGATGCTCACTGGTTTCATCTTAAGTTTTCTTTAATCTTTTTAGAAGGATCATTTCTTGTATTCATTAATTTAACCAAAACAAATAAAATCTTTAAGAAAATAAAATTGTATGTTTTAACACAATTGGAGACACATTGGCACTATATATATTTATAATATGCCTAGACTACTTACTCCGAACATCATTAGATACCATAAAAGAAAAAGGTTTCACACTAAAAAGGGCAAGAAGCAGGCGATATCCTGCACAAACAATCACAGATGCAGACTATGCTGATGACTTTGCACTACTTGCAGATACACCGGCACAGGCTGAATCACTGCTACATAGCTTAGAGGAGGCAGCAAAGAATATAGCCTCTATGTGAACTCCGGTAAAACAGAGTTCATGAATTTCAAAAATAAAGGAAACATCTCCACACTCAACAGCAAGCCTCTTAAGCCAGTAGAACAATTCACATACCTAGGTGGTAATATCTTCTCCACAGAGAGCGATGTTAATACATGGATAGCAAAGGCATGGTCAGCCACAAATAGTTTATCAGTCATATGGAGGTCCGATCTCCCTGGCAAGCTGAAGTGACAGTTCTTCCAGGCTGTGGTTGTGTTGGTGCTGCTGTATGGCTGCACCACCTGGCCCCTAACGAAGCATCTTGAGAATAAGCTAGATGGGAGCTGCACAAGAATGCTGCATGCAGTTTTGAATAAGTCATGGAAACAGCACCCCACAAGGAAACAGCTGTACGTCACCTGCCCACCACCTCACAAACTATCCGAGTGAGATGGACAAGCATGCAGGACACTACTGGAGAAGCAAGGATGAACTCATAAGCGATGTTCTCCTGTGGAAGCCAACACATGGACATGCAAGTGTGGGGCGCCTGCAAGGACCTACATTGACCAGTTATGTGAAGATGCTGGCTGCTCCGCAGAGGAGCTTTCAGATGTAATGAATGATAGGGAAGATTGGCGAAAGATTGTCATAGATACCCGTGCTGCATGCGCGACATGATGATGATGATGGTATGATGGTTAGAAAGCTAATCTTGCAGATCCATTACTACTGTGACAGGGAGATGGTTAGATTATAAAACAAAAAACCAGGACAAAGTTCATCACTTTTTCCTCCTTTTCTCTCCAGCAATCATAATTCTGTCCTTTATATATAATAATAAAATCACTAATATTAACTGTGTGTTGTCTTGTTCTTAGAGTTGCTAATTTGTTTTAAAAATGAAAATGAGTCAACATTAGTGCAGTGCTAATTCACCCATCAGTAAGTATGATGACATTATCATTTTTAAAAGTTTTTTTATAAAATCTAATTTTTTTTTTTTTTCGTAATTTTTCATAGTTCATATAATAGGTATACTCAAATAGCAGACTTATTAAAAGTGCGTGATTTGTTAAAATAAAAATTTAAAACATCAATAAAAAATGGAAAAAATAACTTTTTGATTATAAAAAAGAAAAAAACAGATTTCTGTTACATTAAACCTAAATTTTTGCATTTTAAATTAAATTCCCATAAATTCTTAATCTTTGTTGACATAGTTATTGCATCTTGACATGTACATTTCGATACGACTTTTTTTTATGATGATCATACGTACATAAAAAATTTTTTTTTTTTCTGAAGTAAAAATAAATTATTAATTTAGCATTTCCTTGATACCTCACGATTTAACTCTTAATATTATTGAAAAAGAAAGTTAGAAAAATCAAAATTAGAATGTTAGAAATTATTTACAATAAAATTCTATCATAAGGCAAGACTTTTTCGATACATTTATTAAAGTATATAAAATAGGTAGTCCCAATTTTTCGTCTGCTATTCATTTTCAAAACGAATTAGAATTAATTAAATTTTGTCTAAATTGATAAGTAGTAACATAATGACCATCATTAAAAAAAAGAAAAATATTACATATGCAGTTTATTTTTAATACTTTTAAAATGATTTGTTTTGGTCAATTTCATTCGCGTTCGCCATTTTAACTCTTTTTAAATGGTAAAAAGTGCTTGTTTACAAATTTAATGTAACAATCATGATTGCAAAATAATTTACCAAAAATCAGGGAATTATCTGATTTTAATGAAATTTTCAGTATTGATTTATTAATTAATGAATTTTATAATGCATCAATTATTTTATTTCAAAACTTTAATTAAATATTTTTGCTATGAAAAATAATATATAAAATTCATTTAAAATAAAAGTATTCTGATGTTAAGTTTAAAATGTTATATTTTTAGATTCTAAAAATAAATATCTATTTAATGCAAACCTTATTTTAGTCAAACAAAGTGTATGTTTTGAAGAAAAACTCTATTGAAAATGTAGCCTCCCCCTTTTTATAATATATCAAACAAGGACTAAATCACCAATATTTTTCTTTCGAAAGGGGGGGCCAAAAAAATTCAAAAGTTATATTACTCTAATTCTCTCCCAACTGTAAGGAAAAGCTCAAATAATCTCAGTCCTCAGCTTTCAATCTTCTCTTCAAAAGAACACCGTCCTCCTCACTCGCTTTGGTTTTTTTAAGTGCACACAAAAACCAAACATCCGAGCACATGTCGAACCTCACGTCCGTCCAGTACCTAGATTGCATTTGTTTTTGCAGCAGGCGAGACAAAGTCTTGCTCTTTTTCGTTCTCCGTCACAATTTTACCCCCTAAGTAAGGGTGGGTGAAAATTGAGTGACCTAAAAGAATGAGAAAGTTTTGAAATAAAATAAATAATGCATTATAAAGATCATTCTTTGATAAATAAACAATGAAAATTTCATTAAAATCTGATAATTCCCTGATTTTTGGTAAATTATTTTCTGTAGCCCCCCCCCCTACAGTCAATTTGTCAAAGACACATTTCAGGCCAATTTTGGGACTACATTATGTAAAACATTACATACCTCAAAGGTGAAGTATTCTTTAGTCAATTTTGTGGTTTAAATTTACATATTAAAAAAAACAAAATTTGAAAATAGGGCGTTGTATTGAAAATTGCTATTATTTCACAATATAAAAATCTTTATTCAAATAGTCTGCCCCTATTTCAAATTTTTATAACAGAAATAGATATCTCTCTTGATTCACAATTTCTACTAACACAATGCATCCCCTCACCAACAAAACAAATTTAAAAAGAAAACAAAACACTTTGGAAAGAATTAACAGTGCCACCGGCATATCACCACACTATGTGATCACTGGCCGTCAACCCAACATCGGTTTGCCCAAACTGCTATACAGTGAGGTCACAAACCAAAGCCCCATGGCATATGGCATGCAAATCAATGCTATGTTGAAGCAAGTCCATCGGTGTGTCGCCCTGGCAAACAACAAAGTCGACCACAAATCAAATGCTAGGCTGAACCATCTTGTATTCAAGTATCCAGTGCTATTACACCATATCGGCACCTTTGATGTGTTAAAAATAAACGACATGGTGATTCAAGTGAGAAACGAAAAGGGTGAAACCAACTGGGTTCATTGAGCCCACATTTGTCGCCTCACGCCTCAACCAAAACACCTGTCCCACAACATAGTAGCCCCTCCACTAGATCACATGCACCAACAAAATCAGGAAAAATCTACACAATCTTCCGGACAGTACGACATATCTGAACAACAACAAAACGACTCCCAGTTAAGCAAACATGAAGTCAGATGCCAACGCGTTACAAGGACTTTGTAATGCAGTGAACCCACAGGATGCACGCACAGACTTAACAATACATACACATTGTGAACTAAATCGATATCTGGGTCCCCCAGATATCGATTTGTTATAACAGAAAAAGATATCTCTCTTGATTCACAATTTCTACTAATACAATGCATCCACTCACCAACAAAACAAATTTAAAAAGAAAACAAAACAAAACACTTCGGAAAGAACATAAGTTAGTGAAATCGGCGGATGTTAACTCCGTGACAGCGAAAATGAAATGAACAAAAAACAAATGTTCTATGCATAGGCTCCAGCAAAACTTCCGGTCGAAAAAACAAAATTTATCAACAATTAAAAATATTTTCTATTTAATGTTTTTCTACCAATAAAAAATCTTCCCCCCCAAAACCCTTCAAAGGACTTCTTGAGCCTATCACTTGCTATATATATATTTGTAGACAGCCAGAGCTGACCACACTAGGCTGCGATAAAGGAACCACCATACTATACCCACACCGCATCACGCCATACTATAACCACACCACACCTTGTGTCATGCAGAGCCAGAACTGACTTGTAACCCCACACCTGCCCTCATTTCACCAAGTAGTGAAAAGGAATTATCATCTCACCAATTCCAGCTTTTGTTTTTTTTTTTTAAATAAACGAAATTAATCCCAACCTTCTCATCTATTTTTTCGCCAAAAATTCGAAGAGGATATTATTTTCCTTAGATCCATCCATTAATAAGAATGACGACAATTTTTAATTCAAACTATATGTCATTATTTCTTGCTAGATATTTTTTATACAATATTTTCTTTGATTAAATAAATACGATTTTGATAGACATTAAACAAAAGTATTTATTTTATATTTTATGAATTTAAAAAAATCCTTGAAAAAAAAGAAACAAGTATATCCAAAACACGGTCATATGATCAGTTTAGGCCATCTTGAATGAAACGGAAATAAATATTTTTGAAGTTTGTTTTTTAAAAATCTCGCAAAAAAGTAGTGATTATACAAAGTTGTTACAAAGAAAAACAATTAATTCAAAAATCAAATTATCTGATTGGAAAAAATTACTCACGGTTAATAAAAAGAATAAATAATCCGTTTTACATGCAAAAGCGTTATTTTTTTTATGTGGAAACGGTGATTGTAACTTTACATATTATTTCTCTTTGACAATTATACATTTAAATGTATGGGTGGTTGTATTTGACATAATTGTTTTCTTGTGTATATTCAATTAACCGATTATTGATTTTCAACGATTTTTGAAAGATTTTTTTTTTTTTGTAGTTTCATAATAACTCCAGAATATTTTTTAGTTGTAACTAAAGCAAAGAAAAGACAATAAGTATTACAAATGTTGTCAGTTTTGCTCTTCCGTATATTATAATAATCAAACATTACTATTCAACAATAAAAATTACAAATTCTTTTAAAAATATTAATATATCGTGGATCGGACAATTTATCAGAATTCTAAAATTCATGAATTTAAATTTTACACGCACAAAAAGATTTTTAAACATAAAAAACAAACAAATTATTTAAGCACACAAAATATTAAAAATCTCTTAAAAATTAATTTCTTTGAAAAATAATTTCTTGACAATTTAATAGAATACAGTACATATCAATTAAAAAAGAAAAAAAGTTTTCAAATAATAATATTATGACACTTTGTGCACTTTTTATTTTCGATTTCATGAATTTTTCCTAAAAAAAAAAACTACTGCATTGTATGTTATTCAATTTTTTGGATATTTTTTATTCGGACTCTTTTTTCTGACGGTTCATTTTTTTTTTTTTTTTTTTTTTTTTTTTTTTTTTTTTCATAAAATAAAATAGTGGTGGGTAGACCTCGTAAAAAATTTCCTCCTAATATATTTTAGGAAAAAACTATTTCAGATATATTTACATGCAAAGGTAAATAGTTATGGAAATTTTCGTGAAAATTGGACTATTAATCGATTTTTCATAGAATTTTAAAAAAATCCTCATATCGTAACTTGTTTTTAGCTACGTTAAATTTCAGTTGATTTATCAGTGCAAAAATGAAAACATTGTTTTTTAATCATAATTTTCATTATTCCCGTAAGCTGGACCATTTTTTAAAAAAAATCATCAGGAGTTTGTTCAATGTTTTTTCTTTCGAATGGAAAAAAATTTCCAAAAAATATCAATTTTTCTGCAAGTTTCATTGTGTTAAATATAGGGAGGTGGGGTAAATTTCACAGGGTAAATTAGTGGTAGCTAACAAGTAGAGAACAGGAACTTTTAACATAAAATTATTTAGAAAATAATATAACAATTTAGAAAAAAAAAAGATACATATTTTTTTTTTATTTACGAGATTTATGTTTCAAATATTTAAGATGCCCTATTACCAAAACCGAACTAGTAGCGATTTCTTTTTTACATATGTTCCATCATTAAATTATCTTTCCAAAAATGTAAAATTTATTTAAAAAAAAAAATTACAAAGGTATTTTTTACGGGGGATCAATGCGCGAAACAAAAACTAACGAAAAATTATTAGCCTTTTCAATTTAGTAAACATTTATTTACAATAAAGTTCGTATTTTATTACTTCATATACTGAAAGTTTTATGAAAATCGGATACTTAGTTTATTTTATATGATTTTTCGAAGCATTTCCTGTGATCACCCATTTTAGAGTCAGCGAGAATTTGCGCTTTCCTATTCACATAAGAAATATGAATGAATAAAAAAAATAATGTTCACACAAATGCAGACACCAGGGGACTTTTATTCAATATCATAAAATTTATATATTGAATAATAGTCCCCTGGTATCTGCATTTGTGTGAACATTATTTTTTTTATTCATTCATATTTCTAGGGATCACCAATTCGGTCACGTGATCAGTTTAGGCCATCTTGAATAAAACGGAAATAAATATTTCCGAACTTTGTTTATCAAAAATCTCGTAAAAAAACAATTAAAGATCCTACAGGGTTGTTACAAAGAAAAACAGTTAATTCAAAGATCAAATTATCCAATTGGGAAAAATTACATCGTTATCTTAAAAAATAAATAAACCTATCCATATTACATGCGAAAGGGTAATTTTCAGGCCACAATTTAGACAGAAAAAATACATATTATTACCCTCTTACGGTTATGCATCTAAGTACGGTTGGGTGTAACTGACATACTTTTTTAGCCAAAATTTATTATTAAAATGAATAAAATCTTTAAAAACTTTAATATTAAAATTTACTATTAAAATGAATAAAAACTTGAAAAAATTTAATATTAAAATTTCGCAGTGAAATTGACGTTAAAAAAATGTCTTCGGTTTTAGTATTAATTTTTAAAATCGAAAATAAAATGAAAATTTGAATATTTTTTTCTAAGAGAAAAACTGATAAAATAATCAATATAAAATTATTTTTTATGCTAAGAAAAACAAACTTTGGTTACTGAGAAGCGTCTCGGTCTTTGTATAAAAACAAAACAAATATGTCAGTTTTGCTCTTCCGTATATTCTAAGAATCACACATTACTATTCAACAATAAGAATTACAAATATTCAAAATTCATATATTTAAATATCCGTGAAAAATTCGATTTTTTGACGCAGAAAAAAAAATTTAGTTTATTTCACGCAGAAAATAAAAATATTTAAGTACACAAAAGTTTGAAAATCTCTTAAAAGTTAATTTCTTGAAAAAAAATTTTAAATATTTTAATAGAATATAGTACATACCAATTACAAAAGCAAAAAAAAGTTTTCAAATATTAATAATATGACATTTTTTTGTACTTTTTATTTCCGATTTCATTAATTTATCCTAAAAAACTTACAACTCGGTACGTTATAGAATTTCATTGATATAGTTATTCAGCCTCTTATCTTTATCGAAAAAAAAGTACAAAACTTTTCTGACGCGTCATTTTTTTTATCTCATAAAATAAAATAGTGTGTGTGTGTGTGTGGGGGGGGTGATAGACCTCGTAAAAAATATTTTCCCTAATATATTTTAGAAAAAAACTATTTCAGATGTGTTTACATCCAATGGTAAACATTTATGGAAATTTTCGTGAAAATTAGATTATTAATTGATTTTTCATAGAATTTAAAAAAAAAAACTCTTATCGTAACTTGTTTTTAGCTACGTTAAATTTCAGTTGCAAAAATGAAAACATTGTTTTTCAATCATAATTTTCATTATTTCCGTAAGCTGAAAATAATTATTTTAAATCATCAGGGGTATGTTTAATTTTTTTTTTTTTTTCGAATGGAAAAAAATTTCAAGAAAATATTAATTTTTCTGCAAGTTTCATTGTGTTAAATATAGGGGTGGGGGGTTAAATTTCACAGGGTAAAATTGATGGTACCTACATATTCCTTATATGAATAGTAGGTGCCACCAATTTTACCCTGAGGAAATTCTTCTTTTTTACTAAATTTATATATTGAGCATGGAACCTGCAGTATTCAGATTCATTTAATTTATATAAATTAAATGGATCTAAATTATGAGTCTGGGGGAAAAAATAATCGGAATTATCTCCCCTTATTTCCAGTCCTTTCTATGTTGATTGCAAACGAACGAAGTGTTTGAATTCCATTCAACCAGAAAACATTAGTTTTATTTAGAATATTTTTTCCTTTTTCTCTAAAGATGTCTAGCCCCAATGAAGAGAAATCAGACGAAAGAAAAGAGAAAGAAGTAAGTATAACATTTTATTTTTATTATTTTCTTTCTTTACAAATAAAACAAAAATACGTACGTTCACAAAAAATTGTTTTCTGACGAAGAAGTGAAATAGTTGTTTTTCATTTTAGTAAATAGTTTATCCTCTACCGATATAAAAATATTTGGAATCTTTTGAAAACTGATTGAAGTATTTTCTAATTAATATTTTATTTTCGCTACTATCCGTGTTTATTTATTGGCGTGACATAAACAAAGATCCCCATCGAAATCCTGTTAGTGTTAGCCGATTAAGTTTCCGTGAAATCTTTTGAAAATTAATTTATTATTAAAAAAAAATGATTTTATTATAAAAAATCATTTTGTTATAAAAAAAATGATTTTATTAAATAAATACAAAACGAAGCTTATATTTAAACAGTAAAACACTTATAAATTCATCTAATGGAGTTAAAAAGCTAATTAATTTGACAATAGATTTTTTTAGATTATCACTTGGTTATTATAAAACTCGGTATGTGAAAAAAATTAAAGAGAGGTAAAAAAAAAAACAAAAAAACTTCTTTAGAAGTTTCTCATTTTAAAATTAGCAGCGGCTACCCGACGTCACCTAGGTAGAAGGGTATTTTTTTTTAAGTTAGTCCCTCAGAACCATTATTACTGAATCGTGAGTTGAATCCTCGTGGGATGTCCCATTTAACTCTTAACATCCTGTTGGGAATTTTCTAAGTCCAAAGCCCAATTCCTATAAGGATTTATTAAAAAATGGCCTTTTCATTTAAAGTTACCTGTTATTTCCCTTAAATCAAAGACCTCTAAATATATTTAATATTACATTTAAACAAAGGCTATCATTCGGGGTAAATTAGAAAAATGAATGTGACTTCCGGTCGGGTGGAATGAGGTGGTATAGGATAGGGACTGGCAATCGGAGCCTAAAATTCGTTTTTGACAAATTGACTTTAGCCCCCCCCTACAGAAAATAATTTACCAAAAATCAGGAAATTATCGGATTTTAATGAAATTTTCAGTGTTTATGTATCAATGAATGATCTTTATAATGCATTATTTATTTTATTTCAAAACTTTCTCATTTTTTTCAGGTCACTTAATTTTGACCCCCCTTATGTTGGGGGCGTAAAATATTTTGCGACTTGGTAATTTTCGATACTAATTACAGTATAAATGAAGAGATAAAAGACCGAAGTTATGAATAGAAAGTAAAAAAAAATTTTTACGGTGGCTTTTCTATCAGAAAATAAGTACCGAAAATCGAAAAATAAAATGTAAAAAATAATAAATAATTAATTTTTGGAGATTTCTTTTTTACTCAATTTTATAAAAGAAAAAATTATACATCGATGTTTTTTCTGCTTAAAAAGGGGAGGGGGTACATTTTCAATCGAGTTTTTCTTCAAAACTTATTACTTTTGGCGCCTAAAATAAGGTTTGCATTAAGTAGATATTTATTTTTAGAATCTAAAAATATAACATTTTAAACTTAACATCAGGATTTTCATATTTTAAATCAATTTTATATATTAATTTTTCATAGCAAAAATACTAAATTAAAGTTTTGAAATAAAATAACTGATGCATTATAAAATTCATTAATTGTTAAATCAATACTAAAAATTTCATTAAAATCGGATAATTACCTGATTTTTGGTAAAAAAAAATTTTCATCCCAAATGTTACATTAAAATTGTAAACAAGTGCCTAAAACCATTGAAAAACAGCCAAAATGGCGGCGAACAAAATTGACCAAAACAAATACTTTTAAATCTTTTAAAATTAAACTGCATATGTAATGATATTTTTCTTTTTTAATGATGGTTATTATGGTACTACTTATCGATTTAGACAAAGTTTAACTTTAAATAATAGATTTAATTATTTCTAATTCACTTTTAAAATTCCTAGCAGATGACAAATTTGCCTATCGCTAGTATAGGACATTAAGAGTTTCTCTATGTAAAAAAATAAATAAATAAAATAGACCTTTCCAGCTACTCTGAAAAGAAATGTCGATGTCTACTATCTAAAATATTAAATGAAAAAAAAAAATCCATGCTGTTATCATTTAAATTTTATTTTTTTATTATTTTCAAGAATATAAATCAAATCTCTATTACTTTTGCTCAAGAATCAAGCCCTTGTGATATATGATGTGCAAGAAATGCAAAGGGAGGTAATTTTTTTTAAATTTCTTAATTTTAAAACAATTACCAAAAATCAGGAAATTGTCCAATTTTAATGAAATTTTCACCAAATTATTTTCCCACGACTTAATTTTATAAGGATTAGTTTATTTTATGAAAGAAACTTGAAAAAATACTTTTTTTTATCAATTCAGAATGTGGGGAGGGGTGACCTTTGAGCATTTGAAGAAGAAAAAATCCCGGTCCCTAATTTTTACGTTTCTTGAAAGCTCATATCCTGAAGAATATATAGAAAAATAAAAAAAAAAAAAATATATATTTGATAACCTAAAAAAGTGATTTTAAAATTTAAAATTCATTTTCTTAAAACTCAAAAAATAAATAATGTAGCAAGTTTTTTTTTCTCGTAGTATTGAAAAATAAAGTTTTCTTTAAATTGATGCCAAAAAAAATTATTCTATCTAAGTTAAACTGAGTTTTTTACTACCTTAAAAATTTCAAGGTCAATTGTATATGCCGAGGATTATTATGGACTATCTAGAAATTTTAACCAAAGATAGCCCAGAATTTTATCTTTGAAAAAATCTAAGTTAAAAACCTTGCCAAACCTTGCCGCATATTTTAAAAGAATTAAAACGATTTTTTAACCATCGTCAATTTAAAGTATTGAAGCCTAAAAGAGGCAAATTATCCCCCTTTCTGACCATGGTCTTTACGGTGTGATTTGTGAACGAATTCAACGCATTTCACAAGTTATTATAATTCATTCATTAAAGGAAGACTTTGTTTCAAAAAGTACATTGTTCTTTTATTTATTTATTTTTTATTTTTTTTTTTTTACATTCCTTTCAAAAATAGTAAACTTGAAATTAATACCTAATCTAATTAAAAGAACAAAAATTAAATTATTGAACACTGAAATAAAACTGAATGTTCTTAAAAATATATTTTACACAAATATTTTTAATTGTAAATATTGTTATACTAACACTAACTAGTAAACATTTTTGTAGTTACTAGCAAATGTATGCACCCTCCGGGTGCAAGTATTTAAGTTTTAATGTAATGAAATATTATATTAGTTCAGAAAGGCTAATGAAACTAAATAAGAATGCAGATAAAAAGATTTGAAACTGAGGGTGTATAATTAAAAAATAGCACAACTGAAACTTACTCTTCCCCCACCCCCGTCCTTCATTGCTAAATTTTCCTAATTTAACTATTTAGTTAAAATAGGAAGTAAAGAATAAAATTACAGTTATTTCTTCTTGTTAACGGATTTCTTTTAAGATTTATCCACAAGATTTTTGCTAATATTCAATAAGATAAAACCAAACAATTAGAAATCAATAATACTAAGCACATATTTATTAAAATCAAACTTTTAATATCAATATGTAAATTAGCCTTCCTGTTCACACTGTAAACTGCTATTTTGTAGTATATATAAATACAATTGCATGTTATTAATATGTAAATATTGTCACCAGTATTAATTATGTAAAACAATTTTATTAATAATTGAGGTTTAAATAAAAATAAAATCCTGTAGAAAGTGATGTAAATAACTAAGGGAATTGTGACTCGTGTAGTGATATAGTTTCGGTTACAGACAGAAAAACACACAATCTCCATTATAATAAGATATTTAAAAAAAAAAAAAAAAAAAACAACCACAAACAAATAACACTTAAAGTTTTGTTAGACATGTGAAATTTTGGCAGTTT
This sequence comes from Doryteuthis pealeii, assembly GCA_023376005.1. Classification (NCBI taxonomy): domain Eukaryota; kingdom Metazoa; phylum Mollusca; class Cephalopoda; order Myopsida; family Loliginidae; genus Doryteuthis; species Doryteuthis pealeii. The sequence continues at coordinate 100,432,213 of CM042151.1, forward strand.
TCATGTAAATTTTCATTCACATTAACAGAAATTATTGCAAATGAATTCTCTTTTTGTTTATTCGCTATTAAAATTTTTTAATCAAAATAAGTTTATAGTAAAATTTACATAGCGAATAATTTTTTTTTTTTTTTTGGTAAAGTTTCCTAATATCGTTTATTCTGTAATTAGTCAGTGTCTGGAATTTTTTTTCCAGTGCTAAAACCATAATTTTTATTTGGAATACTAAATAAATATCAATTTACAATTTTAATTTAGGCCGAAATTTTTAAAAGTTAAAACGTGTTCGGGTTAAATCAAACTCAACGGATCTAAATTTAACCATCGTTTTTTACCTCGCAGAAAAAAATATACCAAAACTCAGGGAATTAATCGAATTTAATGAAATTTTCAGTGTATTTAATGAATAAAAGATAATGGACCAGTTATTTTATCTTAGAACTTTTTACAGTTTTTCAAGTCTGTCACGTATCTTTGAGGTGTAAATTATATTTTATGACAAATTAAAATTAAAAGGAGAACTCGTCAAAAGGTGGTAAAAAAGATATTTCTTAATTTCTAAATAAATCACGGTAAGGTAAAACAAAATAAATGAAAAGAAAACAAAAAAAAAGATTTTACGTGTTTGGGTTTTTTTTAACACTTAGTGCTTCTTTCTTAAACTAAAATTAATCTTTATTTTTTATCATAATTGACGCAATACTTTTAAAATTCATTATTCAACAATGTTTATTCTTTACTTTGAAATACCCGAAGTTCACATCTGCGTATTTCAAACATACGAGTTAGAAGTATATCACTGTAGATAAAAATGTGTCTCCATATCTTTGTTCAACTATCGTAAAAAAAAAAGGAGATTTCTCATACGCTGTTATCTCCCTTACACTCAGTCTCTGCACATCCCTATGTACATTAATGTTGTTAATTGTTTATTTTCGAAGCTTCCTCCGGACATACACTGCCCTTTATATATGTATAGTAGGGACCACCGATTGGGTCACGTGATCAGTTTAGGCCATCTTGAATAAAACGGAGATAAATATTCCGAACATTTATATCAAAATCTCGTAAAAATTAATTAAAGATCATACAGGGTTGTTACAAAGAAAAACAGTTAATTCAAAGATCAAATTATCCAATTGGGAAAAATGATGTCGTTATCTTAAAAAATAAACAAACCTATCCATATTATATGCGAAAGGGTAATTTTCAGGCCGCAATTTAGACAGAAAAAATACATATTATTACCCTCTTACGGTTATGCATCTACGTACGGTTGGGTGTACGGACATATTTTTTTAGCCAAAATTTACTATTAAAATGAATAAAAACTTGAAAAATTTAATATTAAAATTTTGCAGTGAAATTGACTTTAAAAAAATGTCTTCGGTTTTAGTATTAATTTTTAAAATCGAAAATAAAATGAAAATTTGAATATTTTTTTCTAAGAGAAAAATTGATAAAATAATCAATATATACTTACTTTTTATTCTAATTGGTCGAAAAAGTTAAATAAAATAATTTTTTACACTGAGAAAAACAAACTTTGGTTACTAAGAAGCGTCTTGTCACTTTGTATAAAAACAAAACAAATATGTCAGTTTTGCTCTTCCGTATATTCTAAGAATCACACATTACTATTCAACAATAAAAATTACAAATTCTTTTAAAAATATTAATCGAGCTCAAATTGGACCAATTTTTAGTCGCAGAAAAAAAAAAATTTAATTTATTTCACGCAGAAAATAAAAATTTTAATCACACAAAGATGGAAAATCTCTTAAAAATTAATTTCTTAAAAAAATTTTTTTGTTGACAATTTATATGATAATAATCCAATCAATAACAATAATTTTATTACTATTTTTTGCATTTTTTTTATTTCCGATTTCATTAATTTTTCTAAAAAACTATAGCTTGTAACGTTTATTTCCATTATTGATATTTATTCAGCTCTTATCTTTTGATATATACATAATTTATAGTCTGCCTTCATTATGTTTTTTTACTGATAAAATTTTGGTATAGATCCTGTCATTTATGACAAAATATTTGTACGTTTTTTGTCTATATTATGGTTGTTATGGAAACTATTTTTCAGTTCTGATTTACATCCATTTGTGAATACAGTTAATAAATTTTAATATGGTCGTGAGTTTATTAGTTGATTTTTTAGTTTATAATGGGTAATATGATATAACTGCTTTTATTAACTTTAGTATTAATTTATTGATTTTAAAGTGAAAATGACATTTTCATCATGATCATTCGTAGCTGATGTAAATTTTTTTAATGATCATGAGTTTTTTGTTCTTTCGAATGGAAAAAAATTTTGATGAAAATATTAATTTTTCTGCAAGTTTCATTGTGTTAAATATAGGGGGGTAAATTTCACACGGTAAAACTGGTGGTACCTAATGTATAGATAATAGACAATCACGAAAAATTAGGAATTGTCAAATTTTAATGAAATTTTCAGCACTTTATTCATTAATGATTTCATTCTATAATGAATAGCTTATTTTGTTAAAAAAAAGTTGAAAGAATGTTTACAATCATTAGGTATGCTCAATTTCATGCGGTTTTTGTTAAGGGGGTTACAGGAAATTCTTTTTAAAATCATCTAAAAATAAACCATCTAATTTTAATAAAACTTTCGATATATGAAGTAATAAAAACAAACTTTTATTGTAATTAATGTTACTAATTGAAAAGGCTAATAATTTTTTGTGTTAGTTTTGGTTTCAAGCATTGATCCCCGTACAATATATCTTTGGTATTTTTTTCTGTATGAAATAAATTTTCCATTTTTGGATGATAATCAATACGGAACATATGTAAAAAAGAAAATAGATAATACTTAAACTGGTTTGGTATAAGCTGTCTTAAACCTTATTCTTTTTTCTTTTTTTGTTGAAAAGTGTTGTGTAAATAATTTCAAATAAGTTCAGATTTGTGACACCTTGAATAGCTCAACGATGTGTTGTTGTGAAGAATTTATTATTTTGTGAAATCAACAATAAAAGAAATTTTTTAAAATATTCTATCCATTGTCATCCATAGAGGAATTACTTGGATTAATTGTTTCGCCTCGAAGATGGGATACTATGTCAACAAAGATTAAGAATTGTGCGACTATTAATTCAAAATGCAAAAATTTAGGTTATATGTAACAGAAATTTTTTTTCTTCTTTTTTTTAACACATAAACTTGGAAATTGTTCTCTGTCTATTATCGCGTTAAAGAAAACATTAAAAGTATTTTCCATTTTTTTATTGAACATTTTAAAATATTTTTTAATAATTTGAATGCTACATGTGAAATATAGTCGGAAGCTTTGGTGTGAGCATCCCTATCAATCAATTTTATGATTGTGGAAGGGAATGTCTAAGCCTTTGGTCCTTTGAATAAGAAAAATTTCAGTTCCTAAATTTTAATCAGTGAATCAAAAGAGACCACGTTAAAGAAGACACTTTTTTAAGAAAATGCAATACCGAGTGAAGTATTTGAAAATTTAAAAGTTATTTTCTTAAAACTCAGAAAAGAATTATAGAAAAAAGTAAAAATTGTTTTTTGTTGGTTCATTTTCAATAAAATAAAATAAGGGGTGGTAGACCTTGTGAAAAAATTTTCAAGTTAAGTACGCGCATTTTTTGAGAGAGCGAAGAAATTGGTGAGTTTCAGGACAGTTGTTTTGTCAGTGTGTAAGAGAGCAGTTGTAATTGATTGAATACTGTTGTGAGAAATGGAAGTGCCATTGGTATAGTGGAGTTTTTTCGATGTGTAGAGGAGTGTGGGTTGTTGAAAAGGGCCTCTCGTGTGTGTGTATGATCTGTGCTGTTTTGGCTTACATTTAAATTTCAAATCGAACGGGAAGTGCGAGGAAAAGGTGTTAAAGCAGGGTGTGATTTGTTGTTGTGAATTGATGTCGTTGTATGTGCTTGTAGAGGCGCTGAGAAGGAGTTGTGTTTGTGTGTTGTATGCATTATGAAGTGTGTTTTTTATAGATGGTGTGTTTTTCTTTTAATCGACTAAAGAGAATCTTGTGGTTGGTTAGAAAGATGATGATTTATCGGTTGTATTGGTGCAGTTTTCGATTGTGTGTTTAAGTAGCTGGAGGGGGTAGATATTTCATGTCAGGGGATGGTTGGTAGTGACGGTAGTAAGGACAATTGATGTAAGTACAGGTTTGCCGTGTTGTAAAGGAAGTGATTGGTGGTCTATAATAATGACTGTAGTGATGATAGTTTCTTCGTTTACAAATTATAGTTAGGAAGAGTGGTTTTAATAGCAGTTTATAAGCTAGATTGTTGATTGCATCTTTGTTGTTTGTAGACACTGGTTTTTGAGAGCAGATGTGGAATGATGCGCTTGTGTGTTTCATTTGAAAGATGAGTGTTGCTGATGCGTGTGAGTAAGGGGAGGTCAAGGAAAAGTATGTCTATTGGTTGCTGGATTTTGTGGTAGTTAGGGACATTGTGTTTAGACTGATTTGGAGATTAAAGTCGTCGCATGAGAGTGATGAATTGAGATGGTTCCTTTGTTGTTCCCTAATGAAATGTTGTATAGGTTGAAGAGGTTCCAGGTTGTGCTACGCTGTGTTTATGGTTGTTGTTTAGGAATGTTAGAAAAATTTGAATTAGATATTGTGTCATCAGTGTTTTTAGTTGCTAGAGGTTAAAGGGACAGTAAGGATATTCTATGTGCGATTGTGTTGAGGTACGCAGTTGGTGTTGTGCTGGCGGACGGGAATGAGTTGGGAATGCCGTTGGGAACGTATTGATTAGAGCTAGCAATCAAGGCGATGAGATGGTGGCCGAGAGATGTAATGTGTTTTGGTAGATGTTAATATTTAATATAATAGAATATATTTATGTCGGTATATCACTTATCAGAAGATGGTATTTAGAAGAGAATGTTTCGCTTTTTATAATATTGTCTGATGAGAGTTGTATTGTAATAGAGTGTGTTTGGACTATTGCTAGATTTGTTTGAGTGTTTTCGCCAGCTCGTTCTTTCTCTCTGGCTCGTCTCTGTCTTTCTTTTCCAATAGATGATGTAGGAGTGTGGCATGCAAAGGCCTATCGGACAGAGATGGTGAGATGGGTGTGGAGTAATTGGGTTGTTTTTGGTTGTTCAGAGCCAAGATGGTGAGTTATGGATGTGTGGTATGTGTATTGTGTGGTCGGGGGTCCGATAGATAAGGTTATTGTTGTTGCTGTGGTGGGTGTGGCTTAAGTTTCGGCGAAAGTAGAATGATAGTATAGGAGCTGTTATGATCGTAAGCGAAGTCAGATGGATGTGATGAAGTGTGTATCAGGTAGAGTTATGCATAGAAATTGAGAAGAACAGTGGTTAGGTATTGTGTAGAAGAGAAGTTTTTTTGTGTGTTTGACGCGACAGTGAAGCTAAATTGTACGTTTTAGTGTGATTAAATGGTAGAAGGATAGAATGAGGTAGGAGTAGAATTTCCAGTTGTTTTATTAACGATTTGTAAATTGAGTTGTTTAACAATTTACGTGTGTGGTGGAGTGAATAAGTCAGTAAGATTAAGATCATATCGTAGAAGTAGAGGATAAGAATGTTGGCCTGTGGTGTTTGATTGTTTCGTAGCAAAATGTTCCGGACGCGTGACATGCGTGTATTCTGGCTTAGGTAGATCTTTAGATGATGTTCATGTTGTGCTGCGTATGGGGCAGGAGAATCGTGTCGAGTATTCCATTGGATTTGAAGCCTGTGTGTGTTTCTGGTAATAGTTCATTGTAGTTGTTGGGGATCTTCGATGTGGCCTGTCGAGGGCCCACTGTCTGGGATAGGACCGAAGGGTAGTTGTATCTGATAGTGAGGGATTTTCATGAAGAGGTCATGAAGTTTAGTAAGTTGTGCAGGAAAAGGAAGGAAAGTCTTCGGTATATGGTGAGTGTGTTATGAATGCATATTGAAAATCATTTTCAATAGAATACTGAAATTTTTTCTGTCATTTTCTTTATATGATATTCCAAAATAAGGTAGAGTCTCTTATTTTTTTATATTTTAAATAATACTGAATTTTTTATTTTTCACAGATAACAGACATGGAGACACAGATTGGGGAGGATCCATTTTGTGGTAGTGGAAATCTGTGGATCATCATATCCTCTTAGTTCCATGGACTTAAGATGGAGTTGCAGCGAGTGGCAGTACTCAGGGTGGCATCACGGATGAAGAAACTAGGTTACGTGTGACGTGCTGTGGTATGCAGCCGAGTTTTGCAGCGGGGCCGGGTCCGAACTTGAGAAGATGGCCAGCAGGTGGGGGGATTGTGCGATGTACACGCAACTGGGAATAAACGCCTATTTTCGCTTGAAAGTCTGTGGATGTCAAGCATTTTCGGTGGTGATTTCCTGATTTATGAAGAGATGGCGAGCATGCGAGTTTATGACGCACGTACTGGTAGGAAAAGACCATTTTCTTGCGAAGTCTGTGGATCGCAGAGCGAGGGTATTTGCAGTTATGTTGTCGTTCTTCAGGTTTGGAAAGAAGCACATATGCGAAGCCAACATGGAGAGAAACGCTCGCATGTTTGTGCTTGTAATGAGGTGTCTGTTGGATCAGTGATTGTGTACGTACTTCTGATTGTGAAAACACAGCGCATCGAGACACACACTGGTTGAGGAACCTCAGTGTTACTTGCATGAAGGTTGTGGGTATGCTTTGCTGTAGTCGCTGTAGTTCCTCAGTTAAAAAATGGACACATACGCACAGGTCAGGGGTGGTGTGTTTGGTGTTGTTGGTAGGGGTTGTAGTTGGGTGTGTGTGGTTGTGTGTGTGTGGTGTGTGTGTTGGTGTTTGGGTTGTTTGGCGTGTGTGGTGTGGACAGTGGTGGGATGGAGTTGAAACGTGGACTGTGTTTTGTCTTGTTGTGGGTAATGGTCTGTGGATTCAGCGATGGTTTCTTGGTGTTCTGGTGTTGTGGAGAGAGGCAGCATGGCAGAGCCAGCACTATGGAGGAAAACCAAATGGTGACTGGTTGTGGAAGGTCTGTGTGGATTCGGATGGTTTGTCGAATGAAAATGGCGAGTTGACTGTGGAAAATCAGCATGTGTATGGGTGAATGAACATCGGTGGCCGTGTGAGAGAGGTGCGCTCCATTTGGTGTCGCGTGGTGTGAGGTATGGTGGAGTCAGCATCTCTCAGTATGTCTTTCGTAGGTGTTAATGAGATATATAGACACTCATTGCGGCGAACTTGATCGACGAGTTGGAAGGAAGCTTCTGTATTTGTGTGTGTTGTCGGTGGTCTCCTCTGTTGGTGGCAGGTGAGGTGGTGTGGATCAGCGAATGCTTGGTGTTCAGATGTTTTGTGGTGTGACAGGGGTTGTAGAAAGATGTACAGCCAGAGGGACTCGAGCAGGCACGCGCGTGGGGGGGAGGGAGAGGCGCGATCTGGGTGTCCTTGTGAAGTCTGTGGATCAGCAATTTTCAGATATTTCTTCTTTGCAAAACACATGAGGACACACATGGAGAGATTAAACATTTACTTGTGAAAGTCTGTGGATTCAGCATTTTCTATTCTGTTTTCTCTACATTTGAAAAGCCACATGCGAACACACCACTGGAGAAAAAACCTGTGGAAAGAAACCACTTCTGTCAGATTTTTGTGGATCAACATTTGCAGGTTCTTCAGTTTAAAAAAGACACATGCGAAACCACACTGGGGAGAAACGTTTTCCTTGTGAAGTCTGTGGATCAGCATTTTTCAGATAATTATACTTTGCATAAACACATGAGGAACACACAATGGAGAGGAAACCATTGCTTGTGGAGTATGTGGATCAGCATTTTCCTAAGCCATTCTTATTTGAAAATCCCACATGCGAAGCACACACTTATGGAGAAAAACCAATATTCCTGTGACATCTGCGGATCAAAATTCTCTTGTAATTCCAGTTTTGAAAACGCATATGCGCACACACTGGAGACAAACCATTTGCTTTGTGAAGTCTGTGAATCTGCATTTTCTACCGCGTTCCTCATCATTTGAAACCCCATGCGAACACACACTGGAGAAAACCATACTTCCTGTGACGTCTGGCGGATCAGAAAATTTTTCTCAGTAGTCAACAGTTTGAAAAACGCTCATATGCGAGCATCACACTGGAGAGAAACCATTTGCTTGTGAAGTCTGTGAATCTGCATTTCTCGTAGTTCAAGTTTAAAAATACACATGCGAACACAACTGGGGAAGAAACATTTGTCTAGTTTCTTATGTGCTTTGCAACTATGTATGGGTATTTGAGACCAGACTCTTATATAAAAAGAATGACTAATTTTAGTTTTTCCTTTAAAAATATGAGATCCAGCCTTTTCCTTTGAACATCTGATCTGTTACCTGACTGATGCCTGAAATAACAGATCAAATTAAATGAGAAAAAACCATATTTAATCAATCCCTTCAAGTCATGCAAAGCAATCACCATTCTAGCCATTAATTAGGATTGGCGAGAAATATCCAAACTTCTTAAATATGATAAATCATTTAGTTTTGTTCAAAGAAACTGTTATTCTTAATGTGTATGTGTGTTTTTCTTAAAATACATGTCAATATTTGGTTGGATAATTGTATGCCATTCTTGATGACCCCGGTCTTCCTACCGC
>CM042151.1:100440858-100548837 GCA_023376005.1 Doryteuthis pealeii
CGGTTGATTTGTGAACGAATTCAACGCATTTCACAAGTTATTATAATTCATTCATTAAAGGAAGACTTTGTTTCAAAAAGTACATTGTTTTTATTTATTTATTTATTTTTTTTTTTTTTACATTCCTTTCAAAAATAGTAAACTTGAAATTAATACCTAATCTAATTAAAAGAACAAAAATTAAATTATTGAACACTGAAATAAAACTGAATGTTCTTAAAAATATATTTACACGAATATTTTTAATTGTAAATATTGTTATACTAACACTAACTAGTAAACATTTTTGTAGTTACTAGCAAATGTATGCACCCTCGGGTGCAAGTATTTAAGTTTTAATGTAATGAAATATTATATTAGTTCAGAAAGGCTAATGAAACAAATAAGAATGCAGATAAAAAGATTTGAAACTGAGGGTGTATAATTAAAAAATAGCACAACTGAAACTTACTCTTCCCCCACCCCCGTCCTTCATTGCTAAATTTTCCTAATTTAACTATTTAGTTAAAATAGGAAGTAAAGAATAAAATTACAGTTATTTCTTCTTGTTAACGGATTTCTTTTAAGATTTATCCACAAGATTTTGCTAATATTCAATAAGATAAAACCAAACAATTAGAAATCAATAATACTAAGCACATATTTATTAAAATCAAACTTTTAATATCAATATGTAAATTAGCCTTCCTGTTCACACTGTAAACTGCTATTTTGTAGTATATATAAATACAATTGCATGTTATTAATATGTAAATATTGTCACCAGTATTAATTATGTAAAACAATTTTATTAATAATTGAGGTTTAAATAAAAATAAAATCCTGTAGAAAGTGATGTAAATAACTAAGGGAATTGTGACTCGTGTAGTGATATAGTTTCGGTTACAGACAGAAAAACACACAATCTCCATTATAATAAGATATTTTAAAAAAAAAACCAAAAAAACAACCACAAACAAATAACACTTAAAGTTTTGTTAGACATGTGAAATTTTGGCAGTTTTCATGTAAATTTTCATTCACATTAACAGAAATTATTGGCAAATGAATTCTCTTTTTGTTTATGAAATTATTCGCTATTAAAATTTTTTAATCAAAATAAGTTTATAGTAAAATTTACATAGCGAATAATTTTTTTTTGGTAAAGTTTCCTAATATCGTTTATTCTGTAATTAGTCAGTGTCTGGAATTTTTTTCCAGTTCTAAAACCATAATTTTTATTTGGAATACTAAATAAATATCAATTTACAATTTTAATTTAGGCCGAAATTTTTAAAAGTTAAAACGTTTTCGGGTTAAATCAAACTCAACGGATCTAAATTTAACCATCGTTTTTTACCTCGCAGAAAAAAAATATACCAAAACTCAGGGAATTAATCGAATTTAATGAAATTTTCAGTGTTTATGTATTAATGAATAAAAGATAATGGACCAGTTATTTTATCTTAGAACTTTTTACAGTTTTTCAAGTCTGTCACGTATCTTTGAGGTGTAAATTATATTTTATGACAAATTAAAATTAAAAGGAGAACTCGTCAAAAGGTGGTAAAAAAGATATTTCTTAATTTCTAAATAAATCACGGTAAGGTAAAACAAAATAAATGAAAACGAAAACAAAAAAAAAAGATTTTACGTGTTTGGGTTTTTTTTAACACTTAGTGCTTCTTTCTTAAACTAAAAATTAATCTTTATTTTTTTATCATAATTGACGCAATACTTTTAAAATTCATTATTCAACAATGTTTATCTTTTACTTTGAAATACCCGAAGTTCACATCTGCGTATTTCAAACATACGAGTTAGAAGTATATCACTGTAGATAAAAATGTGTCTCCATATCTTTGTTCAACTATCGTAAAAAAAAAAGGAGATTTCTCATACGCTGTTATCTCCCTTACACTCAGTCTCTGCACATCCCTATGTACATTAATGTTGTTAATTGTTTTATTTTCGAAGCTTCCTCCGGCATACATACAACTGCCCTTTATATATGTATAGTAGGGACCACCGATTGGGTCACGTGATCAGTTTAGGCCATCTTGAATAAAACGGAGATAAATATTTCCGAACATTTATATAAAAAATCTCGTAAAAATTAATTAAAGATCATACAGGGTTGTTACAAAGAAAAACAGTTAATTCAAAGATCAAATTATCCAATTGGGAAAAATGATGTCGTTATCTTAAAAAATAAACAAACCTATCCATATTATATGCGAAAGGGTAATTTTCAGGCCGCAATTTAGACAGAAAAAAATACATATTATTACCCTCTTACGGTTATGCATCTACGTACGGTTGGGTGTAACGGACATATTTTTTAGCCAAAATTTACTATTAAAATGAATAAAAACTTGAAAAAATTTAATATTAAAATTTTGCAGTGAAATTGACTTTAAAAAAATGTCTTCGGTTTTAGTATTAATTTTTAAAATCGAAAATAAAATGAAAATTTGAATATTTTTTTCTAAGAGAAAAATTGATAAAATAATCAATATATACTTACTTTTTATTCTAATTGGTCGAAAAAGTTAAATAAAATAATTTTTTACACTGAGAAAAACAAACTTTGGTTACTAAGAAGCGTCTTGTCACTTTGTATAAAAACAAAACAAATATGTCAGTTTTGCTCTTCCGTATATTCTAAGAATCACACATTACTATTCAACAATAAAAATTACAAATTCTTTTAAAAATATTAATCGAGCTCAAATTGGACCAATTTTTAGTCGCAGAAAAAAAAAAATTTAATTTATTTCACGCAGAAAATAAAAATATTTAATCACACAAAAGATGGAAAATCTCTTAAAAATTAATTTCTTAAAAAAAAATTTTTTTTTTGACAATTTAATAGAAAATAATACATACCAATTACAAAAGCAAAAAAGTTTTCAACATTTTTTTGCATTTTTTATTTCCGATTTCATTAATTTTTTCTAAAAGAACTATAGCTTGGTACGTTATACAATTTCATTGATATTGCTATTCAGACTCTTATCTTTATAGAAAAAAAAGTACAAAATTATTCTAGCCCGTCATTTGTTTTTTATCTCATAAAATTGGGGGGGGGGTGATAGACCTCATAAAAAAATATTTACCCTAATGTATTTTTGAAAAAAACTATTTCAGCTGTATTTACATCCAATGGTAAACATTTATGGAAATTTTCGTGAAAATCAGATTATTAATTGATTTTTCATAGAATTTAAAAAAAAACCTCTTATAGTAACTTGTTTTTAGCTACGTTAAATTTCAGTTGATTTAACAGTGAAAAAATGAAAACATTGTTTTTCAATCATAATTTTCATTATTTTCGTAAGCTGAAAAAAATTTTTTTTAAATCATCATGAGTTTGTTTAATGTTTTTTCTTTCGAATGGAAAAAAATTTTGATGAAAATATTAATTTTTCTGCAAGTTTCATTGTGTTAAATATAGGGGGGTAAATTTCACACGGTAAAACTGGTGGTACCTAATGTATAGATATAGACAATCACGAAAAATTAGGAATTGTCAAATTTTAATGAAATTTTCAGCACTTTATTCATTAATGATTTCATTCTATAATGAATAGCTTATTTTGTTAAAAAAAAGTTGAAAGAATGTTTACAATCATTAGGTATGCTCAATTTCATGCGGTTTTTGTTAAGGGGGTTACAGGAAATTCTTTTTAAAATCATCTAAAATAAACCATCTAATTTTAATAAAACTTTCGATATATGAAGTAATAAAAGACAAACTTTTATTGTAAATAAATGTTTACTAAATTGAAAAGGCTAATAATTTTTTTGTTAGTTTTTGTTTCAAGCATTGATCCCCCGTACAAATATCTTGGTAATTTTTTTCTGTATGAAAATAAATTTTCCATTTTTGGAAAGATAATCCAATAACGGAACATATGTAAAAAAGAAAATAGATAAATACTAGAACTGGTTTGGTAATAAGCTGTCTTAAACCTTATTCTTTTTTCTTTTTTTGAAAAGTGTTGTAAATAATTTCAAATAAGTTCAGATTTGTGACACCTATAAAGCTCAAACAGTGTTTGTTTGAAGAAATTTATTATTTTTGAAATCAACAATAAAAGAAATTTTTTAAAAATATTCTATCCATGATCATCCATAGAGAATTACTTGGGATTAATTGTTTGCCTCAAGATGTGATAACTATGTCAACAAAGATTAAGAATTTGCGACTATTAAATTCAAAATGCAAAAATTTAGGTTATATGTAACAGAAATTTTTTTTTCTTCTTTTTTTAACACATAAACTTGGAATTGTTCTCTGTCTTATACGTTAAAGAAAACATTAAAAAGTTAATTTTCCATTTTTTTATTGACATTTTAAAATATTTTTTAATAATTTATGCACATGTGAAAATAGCACTTTTTGAGCATCCCTAACAATCAATTATGATTGAAGGAAGGGGGAATGTCAACCTTTGGTCCTTTGAATAAAAAAAATTTCAGTACCTAAATTTTACATTTCTAGGAAAATCAAATAAAGAAGACCACGTTAAAAGAAACACTTTTTTTAAAAAATCAATACCCAAGATGAGATATTTGAAAATTTAAAAGTTATTTTCTTAAAACTCAGAAAAGAATTATAGAAAAAAGTAAAAATTGTTTTTTGTTGGTTCATTTTTCATAAAATAAAATAAGGGGTGGTAGACCTTGTGAAAAAAGTATTTCAGTTAATACATTTTAGAACAAAAATATTTCAGACATATTTTCATTAAAAGCTAAGTAATTAATGAAACTGTTGTGAAAATTGGACCATTAATTGATTTTTCATAGAATTTTTAAAAAGGCCTCTTGTTATGACTTGCTGTTGGCTACATTAAATTTCAATCGAACAGTGCAAAAATGTAAACAATGTTTTATTGTCTTTATTGCTGTAAGCTGAAAATGTTTTTTAAATCATTAAATGTTTTTTTAATGTTTTTTTTCTTTTAAATCGACAAAAATCTTTTTAAATGATATTAACCTTTATGCAGTTTCATTGTGTTAAATACTGGAGGGGGTAAATTTCACAGGGAAAATTGGTAGTACCTATTAAACAATTATGTAAAAACAGTTCTTTAAAATATCTATAAAATACTTATAAAAGTTTCTTCTTACAAATAAGTTAAACATGACTTTAAATACATATTAAACAAATTTTATTCACTTGTTTTTAACTTTTTAGCCAAGTAAAATCCTGTTTTTCATTGAAAAAATTCTGTGCTGATAAGGGGGATCACAGAAAATATTTCTTAATTTCTGATTTTTGGTAGTAGGACATTTTAACATTTGAGAATTAAAGTCTCGCAAATAAGAAAAAATGTCCTTTTTTTTCCCTAATGAATGTTATATTAAAAGTTCCAGTTGTCTACTTTTATTTTTTTAGGAATTTAAAAAAATTTGAATTAAATATTGTCATCATTTTTTATTCTAGGAGGTTAAAGGGGACATAATATTCTATTCATGTTTAGACAATTGTTGCTACGAATGAGTTCAAATCCGTGGAACTATATTAACTACACAATGGCATAATGGCCAAATTAATGTTTTGTAAATTATTTTAATATATATAAATATATATCTATACTTTATCAGAAATGTATTAAAAAAATGTTTCGCTTTTTATAATATTTCTGATAGAATTTTATTGTAAATAATTTTTAACATTCTAATTTTGATTTTCCCAGCTCTCTCTCTCTCTCTCTCTCTCTTCTTTCTTTTCAATAATATTAAGAGTCAGCAAAGGCATCAACAAAATGGTAATATTAGTAATTTGTTTTTGTTTCAGACCAAAAATTATTAGATTTATGATTCTCCATAGAAAATTATGTTGCTCTAATTGTTCGCAATAAAATACTATAACTATATCAACAAACAATAAGAATTTATCATAAATTTATCAAAAATTAAAAAACATGTTATATGTAATAGAAATTTTTTTTTTAACACATGAACTTAGAATTACTTTTTATATTAAATGTAAAATAAAATAGTAAAAAGAATTTTCCATTTTTTATTAACATTTTAAAATATTTTTTAACAATTTACGTGTGTATGAAAAGTCAGTAAATTAAACATACGTAAATAAAATAAAAATGTTGGCTGTTTGATTTTTCTAAAAATTTCCACCTGACATCTTATTCTGGCTTAGTAGATCTTTTAGATCATGTTCATTTTCCTGCATGGGCAGAGAATCTCGATATCCATATTTAAAGCCATATTTGTTTCTGTAATATCATTTAGTTTGGGGATCTCATGCCCTCCCCCCACTCGGGATACCTGAGGGTAGTTATCCATAGTAGATTCATAAAGTCAATAAAGATTAGTAAATGCAAAAAGAAGGAAACTTCTAATAATAATTTATGAATGCATATTGAAAATCATTTTCAAATAGATACTTGAAATTTTTTCTGTCATTTTCTTTTAATATGATATTCCAAATAAGGTATGAGTCTCTTATTTTTTATATTTTAAATAATACTTGAATTTTTATTTTTTCACAGATAACAGACATGGAGACACAGATTGGGGAGGATCCATTTTGTGGTAGTGAAATCTGTGGATCATCATATTCTCTTAGTTCCAACTTAAAAATGCACATGCATACACACACTGGAAAGAAACTATTTACTTGTGACGTCTGTGGATCAGCATTTTCACGGGGCCCCAACTTGAAAATGCACATGCGATTACACACTGGAGAAAAACCATTTTCTTGTAAAGTCTGTGGATCAGCATTTCGTAGTAGTTCCGATTTGAAAATGCACATGCGAATACACACTGGAGAAAAACCATTTTCTTGCGAAGTCTGTGGATCAGCATTTTCAGTTTCTTCCAGTTTGAAAAAGCACATGCGAAGCCACACTGGAGAGAAACCATTTTCTTGTAAAGTCTGTGGATCAGTATTTTCTACTACTTCTAATTTAAAAACACACATGCAAACACACACTGGAGAGAAACCATTTACTTGCAAAGTTTGTGGATATGCATTTTCTACTACTTCCAGTTTAAAAAGACACATACGCACACACACTGGAGAGAAACCATTTTCTTGTGAAGTCTGTGGATCAGCATTTTCTTGTAGTTCTGTTTTGAAAAGGCACATGCAAAGCCACACTGGAGAAAAACCATTTACTTGTGAAGTCTGTGGATCAAGATTTTCAAATAAATCCAACTTGAAAATACATGTAGGAAGACACACTGGAGAGAAACCATTTTCGTGTGAGGTATGTGGATCAGCATACTCAGATTCTTCTGATTTAAAAAGACACATCCGAACACACACTGGAGAGAAACCATTTTCTTGTCAGGTATGTGGATCAGCATTTTCATGTTCTTACAGTTTAAAAAGACACATGAGGACACACACTGGGGAGAAACCATTTCCTTGTGAAGTCTGTGGATCAGCATTTTCAGATATTTCTTCTTTGCAAAAACACATGAGGACACACACTGGAGAGAAACCATTTACTTGTGAAGTCTGTGGATCAGCATTTTCTATCTGTTCTCATTTGAAAAGCCACATGCGAACACACACTGGAGAAAAACCATGTGGAAAGAAACCACTTTCTTGTCAGATTTGTGGATCAACATTTGCAGGTTCTTACAGTTTAAAAAGACACATGCGAACACACACTGGGGAGAAACCGTTTCCTTGTGAAGTCTGTGGATCAGCATTTTCAGATAATTATACTTTGCATAAACACATGAGGACACACACTGGAGAGAAACCATTTGCTTGTGGAGTATGTGGATCAGCATTTTCTAGCCATTCTTATTTGAAAATCCACATGCGAACACACACTGGAGAAAAACCATATTCCTGTGACATCTGCGGATCAAAATTCTCTTGTAATTCCAGTTTGAAAACGCATATGCGAACACACACTGGAGACAAACCATTTGCTTGTGAAGTCTGTGAATCTGCATTTTCTACCCGTTCTCATTTGAAAACCCACATGCGAACACACACTGGAGAAAAACCATACTCCTGTGACGTCTGCGGATCAGAATTTTCTCGTAGTCACAGTTTGAAAACGCATATGCGAGCACACACTGGAGAGAAACCATTTGCTTGTGAAGTCTGTGAATCTGCATTTTCTCGTAGTTCCAGTTTAAAAATACACATGCGAACACACACTGGGGAGAAACCATTTGTCTAGTTTCTTATGTGCTTTGCAACTATGTATGGGTATTTGAGACCAGACTCTTATATAAAAAAGAATGACTAATTTTATTTTCCTTTAAAAATATGAGATCCAGCCTTTTCCTTTGACATCTGATCTGTTACCCTAGACTGATGCCTGAAATAACAGATCAAATTATAATGAGAAAAAACCCATATTTATACAATCCCTTCAGTCATGCAAGCAATCACCATTCTAGCCATTATTAGGATTGCGAGAAATATCCAAAACTTCTTAAATATGATAAATCATTTAGTTTTGTCAAAGAAACTGTTTTCTTATGTGTATGTGTGTTTTCTTAATACATGTCAATATTTGGTGGAATAATTTGTATGCCATTCTGAATGACCGGTCTTCCTACCGCATCTGATGCTCACTGGTTTCATCTTAAGTTTTCTTTAATCTTTTTAAAAGGATCATTTCTTGTATTCATTAATTTAACCAAAACAAATCTTTAAGAAAATAAAATTATATGTTTTAACACAATTATTTGATTTTAATTTTTGTTATATGAGAAAAATCATGGTATGATGGTTAGAAACCTTGCAGATCCATTACTACTGTGACAGGGAGACAGATTATAAAACAAAACAAGTTCATCACTTTTTCCTCCTTTTCTCTCCAGCAATCATAATTCTGTCCTTTATATATAATAATAAAATCACTAATATTAACTGTGTGTTGTCTTGTTCTTAGAGTTGCTAATTTGTTTTAAAAATGAAAATGAGTCAACATTAGTGCAGTGCCTAATTCACCATCAGTAAGTATGATGACATTATCATTTTTAAAAGTTTTTTTAATGAAATCTTATTTATTATTTTTTTACCTTTTATTTTCCAATTTTCGGTACTTATTTTCTTATAAAATATCTCACTTAATTTTTTTTTTATATTTACAACTTTTGTCTTTTATCTTTTTATTTCTACTGTAATTAATATCAAACAAGGACTAAATCGCCTATATTTTACACCCCCAAAGTAAGGTGGGTGAAAATTAAGTGACCTAAAAAGATGAGAAAGTTTTGAAATAAGGTATATAATGCATTGTAAAGATCATTCATTGATAAATAAACACTGAAAATTTCATTAAAATCCGATAATTCCCTGATTTTTGGTAAATTATTTTCTGTAGGGGGTGGGGCTACAGTCAATTTGTCAAAAAACATTTTGGGACTACATAATATAAAACATTACATACCTCAAAGGTGAAGTATTCTTTAGTCAATTTTGTAGTTTTTAAATTCACATATTGAAAAAAATGAAAATTTCTGGTCGAAAAACAACATTTACCAACAATTAAAAATATTTTCTATTTAATGTTTTTCTACCAATTAAAAATCTACCCAAAACCATTCAAAGGATTTCTCGAGACTATCACTTGCTATATATACAGCCGACTTAAAGTCAAATGTCAGTTAATCGTAGACAGCCAGAGCCGACCACACTAAGCCAAGATAAAGGAACCACCCTACTATACTCGCACCGCACCCCGCATCACGCCATACTATACCCACACCACACCTTGTGTCACACAGAGCCAGAACTGACTTTTAACCCCTCACCTGCCCTCCTTTCACCAAGCAGCGCAAAATGAATTATCATCTCATCAATTCCAACTTTTATTTATGTTAAATAAACGAAATTAATCCACACCTTCTCGACTATTTTTTCTTTTGCAGACCATATGCATTTTTGTGATATCAAATTTAAGATTTTTATTCTTGATTTAAAAAATATGTTGGATATGTTTTCCAACTATTTTTCTTTGTAATATATTTACAATATTTTCTCTATAAACAACAACAACAACAACAAGTTTTCTCAAAGATTCGAAGAAGATATTATTTTCCTTAGATCCATCCATTAATAAGAATGACAACAATTTTTAATTCAAACATTATTTTCCAAATTTAAAAAAATAAAAACTGAACTATATGTCATTATTTCTTGCTAGATATTTTTTATACAATATTTTCTTTGATTAAATAAATACGATTTTGATAGACACTAAACAAAAGTATTTATTTTGTATTCTATAAATTTTTTAAAAAAAGTTTATCGAAAAAATGGTCACGTGATCATTTTAGAACATCTTGAATGAAATGGAAATAAATAGTTTTGAAGTTTGTTTTTTAAGAATTCTCGCTAAAAAAGTTGTGATCCTACAGCGTTATTACAAAGAAAACAATTAATTCAAAGATCAAATTATCAGACTGGGTAAAATTACTCACGGTTAATACAAAGAATGATTTTTAACAAAAATTTTCAGCTTACGGAAATAATGAAAATTATGATTGAAAAACAATGTTTTCATTTAACGTAGCTAAATAAGAGGATTTTTTAAAAATTCTATGAAAAATCAATTAATAATCTGATTTTCACGAAAAAATGTTTACCATTGGATGTAAATACATTTGAAATAGTTTTTTTCTAAAATATATTAGGGGAAATATTTTTTTACGAGTTCTATCCCCCCCCTATTTTATTTTATGAGATAAAAAAAAATGACGCGTCAGAAAAAAATTTTTCCTTTTTTTTTATAAAGATAAGAGTCTGAATAACTATATCAATGAAATTGTATGAATGTACGAGGTGTAGTTTTTTGAGGAAAAATTAATGAAATCGGAAATAAAAAGTGCAAAAAAATGTCATAATAATTATATTTGAAAACTTTTTTTTTGCTTTTATAATTGGTATGTAGTATATTCTATTAAATTGTCAAAAAACAAAATTTTTTTTTTAAGAAATTAATTTTTAAGAGATTTTCAATCTTTTGTGTGATTAAATATTTTTATTTTCTGCGTGAAATAAATTAGTTTTTTTTTTCCACGTCAAAAAATCGAATTTTTCACGGATATTTAAAAATATGAATTTTATAATTCAGGTGAACTAAACATTGGTCCGATACGAGCTCGATTAATATTTTTAAAAGAATTTGTAATTTTTATTGTTGAATAGTAATGTATGATCCTTAGAATATACGGAAAAGCATAGCTGACATATTTGTTTTACAAAGAGACGAGACGCTTCTAAGTAACCGAAGTTTGTTCCTGTTAGGCTGACAGTGTTAGCGTGAAAAAAATTATTTTATTTAACTTTTTTTCAATAATTAAAATAAAAAGTAAGTATAATAGATTATTTTATCAGTTTTTCTCTTAGAAAAAATATTCAAATTTTCATTCCATACTTTTACGGGTTAATTGTAAAAGGGAAATAATTAGTAACTTTTCTGTCTATATTACGGTCTGAAAATTACCCTTTCGCATGTAATACGGGCAGGTTTGTTTATTTTTTAAGATAACGATGTAATTTTTTCGCAATCGGATAATTTGATCTTTGAATTAACTATTTTTCTTTGTAACAACCCTGTACGATCTTTTTTTTTTTTACGAGATTTTTGATAAACAAAGTTCGGAAATATCTATTTCCGTTTTATTCAAGATGGCCTAAACGGTTTGGTGGTACCTATAGAACAGCAACCGTAAAAATTTTTTTTGTTTCTATTTCATAACTTCGGTCTTTTATCTCTTTATTTATACTGTAATTAGTACAATATATAACCAACTTGCAAAACATTTTACGCCCCCAAAATAAGGGGGGTCAAAATTAAGCGACCTGAAAAAAATGAGAAAGTTTTTAAATAAAATAAATAATGCATTATAAAGATCATTCATTGATAAATCAACACTTAAAATTTCATTAAAATCCGATAATTTCCTGATTTTTGGTAAATTATGCTACACTCATTTTGTCAAAAGCGCATTTTAGGCTCATTTTGCCAGTAGCTAGTAAAAACGAACCCCCACTTTAAAACTAACCATTCTCACAAAATAAAAAATTTTAGGTATTGAAGTGATTAAAATAAACAAAGAAAATATATTTAGTATTGGTAAATAACGGGTGCAAGAAAAATAAAACATTTATTGCAAAAACACGGACATAAAATGAGGTTCAGTTTATTTTATGGTAGGAATATACGAGGAAATTCTTATTTTTTTTACTAAATTTATATATTGAGCATGGAACCTGCAGTATTCAGATTCATTTAATTTATATAAATTAAATGGATCTGAATTATGAGTCTGGGGAAAAAAATCATCGGAATTAACTCCCCTTGTTTCCAGTCCTGCAAACGAACGAAGTGTTTGAATTTCATTCAACAGAAAACATTAATTTTATTTAAAATATTTTTTCCTTTTTCTCTAAAGATGTATAGCCCTAAGGAAAAGAAATCAGACGAAAGAAAAGAGAAAGAAGTAAGTATAACATTTTATTCTTATTATTTTCTTTCTTTACAAATAAAACAAAAATACGTCATGTTCACAAAAAATTGTTTTCTGACGAGAAGTGAAATAGTTGTTTTTCATTTTAGTAACAGTAGTTTATCCTTTACCGATATAAAAATATTTGGAATCTTTTGAAAATTCATTGAATTATTTTCTATTTAATATTTTATTTCCGCTATTATCGGTGTTTATTGGTGGGGGTGACATAAACAAAGATCCCCATCGAAATCCTGTTAGTGTTAGCTAGGTACCTCCAAAGCCGCCACGTGATCAAGTTAACTCCATCTTGAATAAAACGGAAATAAATATTTCCGAACTTTGTTTATCAAAAATCTCGTAAAAAAAACAATTAAAGATCGTACAGGGTTGTTACAAAGAAAAACAGTTAATTCAAAGATCAAATTATCCGATTGCGAAAAATTACATCATTATCTTAAAAAATAAATAAACCTATCCGTATTACATGCGAAAGGGTAATTTTCAGGCCGTAATTTAGACAGAAAAAAATACATATTATTACCGTCTTACGGTTATGCATCTAAGTACGGATGGGTGTAACGGACATACTTTTTTTAGCCAAAATTTACTATTAAAATGAATAAAACCTTTAAAACCTTTAATATTAAAATTTACTATTAAAATGAATAAAAACTTGAAAAAATTTAATATTAAAATTTCACAATGAAATTGACGTTAAAAAAATGTCTTCGGTTTTAGTATTAATTCTTAAAATTGAAAATAAAATGAAAATTTGAATATTTTTTCCAAGAGAAAAACTGATAAAATAATCAAATACTTTTTATTCTAATTGGTCGAAAAAGTTAAATAAAATATTTTTTACACTAAGAAAAACAAACTTTGGTTACTGAGAAGTGTCTCGTCTCTTCATATAAAAACAAAACAAATATGTCAGTTTTGCTCTTCCGTATATTCTAAGAATCACACATTACTATTCAACAATAAAAATGACAAATTCTTTTAAAAATATTAATCGACCAATTTTTAGTTCACCTGAATTGTAAATTCATATATTTAAATATCCGTGAAAAATTCGATTTTTTGACGTGGAAAAAAAAAAACTAATTTATTTCACGCAGAAAATAAAAATATTTAAGCACGCAAAAAATTGAAAATCCCTTAAAAATTAATTTCTTGAAAAAATAATGTTTTTTTTGACAATTTAATAGAATATAATACATATCAATTACAAAAGTAAAAAAAATTTTTCAAATATTAATATTATGACATTTTTTTGCAACGTTAAAAGAAACACATAAAAAAATTCAATACCCAAAATAAGTTATTTGAAAATTTAAAAGTTATTTTCTTAAAACTCAAAAAATAATTTTTGTAGCGTGTTTTCTCGAAAATTAATCGAATCGATTGTTTAAGGTCAAATATTTGTCTATGTCAAAGAGTAGTAACATAATGAGCATCATTTACAAAAGAAGAAGAATATTATGTATGCAATTTAAAAAAAATACATTTTAAACATTAAATTTGCTTCAAAATGTGATGAAAAATGGCGTTGATTTTATTTTAAACAATAGGTTCCACCAAAATAGGTCACATGATTAGTTTAAGCCATATTGCAGGAAGAAATGTAAATATTTTTGAACTTGTTTTTTAATCTCGCAAAAAGCAAATAGCAAACATAAAGACTTGTTACAAAGAAAAACAGTTAATTCAGAGATCAAATTATCCGATTGTGGAAAAATTACTGTTATCTTGAAAAATAAGTAAAACAGTCCATTTTTTGTGACACAGACAGTTTTTTTTATTGGTTATTTTTTGCTGAATTCTGTATTCATGGTTCTTTTACTGAAAAAAAAAAACATGGCATTGAAACTTATAAATATCTTCTGATATAATTATTCAGAGTCTTATCTTTATAGAAAAAAAGTAAAAATCATTTTGTCGGTTCATTTTTCATAAAATAAAATAAGGGGTGGTAGACCTCATAAAAAAAGTATTTCAGTTAATATATTTTAGGACAAAAATATTTCAGACATATTTTCATTAAAAGTTAAGTAATTAATAAAACTTTTGTGAAAATTGGACCATTAATTTATTTTTCATAGAATTTTTAATTTTTTTTTTTCCTTTTCTAAATCGTTCGCTTATTTTCTAAGGAATGTTATATTAAAAGTTCCAGTTGTCTACTTTTTTTTTTTTAGTTATTTATAAAATTTTCAAAATGTAAAATAAATACTTTGTGTTGCAAAATCATATTTATTTGATTAAAAAATATTGTATTGAAAATATGTAGCTAAAAATAATTAGATAGCATTCAATGGTCTTTATGAAAAAAATATTGAAAATAATGTTTGAATTGAAAATTGTCATCATTTTTTTATTATAGGAGGTTAAAGGGGACATAATATTCTATTCCCGTTTGGACAATTGCTGCTAAGAATAAGTTCAAATCTGTGGAACTATACTAACTACACAATGGCACAATGGCCAAATTAATGTTTTGTAAATTGATATTTCATTCTCCTAACTTAAATATATATCTATACTTTATATCAGAAATGTATTAAAAAAATGTTTCGCTTTTTATTATATTTCTGATAGGAATTTATTGTAAATAATTTTTAATATTCTAATTTTTATTCTCCCAGCTCTTTTTTTTTTTTTTTGTGATATTAATTATTTTTTTTGTTGTGTCAGACTAAAAATTATTAGATGTATGATTCTCCATAGAAAATTATGTTGCTGTAATTCTGCGTGAAAATGCTATAACTATGTCAACAAACAATAAGAATTTATCATAAATTTATTCAAAATGAAAAAACGTATGTTATATGTAACAGAAATTTGTTTTTTTCTTTTTAACTCATAAACTTGGAATTGTCTTTTCTTATATTAAATGTAAAATAAGATAATAAAAAAGAATTTTCCATTTTTTTTATTGACATTTTAAAATATTTTTTAACAATTTACGTGTGTATAAAAAGTCAGTAAATTAAACATACCTAAATAATAATAACAAGAAAAATTCACATGATATAAGTCTAAGGTTTGAAGATAGAAAAGACGGAAAAAAATATGCCCAGGAAATGTACGGAATTTCCAAAGCATAATGATTGATATATATATATATATATATATATATATATATATATATATATATATATTTATTCTTCTGTTTGGAAAATAAATATTATTTTGGAACAATATTGTTCTTATATTAAATTACATTTGATTTATTTAATTTAATTAAATCTATCAGAAAAACGTCAAGATTTCTTTTAATCGGGTATTGTGACTTAAATAAAATTAAAATTAGTTTAATTAATTTGCAATATGAATATCATGATGTTAAGTTTAAAATGTCATATTTTTAGATTCTAAAAATATATTTATTTAATAACTACTTTATTATCGAATTCGAATAATTTTTTACAAAAATTTAGCCCCCCCTTTAAACAACAAATATTTATGTATATTTTTTTTTATTTTATAAGAGAATAGCCAATTAAATAATTATCAAATAGAGTAAAAAAAAGATATTGAAAAATTACTATTTTAGTTTTTATTTTCAGTACTTATTTTCTACCAGGATAGCAGCCTTAAGAAATTTATTTTTCTTCTATTCACATGTTCCGGCTTTTAGCTTTTTATGCATACTGTAATTAGTTTGGAAAGTATATAACTCTACCAATATTTAAACCCCCAAAATGGGGGGGGGGTCAGTGTTAAGTAACCTGAAAAAAAGATTTGAATTCAAAACTTTAAAAAAATATTGAATTAAAATAACAGATCCATTATAAAATTTATCAACTGATGTCTTATAAAATGTATTCATTTATAAATCAACGCTGAACATTTCATTTAAATTGGATCATTCCCTGATTTTTGGCAATTTTTTTAAAGAAGGGGGTTAAATTTGTTTAGCAAAAACGGATTTTTTTACTAACTGGGTATGCCTAGTGTTTTCTTTTTTCATTGTTTTAAAATAAGTAAGATTAGTCTTTACAGTTATTATTATTATTATTATTATTATTGTAGTTCGATTAACTTGTAACATTAAACTCAACCACGTCCTCTTTTAGCTCTACATCCTTTATCCAGTGTCACTTTCTCACAGTCCATTATGCTCACTAAAGCTCACCTTAAAAAAAATCTCCCCTTTTACCTCTAAATAAAGTTCCATTGTTTTTATTTAACTACAATTATCAATAAATAAATTTCTCTTATTTCATTGACCTAATTTAAAACTAATCCCTTTTCATTTCATTGACCTATTTCCAAATCTTGAATATAATGGAAGTTGCTGGGCATTGTGCAAAATTTATTTTTCAAAAAAACTCAACATTTTATAAGACGGATCCCTAACTTTGGTCTAGAAAGTTCTGGATAAAAAAACATTTCTCATGCATTGACTTTTTGGAATTTGTATCAAGTTTATACTAAATCTAACCATTTGTTAAACTTTTTATTCAGTTTGTATTGACAAAAATAAGTATTTATAGTTAATAATGCCAAAAACTATCAGACCTTCAGTGTTTATTAGGGATATGCATCTAAATTGATTGATTTTTCTAGCTCCTTCCACTTTTGTGAAAACTTGATAAATGTATAAAATACATCAGAAACTTTGGAAATGTAATGGAAATGATTTTACTTAGGAAATGCATTAGAAGTGATTTTATTTTATAAGAAATACTATCTTAAACAATTCTAATTATCTCCCTTTGTCTATAGCGACAGAGCCTAATGACTTAGCCATAAACTGATGAGAAAACTCATGCGATTGGCTAAGGGCCTTTGCCGGCGACCAATCAGAGCACACGTTACGAGGCTCAGTTTGGACCGCCAATTTTGATAGTAAAAACTGCTATCCACCCTCTTGCCTGCTGGAATCTATCTTGGAAGGACGTAAATTTAAGCTCCAGGCGTTCACGGAACGAGAAGAACAGGAACAGCTAATGCAGGGCCGCTGTCCGCGTAAAAGGCAACTAACAACTAGGAATCGCTTTTTACCCAGCACCAGAGGTCGAGATAAGACATGCTTTTGAAGCCTACCCGTCACTGACATCGAGAACGACCTGTTTGAAACCTGCCCAAGGGTGGAGCCGTAGATTTTCGTAAAAATCACACTTCTAAACAAGAGACAGATAAGTTTCGCAAAGACATTAATTTTGCAAATCATTACACACCATATACAGTGCATTTTGTTAATCTTGCATACATTTGTGAATCTTGCATAGACTTTGTATTTTGTATGTTACATGTTCTTGTTGTTTGATAAATGCATTGTTTTGTTGTAAAGCCTTGAGTTGTGTTTATTACCTGTTATTTTATCCTTGTCTTTATCTTGCCACTATAATTCCCAACATTTTTGAAATGTAGTGGAAATGATTTTACTTAGGAAATGCATTGGAAGTGATTTTATTTTGTAAATGTATTGGAAATGATGTTACTATATCAAAAGGTAAAGGTATGATTTATTTGTTTGTGAGCCTCCCACTCTCTACAAGCAGTTTGGTTGCCATTTATCTCTGCCTGTGTTGAACAGATGGCTGTCTCTGGTCAACCGGCAAGTTGACTGGTCATCTTCTCTGTGGGGTCACAGATCCTGGTTGGTGTTTTAACCTAAGATTAACCTTTCACTTGCCACATTGTATTTTTGATCTCGAGCCAGTAATTAATCAGGTTTGCCCCTGAACTGAGATTTCACTGTCAAAAGGGATGATGTAGTCACAAAGTCATTTACCATTCAAAAGAGTAAAGACGGGCTGATAAATTGTATAACCAATTTTATAAATAACAACAAGTAATAATACAGCATTATATTTCCCGTCCCCTCTTGGTTTCCAGAGTGACGCAAACTAGGATTTAGTGACTTTGTTGGGGTGATGAAAAATCGATTCTAATCAGGGTATGTGTTAGGACTTCAACTTAGTGACGACTGCTAAGTTTGCTTTATGCTAAATAGCTCCAGTGACAGTCTAGAGATAACTGACTTGTTAAGTTCGGCAGGCTTTTTAAGATTTGGTTGATGCTTTGATTGCAACTGACCGCCCTCAGCTACTGCACTGCTACTCACTGATCTGAGAATCAAAATGCTATTGCTTAAATGATAATTTGCAATAATTCGGTGATGGCCAGAAAGATGTGGGGCTTTATGTAAATAACTTACTCTTTCCTCTTTTTCATCCCAAAAACCATTAATCTTAATTTATGCCTATGCTTGGAATTTTAATTTCCTAGATGTTTAAGTTGATAGTCAAAGATCTTTATCCGGATTTCTCTATCTTGATTTCTGGGTTTCACTTTGTTACAGTCTCATGAGGAAACCTTCTTATTAGTTCTTCTGTCTTTATTTAGCATTTAAATTCTTTTTATGTAATTAGCTTTCAACATGGAATCTAAAGTCATCAATTCTCCTCTCCTCTATTCACAGTCCATTCTTAGGCATGCCTTAGAAGATTCTTTTAATGACCACATTTAGTTCCTACTTAATCTGTCAATGTCATTTTTTTGGAATTTGCATATTCCAAGAATCTGATACACAGGTTGTTTTTCTAAGTTAAACTTCTCTAAAAATCAATAGGCTACCCAGTCACTATATCACATACTAAACAAATTTTATTTTTTCACAGATAACAGACATGGAGACACAAATTCTGGAGAATCCATTTTTTAGTTGTGAAGTGTGTGGATCAAAATTTTCACAGAGATCTCATTTGAAAAGGCATATGCAAACACACACTGGAGAGAAACAATTTTCTTGTCAGGTCTGTGGATCAGCATTTGACTATTATTCCATTTTAAAAATACACATGCGAACACACACTGGAGAGAAACCATTTGCTTGCAAAGTCTGTGAATCAGCATTTTCACAGAGTTCCAGTTTGAAAAAGCACATGCAGACACACACTGGAGAGAAACCATTTACTTGTGAAGTCTGTGGATCTGTATTTTCTACTACTTTCAGTTTAAAAAGACACATGCGAACACACACTGGAGAGAAACCATTTACTTGCAAAGATTGTGGATCAGTATTTTCTACTACAACCAATTTAAAAAGACACATACGAACACACACTGGAGAGAAACCATTTCCCTGCGAAGTCTGTGGATCAGCATTTTCTTGTAGTTCTCATTTGAAAGACCACATTCGAAGCCACACTGGAGAGAAACCATTTGCTTGTGACATCTGTGGATTAAGATGTTCACGTAATTCTGACTTGAAAAGACACATAGGAAGACACACTGGAGAGAAAGGATTTTCTTGTCAGGTCTGTGGATCAGCATTTGACATGCATTCTAATCTAAAAATTCATATGCGAACACACACAGGAGAGAAACCATATGCTTGTGAAGTCTGTGGATCAGCATTTCGTAGCCGTTCCAATTGGACAAAACACATGCGAACACACACTGGAGAGAAACCATTTGCTTGCGAAGTCTGTGGATCAGCATTTTCAGTTTCTTCCAGTTTAAAAAAACACATGCGAACACACACTGGGGAGAAACCATTTACTTGTGAAATCTGTGGATCAGCATTTTCAGTTTCTGCCCATTTAAAAATACACATGCGAACACACACTGGAGAGAAACCATTTACTTGTGAAATCTGTGGATCAGCATTTTCAGATTCTTCCCATTTAAAAATACACATACGAACACACACTGGAGAGAAACCATTTACTTGTGAAATCTGTGGATTAGCATTTTCAGTTTCTTCCAGTTTGAAAACACACATAAGGACACACACTGGAGAGAAACCATTTACTTGTGAAGTCTGTGGATCAGCATTTGAAAGGCATTTCATTTTAAAAATACACATGCGAAAACACACTGGAGAAAAACCATTTGCTTGCGACGTCTGTGGGTCTGCATTTTCTATTCATTCTGATTTGAAAAAGCACATGCGAACACACACTGGAGAGAAACCATTTACTTGTGAAGTCTGTGGATCAGCATTTTCTTGTAGTTCCAGTTTGAAAAGGCACATGCGAACACACACTGGAGAGAAACCATTTTCTTGTCAGATCTGTGGATCAGCATTTTCTTGTACTTCCAATTTAAAAAGACACATGAGAACACACACTGGAGAGAAACCATTTGCTTGTGAAGTCTGTGAATCAGCATTCTCTAGTAATTCTAGTTTCAAGAAGCACATGCGGAAGCACACTGCAGAGATTTGCAAAGTGGAGCAGAGTGAAGAAGATAGTATTTGAGGAGAAAATAAAATCCCTCATCCTAAAATAGAAAGTAAATTCTATGCATAAAGAAATCAAGTGTTAGCTCCATGAAGGAGCTCCTTGATCTCTAATTTCAAAAGACACATGCTGGAGAGAAACTATGTACTTGCAGAGTCTGTGGATCAGTATTTTCTACTACTTCCAATTTAAAAAGACACATACGAGCCCACACTGGAGAGATATTAGGATACAAATATTATTTATAAAGAAATCAAGTGTTAGCCCCAGAACAGGGGCTCCTTGACGTCTAAAAATTCTAGTAAGAAAATGAAACAAAAAAAGAGAGAAACCATTTGCTTGTGAAGTCTGTGGATCAGAATTTTCATGTTGTTTCAAGTTGAAAATCTGCACACAAAGTCACACTGGAGAAAAACCTTACACAGTATCACCCAACCCAGGCTTAAAATGCCCACCACTACCAAAAGATAACTCTCCATTAAATGCGATATCTTCCCAAAATTCCTCCCCAACAAATGCTCTATAAGATCAATGCATCCAACCTGGACCCAAGAAACTAATCTGTGGATCAGCATTTTCTGAGATTTCAAATTTGAAAAAACACATGCAAACACACACTTGTCATTGAAGAGGATATGATTGTTGAGCATGGACAAGTGAGAGAAAAGGCAGAAAAGGAATATATTAGCCGCCTTAAAATGATCTTCAAATCAGGATTGACACCAAAAAACAAAATAACTGCCATCAATCAACTTGCAATACCTGTCATTTTCTATGGTTTTGGTATTATTGACTGGCCACAATGCTACATCAATAGGTTTGATATCAAAACTAGGAAAATGCTAACCCTGTATAAAGTTACCTACCGACATCAGTGCATGGACAGGATATATCTACTAAGTAAACACAGCGGTTTAGGTCTCATTGAAATAAGTCATGCATATTGAGCCACAATATTAAGCATGGGGCAGTATATCAAGAGTTCCATAGATAAAACAATGGCAATGGTAAATGACCATCAAAATAAATATCACAACAGACTTTAACTACAAAAGCTGCAGAAAACATCAAGGGAGACACATCGAAAAACATTACAGAGGACAGCGACAACCCAGTAACTCTGATTGCAAGAAAGAAGAGGGAAGAGTATTCAAAAAGGGAATTAGAGACAAGAAAAGAAAGATGGCAACAAAATAAGAGAGCAGGGATGTTCATGGAAGAACTTAACCAGAAATCCATTGACCAGGAGGCTTCACTGCAATGACTCAAGTGTGGTAAGCTTCCCTTTCATGAGGAATAAATCATTATTGCTGGGCAAGATCTGGCCCACTCACAAATGGATTCAAGAAAATGGCTGTAATACAAAAAGATGATCAGTGCAGATTCTGCCACTCAGCCATTGAAAGTCCTATCCACCTAATGTCTGGATGCCAGATTCTTTTGGAAGTGTTGTCACTAAACTGCCTGTCATAACAAAGTATGTAAACATCTCCCTTTGAAAATCTGCCGAGAAATGCAGCTTGACAGACCACAGTACATCTGAGAACACAAACCACCAATAACATCAAATGGGAAGCTGGCTGTGTTCTATTATAAAGTTATATAGACAGGCAGATATATAAAAGACAAAGCCATTAAATTAGATATTGTCATCTGGAATAAACATGAAAAAACTGCTCTCATTATTGATGTAGCTGTCCCAAATGATTATGGCCTCAATAGAGCCGATCCTGAAAAAATTGCAAAATATCAAGACATCAACAATAACCTAAAAACATCTTGGTCATTGAAAGAAATCAATAAGATACCAGTTGTGGTAGGGCAACTGGGTTGGGCAAGAAAAACTTTAAAAATATCTCAAAACAATAGCATGCCAACCAAGCTGCTATAAAGTACAAATAAGCAGCTATGAATGGAACATGCCCCATCCTAAAATTATCTTCAGGATACAAATACTATTCATAAATGAATCAAGTGTTAACCCTGGCTAGGGGTCCTTTGGTTTCTACAAATTGTTAAAAGTAAATATAAAAAAAAGAGAGAAACCATTTCTTTGGGAAGTGTGAAAAACTGCATTTTCACACAACTCAACATTGAAAAAACATTTACAAATGCACCATATCACTACCCCTGTTATGTGACCACTAATTGTGACAGTTTATCCTTATTAAGACTCCAGTATGATTCACTGTTTAAAGCTTAGGTTTCTAAATCAAAAACATTTACAAATGCACCATATCACTCCCCCTATTATGTGACCACTAATTGTGACAGTTTATCCTTATTAAGACTCCAGTATAATTCACAGTTTAAAGCTTAGGTTTCTAAATCAAAAACATTTACAAATGCACCATATCGCCCTGGTAACAGTTCTTTAAATGATGGTGAATGGGCCTCTTTTAAAGTAGACTATTTGGTCTTCAGCCTTCTATAGTGTGCTTTTGTGCCTTCGAAAGTGTGCTGTGAAAAAATGCCTCCATCCAGGTCAACGGTCCGTAGATAAGTTTTTGGGCTAAGTGATGAGTGAAGTTTAGGGACCGCTATTTACGCGACTACCCTCAGTGGGTGCTCCGTGATAAGTAAAGTTTTTGCGCCAACATACGATGTTGGCGATTCAGCAGGGGGAGATGATTAACTATGGAATTTCAAATAAACCCTGATCACATCCATGAGAAGTTAGAGAAATGACAAAAGCAGCAAAAACAATACTACGACAGAACAGCGCACGACTTACCACAACTAACCCCTGGTCAAACTGTGCGCATGTTAGATCACCAAAAGGGACAATGGACACCCGCAATAGTACTGAAAAAATGTTCGGAACCTAGATCCTATATCCTAAAATTTCCTGATGGATCAATCAAAAGAAGAAACCGTGTCCAAATAAGAAAGACCCTAACTACCACGAACAAGCAGGTCCTTTCCAAGGACCACAACACATCACCACAAAGAAAAACACATACCAACACCAATGACACCCCTAACCAGCATTACCCAAAAAAACCAACACCTAAAACAACTAGAAGTCGCCGTTTTGTCCACATACCTACAAGATACAAAAAATAACAAACATTTATTAACATCATATCTCCTTTCATCTGGTGAGGGGGATGTAACAGTATTATAGAACTACTTTCTCACATGCCACAGCACAACCTGGCAGCATAGAAAGATTAGGAACTGACACAGACCCTTAGGGGTAGAACTACTTCAAAACACTACCCGGGCCTAGACGCACGTACTACATCTCTCTGTATTCTTTATAACATAAATAAAAGTATATGTTTTTATAATAACGCCTTTGTTATACTCAACACTATACAACACATCTCTTCACAGTCGTCAACATTAGTATTGATTAGTTAACAAGATTATAAAGCAAACTCCTGATAAAGTCAAAGACATTACATATATTTGCCAATGGAACCAATATAGATAACAAATCAATTATATATATATATATATATATATATATATATATATATATATATATATTAGTAAAAGTAAACAAACGTTTTACCTTGATTCTGCTTGTTTTTAAGAAACTTCATTCAGATTAAAAAACCATACTTACAACTATCGAACTTTTTCTTTTTCACCATATTTGGAACATTGCAACCCTCGTTGGTATATATTATTGTATAGGTAGCAAATTAATTATTGTATAGGTAGCAAAAGAAGGGCGGTAGTTAAGCGACTAACTTAATGTTATTTTAAGGATTTTTGTATTATTTTACTTTTTTAAAAAACATTTTTTTCTATTCAATGAATCATAGAAGGGGTTCAAGCAAAGAATCTAGTGGCAACGCTGTTATTCGTAGATTTCTCCTAGGCATTTGATTCCATACACAGTAAAAATAGAACAAATACCACTAGCATACGTGTCCTGCATGTCTAGTGCGTCTCACTCGGATGGTTTGTAAGATAGGGGGCATGTAGCCATACAGCTGTTTCTTTGTGGGGTGCTGTTTCCACGAATTGTTCAAATCTGCATGCAACATTCTTGTGCAGCTCACATCTAGCTTATTCTCAAGGTGTTTCGTTAGGGTCCAAGTGGTGCAGCCATATAGCAGTACTGATATAACCACAGCCTGGAAAAATTGTTGCTTTAACTTGTCAGTGAGATCGGACTGTTAATTTGTTTGTGGCCGACCATGCCTTTCCTATTCGTGTATTAACATCGCTTTCTGTGGATGAGATATTACTACCTTAGTATGAGAATTGTTCTACTGGCTTACCATTGAGTGTGGAAATGTCTCCTTTCTTTTTGAAACTTATGAACTCAGTTTTATCGAAGTTTACATAGAGGTCGATATTCTTTGTTGCCTCCTCCAAGCTATGTATTAGTGACTCGGCCTGTGCTGGTGTATCTGCAAGAAGTGCAAAGTCATCAGCGTAATCCGCATCTGTGACAGTTTGTGTGGATATCACCTGCTTCTTGCCTTTCTTAGTGTGAAACCTTTTTCTTTTATGGTATCAAATGATGTTTGGAGTACATAGTCTAGGCATATTATAAATGTATATGGTGCTAATGTATCATCTTGTAGGACTCCATCTGTATCACCATTAGGTAAGCATACCATTGCTTTAGAGTCCTTGTAGAGCATCATTATAGCAGCAACCGTTTCTTTTGGGGAGAAAGATATTTAATTGGCTATTATCATATAGAGAAACACAAAAATCGGCTGCTAGAGTCTGCTAATGTTTTTTTAAAAAAACGAATTAAAATTAATTAAATCGATTATTTAAGGTCAAACTTTTGTCTAAATCGATAAGTAGTAACATAATGACCATCAATTAAAAAGCAAAATAATATTACACATTTAATTCATTTTTAATACATTTAAAACCATCTTTTCTGTCAATTTCGATCGCTTTCGGTCTAAAATTTTAAAATGGCTTAAAAATGGATTGTTTACAAATTTAATGTAACGTTCGCGATTGGAAAAAAATTACCAAAAATCAGGGAATTATCCGATTTTACTTAAATTTTCAGTATTGATTTATCAAATTAATGAATTTTATAATGCATCAGTTATTTTATTTGAAAACTTTAATTAAGTATTTCTGCTATGAAAAATTAATATATAAAATTCATTTAAAATATGAAAATCCTGATGTTAAGTTTAAAATGTTATATTTTTGGATTCTAGAAATAAAAATGTAATGCAAACCTTATTTTAGGTGCAAAAAGTAATAAGTTTTGAAGAAAAACTCTATTGAAAATGTAGCCCCCGCCTCCTTTACTTAAGCAGATAAAATATCTATGTATAATTTTTTTTCTTTTATAAGATAATAGCCAATTAAATAATTATCGAAATGAGTAAAAAAGAAATCTCCAAAAAATAAATTATTTATTATTTTTTTACATTTTAGTTTTCGATTTTCGGTACGTATTTTCTCATAGAAAATTCCCCGTAATTTTTTTTCTATTCATAACTTCGGTCTTTCATCTCTTTATTTATACTGTAATTAGTACAGAAAATGACTAACTCGCAAAAATGTTACGCCCCCAAAATAAAGGGGGTGTCAACATTAAATGACCTGAAAAACATGAGAAAGTTTTGAAATAAAATAATTAATGCGTCATAAAGTTCGTTCATTGATAAATCAACACTGAAAATTTCATTACAATCCAATAATTCCCTGAATTTTGGTAAATTATTTTCTGTAGAGGGGGGCTAAATTTATTTTGTCAATTTTGGGACTACCTACTATTCATCCATCAATAAGTATGACATTATTTTTAATTTTTTTTATAAAATCTTAATTATTTTTGTTCCTTTTTCTTAACTTTTCATAGTTATATAGATCATATAAGGAATATGAATGAATTTTAAAAAGATGTTCACACAAATGCAGACTACATGGAACTATTATTAAATTAAATGAATCTGAATTTATGCTGAAAAAATAAATAAAACATCGGAATTATCTCCCTTTGTTTCCAGTCCTTTCTATGTTGATTGCAAACGAACGAAGTGTTTGAATTCCATTCAACCACAAAACATTAGTTTTATTTAAAATATTTTTTCCTTTTTCTCTAAAGATGTCTAGCCCCAATGAAGAGAAATCAGACGAAAGAAAAGAGAAAGAAGTAAGTATACCATTTATTTTTATTATTTTCTTTCTTTACAAATAAAACAAAAATACGTCACGTTCACAAAAAATTGTTTTCTGACGAAGAAGTGATATAGTTGTTTTTTCATTTGTAACAATAGTTTATCCTCTACCGATATCAAAATATTTAGAATCTTTTGAAAATTGATTGAATTATTTTCTAATTAATATTTTATTTTTGCTACTATCCGTGTTTATTGGGGTGGGTGAAATAAAGAACACATCGAAATACTGTTAGCTGGTTAAATTTCCGTGAAATATTTTTTAAATTATTTTATTATAGAAAAAATGATTTTATTAAATACAAAACAAAGCTTATTCCTAAAGAGTAAAACACTTATAAATTCATCAAATGGAGAAAAAAATAGTTAATTTGACAATAGATTTTATTTTAGATTAACATTCGGTTATTATAAACCTCGGTTTATGAAAAAATTAAAGAAGGTAACAAAATATTAAAGATCCATATTTTAAAACAATTACTAAAAATTAGGAATTTTCAGCACTTTATTCATTAATGATTTAATTCTATAATGCATAGCTTATTTTATTTTTTAAAAAGAATTGAAAAAGAAAACAAAAAACAAAAAAAGGTAATTTATGAGGAAGTGCGTCCCGGTCTCCTGCCCTCAAAAATTGCTATCCGGTGACTATTAAACAACCCAGCTCGTCGTAATTCTTGTTTATTTATCGTAATTTGTCGTAATTCTTGTTTAGATATGAAGATGGGTATATAGTTTGGAATAGAGACTTAGATAAACAAACAAAATAATATAGATAGATATGAACAAATGGAGATAGATATTTTCGACAAGTAAATGTATTTGGTGGGGGGTCGCATCTTTTTTTGTCGTAATTCTTGTTTATTTAAACTAAAAACAAGACATTAAACAAACCTGAATAAATAAAAAAATTCTTAATATTTAAAGTAATATAGATAAATATGAACAAATTGAGATAGATAGATAGATATGAAGATGGATAGTTTTGAATAGACTGAGCTGGGTCGTTATTTTAATAGTCACCTGGTAGCAATTTTTGAGGCACTTCCTCATAATTACCCAAAAAAAAACAAAAAACTTTACAATCAATTATGATTGTAGGAAGCAGGGAGGAGTCAAACTTTAGTAATTTGAATGAAAAAATAAAATAAACAACTCCAGTCCCTAAATTTTACAATCAATTATGATTGTAGGAAGCAGGGAGGAGTCAAACTTTGGTAATTTGAATGAAAAAATAAAAATAAATAAACAACTCCAGTCCCTAAATTTTACAATCAATTATGATTGTAGGAAGCAGGGAGGAGTCAAACTTTGGTCATTTGAATAAAAAAATAAAAATAAATAAACAACTTTACAATCAATTATGATTGTAGGAAGCAGGGAGGAGTCAAACTTTGGTCATTTGAATAAAAAAATAAAAATAAATAAACAACTTTACAATCAATTATGATTGTAGGAAGCAGGGAGGAGTCAAACTTTGGTCATTTGAAATAAAAAAATAAAAATAAATAAACAACTTTACAATCAATTATGATTGTAGGAAGCAGGGAGGGGTCAAACTTTGGTCATTTGAATAAAAAAAACAACAGTCCCTAAACATTTCTAAGATCAAGTAAAGAAGAATATTAAAAAAATTGAAAATAAAAAATACCCAAAATAAGCTATTTCAAAACTTAAAAGTTATTTTCTTAAAACTCAAAAAATAATTTTTGGATTTTCCTCAAAAATGAATCAAATAGATTATTTAAGGTTCACATTTTTGTCAAGTCAAAGAGTAGTAACATAATGCATCATATTAAGAAAAATATTATTATTACATATATATTTGTCAAAAAAAAATGTCGATTTTATCTTAAACAAAATAGGTATTAAGAAAATAGGTCACATGATCAGTTTAGGCCATGTTGAAGGAAGAAACTAAATATTTTTTTACATTTTTTTAAAATCTCGCAGAAAAGAAATAACGCACATAAAGACTTGTTACAAAGAAAAACAGTTAATTCAAAGATCAAATTATCCGATTGGGGAAAAATTACTCGCCGTTATCTTGAAAAATAAGTAAAACAGTCCATTTTTTACAACATGGTCAATTTCTTTATTGATATTTTTTTTTAACCGAATTCTGTATTCATGGCTCTTTTACAAAAAACAAACAACAAAAAACAAAAAAAAAAAAAAAACAACCTCTGGCATTGAATGTTTATAAAAAATCTTCTGATATAATTATTCAGACTTTTATCTTTATAGAAAAAAAGTAAAAATCGTTTTTTTTGTTCCTTTTTCATAAAATAAAATACACCTCGTAAAAGAAGTATTGCAGTTGATTATTTTTAGGACAAAGATATTTCACACATATTTTTATTAAAAGCTAAGTAATTAAGGAAGTTTTTGTGAAAATGGGACCATTAATTGATTTTTCATAGAATTTTTTTAAAAAGCTTCTAGTCATAACCATTTTTTGCTACGTTAAATTTCAACTGATTTAACAGTGCAAAAAATGTAAACATTGTTTTTCGTTTATAATTTTTATTATTTCCGTAAGCTGAAAATTTTTTTTAAATCATCAGAAATTTAAAAAATGTTTCTTCTTTCGAATGAACAAAAAATATGCAACTTTCATTGTCTTAAATAAAAGGGGCGGGGTAAATTTTACAGGGTAAATTGGTAGTGTCTATTAAACAATTGTGTTAAGAAAGTTTTTTAAAATATAGATAAAATACTATGAATGAGTTAAAATCCATGGAACTATATTAAATACACAATGGCATAATGGCCAAATTAATGTTTTGTAAATTATTTTAATATATATAAATATATATCTATACTTTATCAGAAATGCATTAAAAATTTTTTTCGCTTTTTATAATATTTCTGATAGAATTTTATCATAAAATAATTTTTAACATTCTAATTTTTGATTTTCCCATCTCTCTCTCTCTCTCTCTCCTCTCTCTCTCTCTCTCTCTCTCTCTCTTTTCAATAATATTAAAGAGTCAGCAAAGGCATCAAACAAAATAGTAATATTAGTAATTTGTTTTTGTTTCAGACTAAAATTATTAGATTTATGATTCTCCATAGAAAATTATGTTGCTCTAATTCTTCGCAATAAAATACTATAACTATATCAACAAACAATAAGAATTTATCATAAATTTATCAAAAAATTAAAAAACATGTTATATGTAATAGAAATTTTTTTTTAACACATGAACTTAGAATTACTTTTTATATTAAATGAAAATAAATAGTAAAAAAGAATTTTCCATTTTTTATTAACATTTTAAAATATTTTTTTAACAATTTACGTGTGTATGAAAAGTCAGTAAATTAAACATACGTAAATAAAATAAAAATGTTGGCTGTTTGATTTTTCTAAAAATTTTCACCTGGCATCTTATTCTGGCTTAGTAGATCTTTTAGATCATGTTCATTTTCCTGCATGGGCATGAGAATCTCGATATCCATATTTAAAGCCATATTTGTTTCTGTAATATCATTTAGTTTGGGGATCTCATGCCCTCCCCCCACTCGGGATACCCTGAGGGTGTAGTTATCTATAGTAGATTCATAAAGTCAATAAAGATTAGTAAATGCAAAAAGAAGGAAACTTCTAATAATAATTTATGAATGCATATTGAAAATCATTTTCAAATAGATACTTGAAATTTTTTCTGTCATTTTCTTTTAATATGATATTCCAAATAAGGTATGAGTCTCTTATTTTTTTATATTTTAAATAATACTTGAATTTTTATTCTTTCACAGATAACAGACATGGAGACACAGATTGGGGAGGATCCATTTTGTGGTTATGAAGTCATTGGATCAGAGACTTTTGATTCAAAAAGGCATAAGCGAACACACACTGGAGAGAAAACGATTTTCTTGTCAGATCTGTGGATCAGCATTTGCACGAGCTACACCTTGAAAATGCACATGCGAACACACACTGGAGAAAAACCATTTTTTGTGAAGTCTGTGGATCAGCATTTAGTAGTAGCTCTGATTTGAAAAAAGCACATGCGAAAACACACAATGGAGAAAAACCATCTTACTTGTGAAGTCTGGGATCAGCATATTACGAGATCCAGTTGAAAACACATGCGAACACCACACTGGAGAAAAACCATTTTCTTGTGAAGTTCTGTGGATCAGCATTTCTTAGTAGTTCCGATTTGAAAAGCACATGCGAAGCCACACTGGAGAGAAAACCATTTACTTTGGAAGTCTGTGGGATCAGTAATTTTCTACTACTTCCAATTTAAAAACACATATGCAAACACACACTGGCGAGAGAAACCATTTACTTGCCAAAGTTTTGATGGATCTGCCATTTTCTACTAGTTCCCAGTTTTAAAAATACACATACGAACACACACTGGAGAGAAACCATTTGCTTGTGAAGTCCTTGGTGGATCAAGCATTTTCACGTAAATTTATGACTTGGGAAAATATACATTGTAGGAAACACACCTGGGAAGAAATCCATCTTTCTTGTGAGGGAGGTCTGTGGATCAGCATTTGAAGTCTCGTACTGGTCGTTAATGAAAAAACCACGCATGATCCGTAAACCACCTACTGGAGAGAAACATACTATTTGCTTGGTGAAGTTTGTGGATCAAGATTTTCACGTAACTTCCCCGGACTTGAAATACACGTAGGAAGACACACTGGAAGAGAAATCCCAATTTCTTGCAGGTATGGTGATATCGAGTATATTCAGACATCTTTGCCATTTAAAAAAGACCACTGCAAACACATTACTGGAGAGAAATTTTAGACAGTGTTTATGCCCATCTATGTGAGCAAAATGAACCAAAAAATTGTTTAAAATGTAATTAAAAAACTTAAATTGTTACTATTTCTTTCGACTGGCGCAAATTTTCATCTAAATCAGTAGTCTTCGCGCGAACCATCGGGCGTGCATAGGTCGTTTGTGTGATCCCGACAACCAGTCAGCGAGTGGAGTTCATCCCCTTCAATTGCGCTAGACCAAAGGAGATTGTTCTTTAGCATCTGCAGGTGGAGCGCCCACACCTATTCATTCCAGCTCCTTACTCTTACCGCACAGATCCTTGTGCCTACTCATTTACACTGAGTTGGCCGAGGCGGTATCGAACTACGAACCTTGGTGGTTTCTGAGACGAATGCTCTAACTAACTGAGCTAATCAAACAACCTCTGCATTGAATGTTATAAAATCTTCTGATATAATTATTCAGACTTTTATCTTTATGAAAAAAAGTAAAAATCGTTTTTTGTTCCTTTTTCATAAAATAAAATACACCTCGTAAAAGAAGTATTGCAGTTGATATATTTTAGGACAAAGATATTTCACACATATTTTTATTAAAAGCTAAGTAATTAAGGAAGTTTTTGTGAAAATGGGACCATTAATTGATTTTTCATAGAATTTTTTAAAAAGCTTCTAGTCATAACCATTTTTTGCTACGTTAAATTTCAACTGATTTAACAGTGCAAAAAATGTAAACATTGTTTTTCGTTTATATTTTTATTATTTCCGTAAGCTGAAATTTTTTTTAAAATCATCAGAAATTTAAAAAATGTTTCTTCTTTCGAATGAACAAAAAATATGCAACTTTCATTGTCTTAAATAAAGGGGCGGGGTAAATTTTACAGGGTAAATTGGTAGTGTCTAAAATCTTAATTATTTTTGTTCCTTTTTCTTAACTTTTCATAGTTATATAGATCATATAAGGAATATGAATGAATTTTAAAAAAGATGTTCACACAAATGCAGACTACATGGAACTATTATTAAATTAAATGAATCTGAATTTATGCTGAAAAAATAAATAAAACATCGGAATTATCTCCCTTTGTTTCCAGTCCTTTCTATGTTGATTGCAAACGAACGAAGTGTTTGAATTCCATTCAACCACAAAACATTAGTTTTATTTAAAATATTTTTTCCTTTTTCTCTAAAGATGTCTAGCCCCAATGAAGAGAAATCAGATGAAAGAAAAGAGAAAGAAGTAAATATACCATTTATTTTTATTATTTTCTTTCTTTACAAATAAAACAAAAATACGTCACGTTCACAAAAAATTGTTTTCTGACGAAGAAGTGATATAGTTGTTTTTTCATTTGTAACAATAGTTTATCCTCTACCGATATCAAAATATTTAGAATCTTTTGAAAATTGATTGAATTATTTTCTAATTAATATTTTATTTTTGCTACTATCCGTGTTTATTGGGGTGGGTGAAATAAAAGAACACATCGAAATACTGTTAGCTGGTTAAATTTCCGTGAAATATTTTTTTAAAATTATTTTATTATAGAAAAAATGATTTTATTAAATACAAAACAAAGCTTATTCCTAAAGAGTAAAACACTTATAAATTCATCAAATGGAGAAAAAAATAGTTAATTTGACAATAGATTTTATTTTAGATTAACATTCGGTTATTATAAACCTCGGTTTATGAAAAAATTAAAGAAGGTAACAAAATATTAAAGATCCATATTTTAAAACAATTACTAAAAATTAGGAATTTTCAGCACTTTATTCATTAATGATTTAATTCTATAATGCATAGCTTATTTTATTTTTAAAAGAATTGAAAAGAAAACAAAAAAACAAAAAAAGGTAATTTATGAGGAAGTGCGTCCCGGTCTCCTGCCTCAAAAATTGCTATCCGGTGACTATCAAACAACCCAGCTCGTCGTAATTCTTGTTTATTTATCGTAATTTGTCGTAATTCTTGTTTAGATATGAAGATGGGTATATAGTTTGGAATAGAGACTTAGATAGATAAACAAACAAAATAATATAGATAGATATGAACAAATGGAGATAGATATTTTCGACAAGTAAATGTATTTGGTGGGGGGTCGCATCTTTTTTTGTCGTAATTCTTGTTTATTTAAACTAAAAACAAGACATTAAACAAACCTGAATAAATAAAAAAAATTCTTAATATTTAAAGTAATATAGATAAATATGAACAAATTGAGATAGATAGATATGAAGATGGATAGTTTTGAATAGACTGAGCTGGGTCGTTATTTTAATAGTCACCTGGTAGCAATTTTTGAGGCACTTCCTCATAATTACCCAAAAAAAACAAAAAACTTTACAATCAATTATGATTGTAGGAAGCAGGGAGTCAAACTTTAGTAATTTGAATGAAAAAATAAACAACTCCAGTCCCTAAATTTTACAATCAATTATGATTGTAGGAAGCAGGGAGGAGTCAAACTTTGGTCATTTGAATAAAAAAATAAAAATAAATAAATAACTTTACAATCAATTATGATTGTAGGAAGCAGGGAGGAGTCAAACTTTGGTCATTTGAATAAAAAAATAAAATAAATAAACAACTTTACAATCAATTATGATTGTAGGAAGCAGGGAGGAGTCAAACTTTGGTCATTTGAATAAAAAAATAAATAAATAAACAACTTTACAATCAATTATGATTGTAGGAAGCAGGGAGGGGTCAAACTTTGGTCATTTGAATAAAAAACAAAAAACAACTCCAGTCCCTAAATTTTACATTTCTAAAAAGATCAAGTAATGAAGACCATATTAAAAAAATTGAAAATAAAAATTCAATACCCAAAATAAGCTATTTCAAAACTTAAAAGTTATTTTCTTAAAACTCAAAAAATAATTTTTGGATTGTGTTTCCTCAAAAATGAATCAAATAGATTATTTAAGGTCACATTTTTGTCAAAGTCAAAGAGTAGTAACATAATGAGCATCATATTAAGAAAAAAAATTATAATATTATGTATGCAATTTATTTTTTATATATTTTAAACATTGAATTTGCTTCAAAGTGTGATGAAAAATGTCAATTTTATCTTAAACAAAATAGGTATTAACAAAAATAGGTCACATGATCAGTTTAGGCCATGTTTGAAGGAAAAACATAATAATTTTTTACATTTTTAAAAATCTCGCAGAAAAAAATAACGCACATAAAGACTTGTTACAAAGAAAAACAGTTAATTCAAAGATCAAATTATCCGATTGGGAAAAAATTACTCGCTTATCTTGAAAAATAAGTAAACAGTCCATTTTTTACAACATGGTCAATTTCTTTATTGATATTTTTTTTTAACCGAATTCTGTATTCATGGCTC
The DNA here is from genome assembly GCA_023376005.1 of Doryteuthis pealeii. Classification (NCBI taxonomy): domain Eukaryota; kingdom Metazoa; phylum Mollusca; class Cephalopoda; order Myopsida; family Loliginidae; genus Doryteuthis; species Doryteuthis pealeii. The sequence continues at coordinate 100,475,740 of CM042151.1, forward strand.
TTTTACAAAAACAAACAACAAAAAACAAAAAAAAAAAAAAAAACAACCTCTGGCATTGAATGTTATAAAAATCTTCTGATATAATTATTCAGACTTTTATCTTTATAGAAAAAAAAGTAAAAATCGTTTTTTGTTCCTTTTTCATAAAATAAAATACACCTCGTAAAAGAAGTATTGCGCTTGATATATTTTAGGACAAAGATATTTCACACATATTTTTATTAAAAGCTAAGTAATTAAGGAAGTTTTTGTGAAAATGGGACCATTAATTGATTTTTCATAGAATTTTTTAAAAAGCTTCTAGTCATAACCATTTTTTGCTACGTTAAATTTCAACTGATTTAACAGTGCAAAAAATGTAAACATTGTTTTTCGTTTATATTTTTATTATTTCCGTGAGCTGAAAATTTTTTTTAAATCATCAGAAATTTAAAAAATGTTTCTTCTTTTGAATGAACAAAAAATATGCAACTTTCATTGTCTTAAATGAAAGGGGCGGGGTAAATTTTACAGGGTAAATTGGTGGTGTCTATTAAACAATTGTGTTAAGAAAGTTTTTTAAAATATAGATAAAATACTACGAATGAGTTAAAATCCATGGAACTATATTAACTACACAATGGCATAATGGCCAAATTAATGTTTTGTAAATTATTTTAATATATATAAATATATATCTATACTTTATCAGAAATGTATTAAAAATTTTTTTCGCTTTTTATAATATTTCTGATAGAATTTTATCATAAATAATTTTTAACATTCTAATTTTGATTTTCCCAGCTCAAACTTTCTTTTTTTCTTTTCAATAATATTAAGAGTCAGCAAAGGCATCAACAAAATGATAATATTAGTAATTTGTTTTTGTTTCAGACCAAAAATTATTAGATGTATGATTCTCCATAGAAAATTATGTTGCTGTAATTCTGCGTGAAAATGCTATAACTATATCAACAAAGATTAAGAATTTATCATAAATTTATTCAAAATGAAAAAACATATGTAACAGAAATTTGTTTTTGTTTTTTTAAACATGAACTTAGAATTGCTTTTTATATTAGATGTAGAACAAAATAGTAAAAAGAATTTTCTATTTTTTATTAACATTTCAAAATATTTTTTAACAATTTACATGTTTATGACACGTCAATGAATTAAACATACCTAAATAAAATAAAAATGTTTGCTGTTTGATTTTTCTAAAAATTTTCACCTGGATCTTATTCTGGTTAGTAGATCTTTTAGATCATGTTCATTTTCCTGCATGGGCATGACCATCTTGATATCCATATTTAAAACCATATTCGTTTTTGTAATATCATTTAGTTTGAGGATCTCATGCCCTCCCACCACTCGGGATACTCTGAGGGTAGTTATCCATAGTAGATTCATAAAGTCAATAAAGATTAGTAAATGCAAAAAGAAGGAAACTTCTAATAATAATTTATGAATGCATATTGGAAATCATTTTCAAAGTCAATAGATACTTGAAATTATTTCAGTGTCATTTTCTTTTAATATGATATTCCAAGTATGAGTTTCTTATTTTTTATATTTTCAATAATACTTGAATTTTTATTCTTTCATAGATAACAGACATGGAGACACAGATTGGGGAGGATCCATTTTGTGGTTATGAAGTCATTGGATCAGAGACTTTTGATTCAAAAAGGCATAAGCGAACACACACTGGAGAGAAACGATTTTCTTGTCAGATCTGTGGATCAGCATTTGCACGGAGCTACACCTTGAAAATGCACATGCGAACACACACTGGAGAAAAACCATTTTCTTGTGAAGTCTGTGGATCAGCATTTAGTAGTAGCTCTGATTTGAAAAAGCACATGCGAACACACACTGGAGAAAAACCATTTACTTGTGAAGTCTGTGGATCAGCATATTCACGGAGATCCAGCTTGAAAATACACATGCGAACACACACTGGAGAAAAACCATTTTCTTGTGAAGTCTGTGGATCAGCATTTCTTAGTAGTTCCGATTTGAAAAAGCACATGCGAAGCCACACTGGAGAGAAACCATTTACTTGTGAAGTCTGTGGATCAGTATTTTCTACTACTTCCAATTTAAAAACACATATGCAAACACACACTGGAGAGAAACCATTTACTTGCAAAGTTTGTGGATCTGCATTTTCTACTAGTTCCAGTTTAAAAATACACATACGAACACACACTGGAGAGAAACCATTTGCTTGTGAAGTCTGTGGATCAAGATTTTCACGTAATTATGACTTGAAAATACATGTAGGAACACACACTGGAGAGAAACCATTTTCTTGTGAAGTCTGTGGATCAGCATTTTCTCGTAGTTCTTATTTGAAAAACCACATGCGAAACCACACTGGAGAAAAACTATTTGCTTGTGAAGTTTGTGGATCAAGATTTTCACGTAATTCCGACTTGAAAATACACGTAGGAAGACACACTGGAGAGAAACCAATTTCTTTTCAGGTATGTTAATCAGCATATTCAGATTCTTTCCATTTAAAAAGACACATGCAAACACATACTGGAGAGAAAGTTTAGACAGTGTTTATGGCCATATGTGAGCAAAATTGACCAAAAAAATTGTTTAAAATGTATTAAAAAATAAATTGTTACTCTTTTTCGACTTGGGCAAAATTTTTATCTTAAATAGTAAGTAAAGTCGACGGGGTGGCCTGAAGTCGGTATCAACCAGTCAGCGAGGGAGTCTATCCCCTTTTCAATTGCGCTAGACCAAGGAGATTGTTTTTAGCATCTGAGGTGGAGTGCCACACCTATCATCAGCTCCTTACTTTACCGCACAGATCCTTGTGCTACTCATACACTGAGTTGGCGAGGACCGGTATCGAACTAGGAACCTTGTGGTTTCTAGCCGAATGCTCTACAACTGAGCTAATCCGGCCCCTTAAATAATCGACTTAATTAATTCTAATTCATTTTAAAAATGAGTCAACATTTGTGCTTAATTCATACATCAATAAGTATAACGACATTGTCGTTCTTTTTAAATTTTTTGTTCCTTTTTCTAAATTTTTCATAGTTCATTTGAAAAAATATGAATAAATAAAAAAAATAATGTTCACACAAATGCAGACACCAGTGAACTATTATTCGATATATAAGATTTATATGTTGAATAATAGTTCTATGGAACCTGAAGTATTCAGATTAATTTAATTTATATTAAAATTATTAGATGAATCAGAATTTAAAATTAAAAAATCGGAATTATCTCCCTTTTTTCTAGAGCTTTCTATGTTGATTGGAAACGAATGAAGTGTTTTAATTCCATTCAACCAGAAAACATTAATTCTATTTTAAATATTTTTTCCTTTTTCTCTAAAGATGTCTAGCCCCAATGAAGAGAAATCAGACGAAAGAAAAGAGAAACGTAAGTATAATATTCTCTTATTTTCTTTATTTCACAAAAAAAATTTTTCAAATGAAGAAGTGAAATTGTTTTTTTTTTTTCATTTGTAATAATAGTTTATCCTCTACCGATATAAAAATATTTGGAATCTTTTGAAAACTCATTGAATTATTTTCTAATCAATATTTTATTTTCACTATTATCCGTGTTTATTGATGGGGTGACCTAAACATAGATCTCCATCAAAATCCTGTTAGCCGATTAAATTTTCCGTGAAATATTTTTAAAATTAATTTATTATAAAAAAAATGTTCTTATTATATAAAATGATTTTATTATAAAAAATGATTTATTAAATAAATACAAAACGAATCTTACTCCTTAAGAGTAAAAAAACACTTATAAATTCATCAAATGGAGAAAAAAAATAGTTAATTTGACAATAGATCTTTTTAGATTATCACTTGGTTATTATAAAACTCGGTATATGAAAAAAATTAAAGAGAGGTAACAAAAAAAAATAAAAATTAAAGGAATTTATTATTTTAAAATTAGCAGCGACTACCCGGCGTCGCCTAGTTAGAGGGGTATTTTTTAAGTGAATCCCTCAGATCCATTATTACTGAATTGTGAATTGAATCCTCGTGGAATGTCCCATTTAAATCCCTATGTAAAAAAAAAAAGAAATGGACATTGCATTGATCCAGCTACTCAGAAAAAAAAATGTCAATGTCTACTACGTATACCCAAAATTGACGTAAAATCCTCCCCCAAAAATAATTTACCAAAATTTCAGGGAATAATTGGATTTTAATGAAATTTTCAGTGTTGATTTTGCAATAAACAAACTTTATAATGCATTATTTATTTTATTTCAGAACTTACTGATATTTTTCAAGTCACTTAATTTTGCCCCCCCCCCTTATTTTGGGGGCATTACATTTTTTTGAGTTGGTCATTCACTGTACTAATTACAGTATAAATAAAGAGATAAAAGACCGAAGTTATGAATAGAAAATAAAATTAGGGGGCTTTTTATGAGAAAATAAGTACCGAAAATCAGAAAATAAAATGTAAAAAATTTTAAATCTATAAAACAGAAATGAGAAGAAGAAGAAAACAACTATATAGACAAGGATGGCCCCAAAATTGGCTGCTCGCGGCAGATTTTTTTCAAACGAATTAAAATTAAATTCGTTTTTTGCATGACAAAAAATAAAACATATTAATTTCAAATTATTTTGCTTTAACCAACCTTCCAATGTTTGCGTCCGCTTCATGTATGGTGTTCCGTAAGTGTGATAATATTTTTTACTTTTTTTTCTCTTGTTTGAAAAAGGGATATTATTTTGGACCAATATTTGTTCTTATATTAAATTACTTTTATTACAATATGTTCTTTTAAAAAAAAACGGTAATTCGTTTTTAAAAAGAAAATGACAAGATGTTTGGAAGTGCCTACTAAAAAAAAAAATTGGTTATTTACAGATAAAAAGTGAGAAAACATTAATTTGAATTTGAATATTTTGAATTAAAAATGAATAATTGAATTAAAAATAGATATTGAAGTCTTTTGCAAAACTGAAAAAAAATTAAACTTTCATCTAACCTAAGGGAGGTAATTCACATTTTAAGTATTTTTTGTTTCCATACAATTAATTTTCGAACACTATGTGAATTATATTGAAAATCAATTTAATTGTTTTAAAATATGAAAATCATGATATTAACATAAAGACTTGTTACAAAGAAAAACAGTTAATTCAGAGATCAAATTATCCGATTGTGGAAAAATTACTGTTATCTTGAAAAATAAGTAAAACAGTCCATTTTTTGTAGCACAGACAGTTTCTTTATTGATTATTTTTTAGCTGAATTCTGTATTCATGGTTCTTTTACTAAAAAAAACTATGGCATTAAACTTATATCTTCTGATATAATTATTCAAAGTCTTATCTTTATAGAAAAAAAAGTAAAAATCGTTTTTGTCGGTTCCTTTTTTCATAAAATAAATAAGGGGTGGTAGACCTCATAAAAAAGTATTTCAGTTAATATATTTTAGGACAAAAATATTTGAGATATATTTTCATTAAAAGTTAAGTAATCAATGAAACTTTTGTGAAAATTTGGACCATTAATTGATTTTTATAGAATTTTAAAAAAAGGCTTCTTGTCATAACTTGCTTTTGGCTACGTTAAATTTCATTTGATTTAACAGTTCAAAAATGTAAACATTGTTTTCCTTATTGCTCAAAGCTGAAAATTTTTTTTTTAAATCATCAAGAATTTTTTTATTTTTATATTAAATGGACAAAAAATTTTCAAGATACTATTAACCTTTATGCAGATCCATTGTGTTAAATACAGGGGTGGAGGGTAAATTTCACAGGGAAAATTAGTAGTACATTTTATGTTAAAACAGTTCTTTAAAATGTTTATAAAATACTTATAAAAGTTTCTTCTACAAATAAATTAAATGTGACTTTAAATACATATTAAACAAATTTTACTTACTTGTTTTTAACTTTTTAGCCAAGTAAAATCCGGTTTTTCATTGAAAAATTTCCACGCATCTACTGATAAGGGGGATCACAGGAAATTTTTCTAAAAATGAACTAAAATAAACTCTAATTTTAATAAATCTTTCAATGTAGGAAGTAATAAAAGAAGAACTTTTATTTTAAATAATGTTTACTCAATTGAAAAGGCCAATTATTTTTTTTTTTAGTTTTTGTTTCACAAATTGATCCCCTGTATAAATTTCTTGGTAAGTTTTTTTTATATAAAAATGAATTTTACATTTTTGGAAAGATAATTCAATGATGGAACATATGTAAAAAAATAGATAAATAGATAGATTGATACTCTGATGTTTTTGGTAATAGGACATTTTAACATTTGAGAACTTAAGTCTCACAAATAAGAAAAAAAATGTCCTTTTTTTTTTCTTTTCTAAATCGTTCGCTTATTTTCTAAGGACTGTTATATTGAAAGTTCCAGTTGTATTTTTTTTTTTTTAGATTTAAAAAAATTAAAAATATTCCCATTCATTGTATAGCAAAATCGTATTTATTTGATAAAAAAAATATTGTATTGAAAATATGTAGCTAAAATTAGATAGCATTTAATGATTTTTATAAAAAATATTGAAAATAATGTTTGAATTGAAAATTGTCATCATTTTTTATTATAGGAGGTTAAAGGGGACATAATATTCTATTCACATTTAGACAATGGCTGCTACGAATGAGTTCAAATCCATGGAACTATACTAACTACACAATGGCCAAGATAATGTTTTGTAAATTAATAATCTTCATACAATGACTGCTATTTACACAGTAGCATTGCAACCAACAAAGCCTTCATCAGATGATGACTCTGGGTTCAGGCATGGTTTCGGGGCCGAAGCATCATTACCACTAACCCAGAGTGCCCCAGCATATCTCACAATACCACCAGACTTTGTTGGTTTGATGTCACAATGTAGGACTGCCATATCCATGATGATGTGGTTAGAGCTTTCTCCTGGATCTTTTTTATGTATTTCCTCTTGTCTGATGGTGAAAGTCCAAGTTTAGACAAAAATGCCAAGGTTAAGTTGGTAATAAATCCCCAGCATCCGACTTCAATGGGAAATACATTAGTTATCCATCTGTTTCTGATGCATTGTTCATGTAGGTCTACATATTTTTCCAACTTACGTTGATTGGCCCAATCAAGATTTTCTTCAAATGGAACTATCAATTCAACGATAAAAACATTCTTTTGATTAACAGACCAAATGATGATATCAGGACGCTGGGCCATTAACGTTATTTCAGTTGGAAAAATGAGTTGATGTTCTCCTAACTTAAATATATATCTATACTTTATATCAGAAATGTATTGAAAAAATGTTTCGCTTTTTATAATATTTCTGATAGGCATTTATTGTAAATGATTTTTAATATTCTAATTTTTATTCTCCGAGCTCATTTTTTTTTCTTTGGTAATATTAGTTATTTGTTTTTGTTTCAGACCAAAATTATTAGATGTATGCTTCTCCATAGAAAATTATGTTGCTTTAATTATAAAATGCTATAACTATATCAACAAAGATTAAGAATTTATCGTAAATTTATTTAAATTTAAAAAACGTATGTTATATGTAACAGAAATTTGTTGGTTTTTTTAACACATAAACTTGGAATTGTCTTTTTTTATATTAAATCTAAAATAAAATAGTAAAAAAGAATTTCCCTGGGGGTATTTAACTGTTGTAGTTTCATAAAGTCAATAAAGATTAGTAAATGCAAAAAGAAGGAAACTTCTAATAATAATTTATGAATGCATATTGGAAATCATTTTCAAAGTCAATAGATACTTGAAATTTTTTCTGTGTCATTTTCTTTTAATATGATATTCAAATAAGGTATGAGTCTCTTATTTTTTATATTTTAATAATACTTGAATTTTTATTTTTCTTAGATAACAGACATGGAGACACAGATTAGGGAGATCCATTTTGTGGTTATGAAGTCATTGAATCAGAATTTTCACAGAGTTCATTCAAAAAGGCATATGCGAACACACACTGGAGAGAAACGATTTTCTTGTCAGGTCTGTGGATCAGCATTTGACAAGTATTCCATTTTAAAAATACACATACGAACACACACTGGAGAGAAACCATTTACTTGTGAGGTCTGTGGATCAGCATTTTCTTGTAGTTCTCATTTGAAAGACCACATTCGAAGCCACACTGGAGAGAAACCATTTGCTTGTGACATCTGTCAATCAAGATATTCACGTAATTCTGACTTGAAAAGACACATACGAACACACACTGGAGAGAAACCATTTACTTGTATAATCTGTGGATTGCATTTTCAGTTTCTTCCAGTTTGAAAACACACATAAGGACACACACTGGAGAGAAACCATTTACTTGTGAAGTCTGTGGATCAGCTTTTGAAAGGCATTTCATTTTAAAAATACACATGCGAACACACACTGGAGAGAAACCATTTACTTGCGAGATCTGTGGATCAGCATTTTCTTGGAGTTCCAGTTTAAAAAGGCACATGCGAACACACACTGGAGAGAAACCATTTTCTTGTGAAGTCTGTGGATCAGCATTTTCTAACACTTCCGGTTTAAAAACACACATGAGAACACACACTGGAGAGAAACCATTTACTTGTGAAGTCTGTGAATCAGCATTTTATTGTAGTTCTAATTTCAAGAAGCACATGCAGAGACACACTTCATCCTAAAATAGAATGTAAATTCTATATATACAGAAATCAAGTGTTAGCTCCATGAAGGAGCCCTTTGATCTCTAATTTAAAAAGACACATGCAAACACAACCTGCTGAAAAACTATTTACTTGCAGAGTCTGTGGTTCAGTATTTTCTACTACTTCCACTTTAAAAAGACACATACGAACCCATACTGGAGAGATATTAGGATGCAAATATTATTTATAAAGAAATCAAGTGTTAGCCCCAGGACAGGGAACCCTTGACTTCTAAAAAAAAAAGAAAATGAAACAAAAAAAGAGAGAAACCATTTGCTTGTGAAGTCTGTGGATCAGAATTTTCATGTAGTTTCAAGTTGAAAATCCACATGCAAAGTCACGCTGGAGAGAAACCATTTGCTAGTGACATCTGTGGATCAAGATTTACACATAATTCAGACTTGAAAACACACATAGGAAAACACACTGGAGAGGATTGGAAAAGCCTACTAGACCCAACCTCGCATGTCTTTGGTCTTTTCCTACAATAGGAAGTAAACTCTGACCAAATATTCCAAAAATATGGACATTGACATAAATACAAAAAAATCATACTGGCTGGATGTCGCCCAGGATAATCAGGTCCCCTCGTTATGGCTACACACTGGGCTAAATGAGGAAAGTAACAGTGTACCTTCCCTAGTGATGATACCATAAGTAGCATCACTCAGACCAGCGCAATAATGATCCTGGTATCCAGCAAGATTAAACAAGGACCTGTAGGAAAATAAATTGTAACTTAACTAAGTGGTCCATTGAGGAGAAGAAAGTCACACTCCACTGCTTAACTTACTCAAGATTTACTCCACCACAACCAAGAAATTAATATCAATTGCTTTCCAAATAGACAAATATATACTTACACATGAAATAAATATGATAAAAGAAAAGGCAAGCTTAGACTTCAGAAAATACCATGAACAGGGAAAATATAAAACAGACTCACTAGAGCAAAGGGAAAATGGATGCTGATATGGGCAATGGAATATGCCAAAACGAAATACCAAAACCAGAAAGAGAGTTGTAAAGAATGGCAACGGATTTTCCATCACCACTGCCATCCAAGAAGGACATCCTAAAGGAGAGATTGACCTGTCAGAAATTTAATTTTCTTAAGAATGGATCTTTCTCACAGGATGAGAATACAAAAATGAAAAATGGCATTGACACTATGATCAAAGAATATCTATGCCCAATCAGCAGTCCTCTCCCTATGCCTGAGGTTTGTCAACCCCCACCTACAAACTCTACATCCCTGCAACTTACACAGCATCACCAAACCCAGGATTAAAATGCCCACCATTGCCAAAAGAGAACTCTCCGTTGAATGAAATAGCTTTCCAAAATTCCTCCCTAACAAATACTCCACAAGATTAATGCATCCATGAACACATGAAACAAATCTGTGGATCAGCATTTTCTGAGAGTTCAAATGGGAAAAACCAGATGCGAACACACACTTGGCATTGAAGAGAATGTGACGGTTGAGCATGGACAAATGAGAGAAAAGGCAGAAAAGGAATATATTAGCAACCTTAAAAAGATCCTCAAATCGGGATTAACACCAAAAAACAAAATAACTGCCATCAACCAACTTGCAATACATGTAATTTTCTATGGTTTTGGGTATTATTGACTGGCCATAAGGATACATCAATAGGCTTAATACTAAAACTAGGAAAATGCTAACCCTGTGTTATGTTACCCCCTGACATTAGTGCATGGACAGGATATATCTACCAAGTAGAGACAGCGATTTAGGTCTCATTGAAATAAGTCATGCATATCGAGCCACAATATTAAGCATAGGGCAGTATATCAAGGATCCATAGTTAAAACAATGGCAAAAAATAATTTGTCGATTGAAGGCGTTTTTATTGACAAATTTTTTTTTTTATTTAGTGTTTTGAAGGTGTTAAAAGTAAGCCATATTTTTGAAAATATTTTTTTTAAAACCCCAAAAAACATATTTTATCACCATAAGTTTTTTTTGACAAGTAAATGTAAATATTTTAACCTTTTTAAAATATGGCTTACTTTTAATGTCTTCAAACTAAAAAAAAAAAAATATCCATAAAAACGCCTTCAATCGACAAATTATTTTTTCATATACAGCAGGAACCACTTCAGCTAGGGACTTCATTCATAGGTAGGTTTGTTTTTTCACCTATCACCGCCTAGCATTTTTTAAGGACTGAACTCTGCAAATAGTACCATTGGTTATTTTAACGTTTTGTCATCCCGGATTCCTGCATTAATTTATGCTATGTTTTTAATTGCCGGCATAAGACATAATTCTAGCCAAATATAGATATATGTGTTTTTCACATTTTATCGGCAAATTAATGGAGATATTTTACAATGCCCCACCCCACCGCCGCTTTTCATCGCCAAAACAATTTAGATAGTTTACCGCCTCCCCAGGTTTAATTTTTTTTACCATGAATCCAAGAATTTTTACAAAACAAATTCAAATTTCAAATATGTACATGCTGTGTTTTTCACTTTTTATCGGCAAATATATGTAGATATTATACAATTATGCCCCCCACAGCTTTATATTAGCAAATTGATTTAGATATTTTATAACCCGCCTTTAGCCCTGTCGGCTGGGTCTTCAAAATACACTTAGAGACTGACTGACATATATATATATATGTATATAAGTAATAACAAGCCTCTTATATTAAGCAATACAACCTTAATATTTTTCTTTTTATTGTCCCATGGCTTGTGTAACATTGGATAGAAAGAAAAAGAATATTACACATGTAATTTATTTTTGATACATTTTAAACAATATTTTGGGTCAATTTTGCTCAAATATATCGCAAACTTTATTTCAAGGATTTTTGAATTATTTTACTTTTTTTTAAACATTATTTTTCTTCTTTTACCGATCAGTCCAATTAATTACGCATTTCTTTTAAAAGATACACAAATGATCTTCAACATTAGTATTGATTAGTTAACAAGATTATAAAGCAAACTCCTGATAAAGTCAAAGACATTACATATATTTGCCAATGGAACCAATATAGATAACAAATCAATTATATATATATATATATATATATATATATATATATATATATATAAGTAAAAGTAAACAAACTTTTTACCTTGATTCTGCTTGCTTTTAAGAAACTTCATTCAGATTAAAAACCATACTTACAACTATCGAACTTTTTGTTTTTTCTTTTAAAATGGTCAGATTAGTCCATATTTGGAACTTTGCAACCCTCGTGGTTATGTATAGGTAACGAAAGGAGGGTGGTAGTTAGGCGACTAACTTAATGTTATTTTAAGGATTTTTGTATTATTTTACTTTTTTTAAAAACATTTTTTTCTATTCAACAAATCATAGAAGGGGTTCAAGCAAAGAATCTAGAGGCAACGCTGTTATTCGTAGATTTCTCCAAGGCATTTGATTCCATACACAGAGGAAAAATAGAACAAATACTACTAGCATACGGTCTCCCTAAAGAAACGGTTGCTGCTATAATGATGCTCTACAAGGACTCTAAAGCAATGGTATGCTCACCTGATGGTGACACAGATTTCTTTGACATTGCCACTGGAGTCCTACAAGGAGATACATTAGCACCATATACATTTATAATATGCCTAGACTATGTACTCTGAACATCATCCACAGAGAGCGATGTTAATACACGAATAGGAAAGTCATGGTCGGCCACAAACAAATTATCAGTCATATGGAAGTCCAATCTCAATGACAAGTTAAAGCAACAATTTTTCCTGGCTGTGGTAAAACAGTACTGCTATATGGCTGCACTACTTGGACCCTAATGAAGCACCTTGAGAATAGCTAGATGGGAGCTGCACAAGAATGCTGCATGCAGCCTTGAACAAGTCGTGGAAACAGCACCCCACAAAGAAGGAGCTGTATGGCCACCTGCCCCCTATCTCACAAACAATCCGAGTGAGATGGACTAGGTATGCAGGACACTGCTGAAGTAGCAAGGATGAGTACATAAGCGACATTCTTCCGTGGAAGCCAACACATGGACATGCTAATGTGGGCCACCCACCAAAGACCTACATTGACCAACTATGCGAGTTGGCTGGTTGCTGCACAGAGGAGCTCCCCGGAGCAATGAATGATAGGGAAGGTTAGCTAGAGATTGTCATGGATATCCATTCTACTTGCACGACATGATGATGATATCACAAACATGGCCGCTTCTTATAAATCAATAACAAAAGACGATAAATACACTCATTTTGTGGGCTTAGTAATTCTAGCAGGCCCTTGTCCCAGTAAGGAGTGAGAAAGACCTAACTTGTTGCCTAGCAAAGGGTTAAAAGATAAAGAGGGAGAGGAAGGCTTGCTTTTATAAATTCACCCACTTAACCCTAAGGGTCTTCTGCTGCTGCTGGGTTGTGAAGCTGCAAGTTTGTCACCTAAAGGCTGCTGAAGCTAGCCAGTGAAGCTGTCCCTTAATAAATTTTGGAAATTTATTAGAATTATTAAGCCCATGACAGCTAATTCTCAGTTCTCTTCCCCCTACACACAGTGGGCATAAGACTAGCCACAATTATCATGTACCTAAGAAGGTGATGAAGTCTGCTACATCCAACCTAGGAGTTTAGTGCCTTCTGCCAACAACTTGCTACATATCAATGATTGGATTAAAGGTTCAAAGAACTTTGTTACAAGAGGAATAGTTAAAATTACCAAACAACTACCAATTTATCAGTAGCCTATTGTGACCTAAATGAACTGAATACTAAACTCACACTAACCAGATGTTTGAACTTAATGTTGTATTTTTATCTATGTATTGTGTACATTTCATGTATATTAAACCTTCTTGTGGCACTATAATTTTGCTCTCATATACTTGTCCTTGAACCTTACCACCTATCTTTTTCTCTGCTATAGTTACTCGTGAATTATTCCCCTAAACCCCATAGGGGTCTATTTCTCCTTTATTAATTTCTATGTTTTCAGTCTTTTCTCTTTTTATTCATACAAAAATTAGAGTCAGCTTTGAATATTGAATATGTATATTTAATTTTTGGGATGAGGCTTGACGTGTATAATTGTGATTTTTCAGACTGTAGTCCTCATGTTTATTGTAGTATGTAAAAACACAATGTTTCCTCTGCTGTATCCTCTGACCTTCCTTGGGTATTTCCTGTATGTCTAAGCATAGCAATGACCCAACCTGGGAAATCATTTTGTATAGTCTGACTGTTGATCAAACAAAGTGTCGAGAAACTTTTGAAGATTGTGATAGTTCTCATGATGCATGTCAGAATGATAGGTGTGAAAAAAAACAACAATATCATTATTTGAATGCCATCTTCAAAAGTTCTTCAATAATCATTGTTTTTTCTTATTATATCTCTGTTAACTGATACTCAGGTTACAACACTATGCATACAGTTTTCATTAGGTATACCGATATAAGATGTAATGTTCTTATAATAAGTTGGAAGGCTCAAAGTAACCTTCCAGCGTGGGTACATGTGTGTACATAAATTACTCTGATGAATAAGTTATATATAATAACAAACATAGACTTTAATACATGAGCAGATAGAGAAATATGTGAAAGACAGGAATACATATACTCATCATCAAAGATATAGCAATAATAGACAACAGATACATAAACATATATAGGAAGATTGTAGGACCTACGTCCTAAAGAAGTGATGTAGAGTTTCTGCAGGAATGTCACTTACTGATAGCTGGTTGGGGGGCAAAGTGCCTAAACCATGTGAAGTCATTGCTGGCCAGAGAGAAAGAGAATGATTTTCTCCTGTGCTCCTGTCTAAATACTCTAGCCGCCTATCGGTGGAAAACCTGCAGCAAGATAACTCTATTGGACTCCACTCTACTCTGCATTACCATTTACTGACACCTTATTTATTAAAAAAAAAAATCTGTATTTTACAAAACAAATTTAACCTCCCCATTAAAAAAAAATATACCAAAGATCAGGGTATTATTCGATTTTAATGAAATTTTCAGTGTTGATTTATCAATGAACGAATTTTGTAATGCATTAGTAATTTTATTTAAAAACTTTCTGATTTTTGTTTTTCAGGTCATTTAACCTTGACCCCTCTCTTATTTTTGGGGCGCAAAATATCAGTGGGGTTATATAAATTTGAAACTAATTACGATATAAATAAAGACCAAAGACGGACAGTGTGAATATAAGAAAAAAAATTTTTAAGAGCGCTGTCCTGGTAAAAAAATAAGTTTCTAAGAATGGAAAATAAAATGAAAATAAAATCTAAAAAAAAAAACAATTTTTGGAGATCTTGTTTTGTTACTCTTTTCATTAATTATTTAATCGGCTATTATTATTATCTTATGAAAGAAAAATTATACATCGATATTTATTCTGTTTAAAAGGGGCACTAAATTTTCAATAGAGTTTTTGACAAAAAATTATTAAAATTCTATAATAAAGGAAAGTAGTTATTAAACAAGTATGTTTTTAGAATCTAATAATATGACATTTTAAACTTAACATCATGCTATTCATATTTTAAATGAATTTTATATATAAATTTACCATAGCAGAAATACCTAATTAAATAATAAAGTTTTGAAATAAAATAACTGATGCATTGAAAAATTCATTCATTGATAAATCAACACTGAAAATGTCATTAAATATAGATAATTCCCGGAATTTTGCTATTGGGAGGGTTAAATTTCTTTTGTAAATATGATTGTACACTATATTTAGACAGCGTTTACGGCCATATGTGAGCAAAATTGACCAAGTAAAAAGTTTAGAATGTATTAAAAATATATTACATGTGTAATATTTTTCTTTTTTTATATATATTTTTATATATATATATTTTTTTTTACTGATGTTCATTATGCTACTACTTTTCGACTTAGGCAAAAATTTCACCTTAAATAATCGATTTAATTAATTCTAATTCGTTTTTTAAATGAAAATAAGTCAACATTTGTGCCTAATTCATACATCAATAAGTATGATGACATTATCATTCTTTTTATTTTTTGGACCAAGTTACCTCTAAGCACCCCAGGGGCGAGCTGGATTCAGAGGGACATGTTTCGCTTTGCACCGTCAACATCCGGTTGTTTGTTAGGATTAGGGGTAGGGGTAGGGTTAGTAGTTACTTTTATAATTTAAAAAACATGCGTTTAAAAATCGTCTGCTAACAAACAACCGGATGTTGACGGTGCAAAGCGAAACATTTCCCTCTGAATCCAGGTCGCCCCTGGGGTGCTTAAAGGTAACTTGGTCCTTTTTTTTTTTTTTTTTTTTTTTTTTAGATAAAAGCTTAATTATTCTTGTTCTTTTTCTTAATTTTTCATAGTTCATATAAGAAATATGAATGAAAAAAAAAATTTAACACAAATGCAGACACCAGGGAACAATTATTTAAAAAGAAAAACTTATTATTTTCATTTGAATAAATTTATTTATTATTTAAACTTATTATTATTATTATTATTATTATTATTATTATTATTATTTCAAATCTTTATTATTTATTCATTGAATTTATTCAAATATTTATTATTATTATTTCAAATCATCGGAATTATCTCCCCTCGTTTCAATCTTTTCGATGTTGATTAAACGAACGCAGTGTTTTATTAATTTAATTCAACCAGAAAACAATTTTATTTAAAATATTTTTTCCTATTTCTCTAAAGTTTATACAACTTTAGAGAAATAGGAACCCATGGAAAAGAAATCAGACAAAAGAAAAGAGAAACAAGTAAGTATAACATTCTATTATTATTATTTTCTTTCTTTATGAATAAAAAAATTGTTTTCTGACGAAAAAGTGAAATAGCTCTTTTTCCTTTTTGACAATATTTTATCCGATATAAAAATATTTGGAATCATTTGAAAACTGATTGAATTATTTTTTAATTCATATTTTATTTTCGCTACTATCCGTGTTTATTGGTGGGGGTGACATAAACAAAGATCTCCATCAAAATCATAGGCTAGTGTTAGCCGTTTAAATTTCCGTTAAATCTTTTTAAAACTATTTTATTATAAAAAATGATTATCAGATAAATACAAAACGAAGCTTAGCCCCAAAGAAAAAAAAACCCACCTATAAATTCATTAAGTGTGTGTGTGGTGGTGGTGGTGGGGGGGCTAGTTAATTTGATAAAAGATTTTTTGAGTGCGATTCGCAGAATTGCGTTCCGGCCGCTTGCCTTAAAAAAAAAACACAACCCGCTCTGCGAATGAAAATAAAAGTTTTTGTTTTTTTTTAATTAAAAATGATCTAACATTTTTTTAAATTAATATATAATAGAAGAATATCTAAATATTCCGATTTTTTAGTTGTTTTTTTTTTTTTTTAGTTAAGTTAAAAATAGGGACTGGCAAAAAAATCAGCCTCTACGAGTTTTAAAAGCAAATTAAAAATAATTAAATCTATTATTTAAGGTCAAACTTTGTCTAAATCGATAAGTAGTGACATAATGATCATCATTAAAAAAATAAAAATATCATTACATATGCAGTTTATTTTTTATACATTTAAACGGATTTGTTTTGGTCAATTTCGACGCGATCCGCCATTAGCCTCTTTTTCAAGGGTTTTAAGCGCTTGTTTACAATTTTAAAATAACATTGGCGATTGCAAAAAAAAAAAAATTACCAAAAATCAGGTAATTATCTGATTTTAATGAAATTTTCAGTATTGATTTATCAATTAATGAATTTTATAATGCATCAGTTATTTTATTTCAAAACTTTAATTTAGTATTTCTGCTATGAAAAATTAATATATAAAATTCATTTAAAATAAAAATATTCGGATTTAAATTTAAAATGTTATATTTTTAAATTCTAAAAATAATAATTTTTTTCGAAAAAAGTATACGTTTTGAAGAAAAACTCGATTGAAAATGTACCCCCTCCCCTTTTTAAGCAGAAAAAATATCGATGTATAATTTTTTCTTTTATAAAATAATAGCCAATTAAATAATTATCGAAATTAGTAAAAAAGAAATCTCCAAAAAATTTTATTTATTATTTTTTTATATTTCATTTTTCGATTTTCGGTAGTTATTTTCGGTACTTATTTTCTCATAGAACAGCAACCGTAAAATTTTTTTTTTGTTTCTATTTATAACTTCGGTCTTTTATCTCTTTATTTATACTGTAATTAGTACAATATAAGACTAACTTGAAAAAAATGTTACGCCCCCAACATAGGGGGTTAAAAATTAAGTGACCTGAAAAAAATGAGAAAGTTTTAAAATAAAGTAAATAATACTGAAAATTTCATTAAAATTCGATAATTCCCTGATAAATTTTCTGTAGCCCCCCCCCCCCTACAGAAAATAATTTACTAAAGTCATTTTGTCAAAAACGCATTTTAGGGGCATTTTATCTAAATATTCTGATTTTTTATTTGTAAGTAATTGATTGTTGGAATAAAATAAAAAATACCAAAATATGTTTTGATTTTTTATTTGTAATTGATTGTCGAAAAAGATGAAAATACCAAAAAAAAATTTTAGCAGATTGAAGGCGTTTATATTGACAAATTATTATTCGGGTTAGCTCAGTCGGTAGAGCGTTCGGCTAGAAACCACAAGGTTCCTAGTTCGATACCGGTCCTCGCCAACTCAGCGTATGAGTAGCACATGGATCTGTGCGGTAAAGTAAGGAGCTGATGGTAGGTGTGGCGCTCCACCTCAGACGCCAAAACAATCTCCTTGGTCTAGCGCTATTGAAAAGGGGATAGACTCCCTCGCTGACTGGCTGATACCGACTTTAGGCCGCCCCGACGACTTTTTTATTATTATCATTATTATTTTTTTTTTAATTTTTTTTAGTGGTTTGAAGTGTTAAAAGTAAGCCATATTTTTATCGACAAGTAAATGTAAATATTTAGACCCTCCTTAAAATATTTTAAAGAGGAGGAGGGTTAAAATATTTATATTTACTTGTCGGAAAAAGACTGGAGGGTACTGTAAAATATCGCATTAACTCTTCGGGAAAAACGCCTTAAGCGCTGGTTGTTGTTTTTGTTTGTTCGTTTTTTGTTTTTTTGTTTTGTTTTTGTTTTGTTTTGTTTTTTTCAGCAGGTACCGCTTCAGTTAGGGACTTCATTCATGGAGCGGCTTGGTTTTTTTGGGGGGGGTTTCAGCTATCACCGCCTAGCATTTCTTTTTAAGGCATGAGGCTGATAAGCAATTCTGTGAATAGCAATGATTTTTTTGAGTTGGAGTGGGGATTATCACTTGGTTATTATAAAACTTGGCATATGAAAAAAATTAAAGGGGGTATAGGTACCGACTAAAAACAATAATAATTATATCAGAAGATTCTTATAATTTTCTATGCGAGAACCATGGATTCAGAATTCTGCTAAAAAAATATCAATAAAGAAACCGACCCTGTTGTAAAAAAAAAAAAAAAAAAAAAAAAAAAAAAGGACTGTTTTACTTATTTTTCCAGATAACATTGAGTAATTTTTCCCCAATCAGATAATTTGATCTTTGAATTAACTGTTTTTTTTTGTAATAATTCTTTATGTTCATTATTTGTCTTTAACGAGATTTTTAAAAAGTTCAAAAATATTTACGTTTCTTCCTTCAATATGGCCTAAACTTATCATGTGACATATTTTGGTGGTACCTAGAGAGGTAACAAAAAATTTAAAGAAGTTCCTTATTTCAAAACAATTAAAACACAATTAATTTAAGACAAAATTAATTACGCAAAATTAGGAATTGTTTAATTTTAATGGAATTTTCAGCACTTCATTAATTAATGATTTAATTCTATAATGCATAGCTTATTTTATTTTTTTTAAATTGAAAAAAGGTTTACAGTCATGATTGTAGGAAGTGGGTGTGCGTGTAGGGGTTCAACCTTTCGTGATTTGAATAAAAATGATTTTAGTCCCTAAATTTTACATTTCTAGAAAGATCAAATAAAGAAGACCACACAAAAAGAAAAAATCTTCTTTTTTTTTAATTCAATAACCAAAATAAGTAAAATAAAATTTTGAAGTTATTTTCTTAAACCTCAAAAAATAATTTTTGTAGTGTGTTTTCTTGAAAATTAATCAAATTGATTATTTAAGGTCAAATTTTTGTCTAAGTTGAATTGTAACATCATTTAAAAAAGAAAAATAATATTACATATTCAATTCATTTTTGATACATTTTAAACATTAAATTTGATTCAAAATGTGACAAAAATGGTGTCAGTTTTATTTTAATTATTTTTAAAGTTTAAAAAAATATTAATAAAATAGTTTTAAAAGTTTTTTCTTACAAATAAGTTAAACAAATTTTACCAACTCGTTTTTAACTTTTTAGCCAAGAAAAATCCGGTTTTTCATTGAAAAAACTAAAAAAATATTGAGTAAAAACAAGAAAAATTAAAGGGATATAAATCTTTATGGTGTGAAGATAGAAAAGACAGAAAAAAAGTTGTCCAGCAATCTTTATGGTGTGAAGATAGAAAAGACAGAAAAAAAGATATCCAGCAAATGTATGGAATCACCTAATCACAATAATTGGATTATACTTTTTTTTTTTAAATTCTTCAGTTTGGAAAAGAGATATTATTTTGGACCAATATTTGTTCTTATATTAAATTAAATGAATCATACAAACGTCAAGGTGAAAACAAAGGTGGTAATTCAGATTCTTCTTCTGGTGTTTTTCTATACAAATAATCAGGTATCATGGCTTAAATAAAATCAAAATCAATTTAATTAATTTAAAAGTATGAATATCATTATGTTTAGTTTAAAATGTCATATTTTTAGATTCTAAAAACATATTTATCTAATAACTACTTTATTATTGAATTCTAATAATGTTTTTGTCAAGAATTATTGAAAATTTAGCATCCCAAACAAATATCGATGTATAATTGTTCTTTTATAAGATAATAGCCAATTAAATAATTATTGAAAAGATTAAAAAAGATTTTCAAAAAATTATTTTTTTAGTTTTTATTTTCATTTAATTTTCTGATTTTTGGTACTTATTTTCTACCTTAAATTTGTTTTTCTTCTATTCACACCTTGGGTCTTTTGTCTTTTTATTTGTACATGATGAGTTTTGAAACTATTTAACCTCATTGATATTTTGCACCCCAAAAATAAGGGGTGGGGTCAAACTTAAGTAATCTGAATAAAATCAGAAAGTTTTGAAACAAACTGATGCATTTTAAAATTTATTCATTGAAAAATCAACACTGAAAACTTCATTAAAATTGAATAATTCCCGATTTTTGGTTAATAAAAAAAACATTTCTCATGTCTAAGGACTTGTTCATATGAACATTTAACAAACTTTAGGCAAAAAATTATTTTACAATGGTTCAGTGGGTGACTTTGGATCTTTCTAGATAAATCTAGCGGATAGAACCCACTAGGGATAATCCCCCCGCTAGTGCATCACCCATATGATTCAATGCTAGCAGCTAAACTGGTTTATATAGAGTTTTGCCAACATAAACCTCGGGTTTCTATGCACCAGATTGGCTAATGAAAGGACCAACCAGTATTCAGAGTAAGTGTTATAAACAAGTCTGTGTGGTGTTGACTATTGTTTAAATTCATTGGCAGCTTCTTGACAAATTATAAAAACAATGAATTTACGATGAATTTGGCATGATGCATTGAATATTGATTAAAAGAAACTGTACATACGTTAAAATACACTGTTCAATTATTTAAAGAAAACAAAAGACAATATCAATAATCTTAGGGTAAGATTTAAGAAAAAAAAATTTATTCAGAAATATGTGAAACACAAAGAAAACACACCCTCCATTAGTTTTAACAAAATTAAAACGCCTTAAGATTTAAACAAATTTTACTATATATGAAAGAAACAAAATCTTCCAATGGTTGAAAGAGTTTATAGGATTTATATATCTAAGACATTTGAAATGCAAATGGCTAAAGTATGTACACTTAAAGAGAAGAATATTATCATATAAAAATTTAAAAAATTATAAAATCCGGTTGTGCCACCATCCATAACATTCTTCTGCAAGTGTTGGGAAGCTGCTCAGGATGTTTTAAAGTTCCTGTACACTTGCCTAATGGGTATAGTGTTGAATCCATGTTGCTTCATATACTGAGGTTTGCAGGGCTGGGGAGGATATTGTATACAGAACTAATTAAGAAATTGATGTTTGCATAGTTGTGCCATCTGTCTGACTAGTTAATTTTCTGTTGAACTATAGAGTACCATTTTGTCCATGCTCCCTGTGGTTTTAGCCCCACCATTTTATCTAATCTTCATCTCCCTTACATATTTGATCCTGTATAAGATGACATCTTTCTTTACCTGTGGTCATATCTACCTGAATAGTTGGGAAAAAAAACTTAGACCAGTGCAATGGCTCCTAATGTTGATCTTACACAGAGTTGTTCTGCCATTTTTAACTCCATAATGCTTTCCATTTTCTACTTAAGCAAACTTTAATGCCAACTTTTGGATCCTCTTTTAGATCTTTAAATGTTTCATATTGTAACACTATTCTTACTTTAGTGACCTTAAATTCTTCAACTAAGCTTCTGAAGGGGAGTTGCTGAGGCACTTTGGTAGGCCCAACCATATCTGCAATCAAGAGTTAATTCTTCAATGCCAACCCAGGGATCTTTGAATGTTTCATATTGTAACACTATTCTTACTTTAGTGACCTTAATTCTTCAAATAAGCTTCTGAAGGGGAGTTGCTGAGCACTTTGGTAGGCCCAACCATATCTGCAATAAGAGTTAATTCTTCTTTCCAATTTCTCTATATTGTAAACTCGTAGAGAGACATATGCCAAATTATTTTTGGGAGTATTGCATGCTTATAGACCCAGGCTTTAAAATTACCTGGTAGACTGGATTTAGCTACTTTAATTAACCATTTTCTTAGTGCAGCAATACAGCAGACAAGTGATAACCTATCTCTTAGGGAGTGATCTATGCATTTTCCCAGACACTTTATTGGTTTTTTCCTAATTGTTGGGATCAATTCCCTGAAAATAACAAATGCTCTTTCTCCTGTGTTTTCCCCTTCTTAAAAACAAGTGACTGAGATTTTGATGGACTTACATCTTACTCTGGCTTAGTGGAACTTTAGATTGTGTTCATTTTCCTGTATGGGCATGACAATTGTATTTAAAGCTATACTCGTTTCTGTATATATTTTCAATAATACTTGAATTTTTATTCTTTCACAGATAACAAAGATGGATACACAGATAGGAGAGTATCCATTTTCTAGTTGTGAAGTCTGTGGATCAGAATTTTCACAGAGTTCTGATTTGAAAAGGCATATGCAAACACACACTGGTGAGAATCCATTTACTTGCAAAGTTTGTCGATCAGCATTTTCTACTACTTCCCATTTAAAAAGACACATACGAACACACACTGGAGATAAACCATTTGCTTGTGAAGTCTGTGGATCAGCATTTGACAAGCATTCCAATCTAAAAATGCACATGCGAACACACACTGGAGAGAAACCATTTGCTTGTGAAGTCTGTGAATCCACATTTTCTAGTAGTTCTCATTTGAAAACCCACATGCGAAGCCACACTGGAGAGAAACCATTTACTTGTGAAGTCTGTGGATCAGCATTTACTATCACTTCCCATTTAAAAAGACACATACGAACACACACTGGAGAGAAGCCATTTGCTTGTGAAGTCTGTGGATCCGCATTTTCTAGTAGTTCTCATTTGAAAACCCACATGCGAATCCACACTGGAGAGAAACCATTTACTTGTGAAGTCTGTGGATCAGCATTTTCTACTACTTCCCATTTAAAAAGACACATACGAACACATACTGGAGAGAAACCATTTACTTGTGAAGTCTGTGGATCAGCATTTTCTAGTAGTTCTGATTTGAAAATACACATGCGAAGCCACACTGGTGAGAAACCATTTGCTTGTGAAGTCTGTGGATCAGGATTTTCACGTAGTCACAACTTGAAAATACATATAGGAACACACACTAAAGTGAAACGATTTTCTTGTGAAATCTGTGAATCAGCATTTTTTTCTCATTCAAATTTGAAACAACACATGCGAACACACACTGGAGAGAAACCATTTTCTTGTCAGGTCTGTGGATCAGCATTTGACAAGCATTCCAATCTAAAAATGCATATGCGAACACACACTGGAGAGAAACCATTTGCTTGTGAAGTCTGTGGATCAGCATTTTCTAGTAATGCCAGTTTGAAAAAGCACATACGAACACACACTGGAGAGAAACCATTTACTTGTGAAGTCTGTGGATCAGCATTTTCTACCACTTCCCATTTAAAAAGACACATACGAACACACACTGGAGAGAAACCATTTGCTTGTGAAGTATGTGGATCATCATTTTCTTGTAGTTCTCATTTGAAAACCCACATGCGAAGCCATACTGGAGAGAAACCATTTGCTTGTGAAGTCTGTGGATCAAGATTTTCATGTAGTTACAACTTAAAAATACACATAGGAACACATACTGGAGATAAACGATTTTCTTGTAAGGTCTGTGAATCAGCATTTTACTCTCATTACAGTTTGAAACAACACATGCGAACACACACTGGAGAGAAACCAATTTCTTGTAAAATCTGTTTATCAGCATTTTCTAGTAGTTCCTATTTGAAAAAGCACATGCAAAACCACACTTGAGGGATTTGAGAAGTGTGGCAGATGGGAGAAAATAGAATTTGAGTAGAAAATAACATCCTCCATCCAAAAATGGGATGTAAATACTATGCATTAAGAAATCAAGTGTTATCCCCATGAAGGGTCCCCTTGATCTTAAAAAAATATCACAATAGACATCAACTACAAAACTCACAGAAAACTTTTATGGAGATACATTGAAGAACATTACATAAGACAGCAACAACCCAGCAACCCTGATTGCAAGAAAGAAGAGGGAGGCATATTGGAGACAAGGAAAGAAGGATGGCAACAACATTAGAGAGCAGGATGTTCATAGAACTTAACCCTAGAAACTCTAAAAATTTTGTTTTACAAATATTTTGACCAGAAGAAGATGTCATGTGACCTCTCCTTGTGAAGGCTATTGAGAATGAAAAATGATTATCAAAAATTAGGGAATTATCTGATTTTAATAAAAATTTTGTATTGACTTATTAACTCTTAACATCCTGTTCAGAATTTTCCAAGTCCAGAGCCCCATTCCTATAAGGATTTATCTAAAAATGGCCTTTTCATTTAAAGTTACCAAGATATTTCCATTAAATCAAAGACTTCTAAATATGTTTAATATTACATTTAAACAAAGGCTATCGTTTGGGGCAGATTAGGAAATGTGACATCTGGCCGGGTGGAATGAGGCGGTATAGGACGTTAAGAGTAATCAACAAATTCTTTTTTTAATTACTAAATCATAGAAATAAATTGAAATTCTCTAAAACAAATATTACCATTGCTACCTACCATAGCAGAAATAATTTATATACCTAATTGATTGATAAAATTAATTTAAAATATGAAACGCCTAATTTTAAGTTTCAAATTTCATATTTTTAGATTCTAAAAACAAATATTTATTTAATAAAGAGTCTACTTTAGTATTGTTATCTAATAATCTTTTAGACACCCTTTTAGATAGAACAAATATCGATGTATAATTTTTTTCACTGATATTCTAAAAGCTAATCATTGGCAAAAATAACAGAGTAAAAAAAGAAAATCTCTAAAAAAATATAAATTTCTTCTTTTTGTTTTCTTCTATTCAAACCTTTGGAATGTTGTCTTTTTATTTATACTGTAATTAGTTTTGAAAGTATATTACCCCACTGATATTTTGCACCCAAAAATAGGCGGGGGGGGGGGGTCATAGTTAAGTGTCCTAAAAAATTAGAAAATTTGAAGTATAATAATTGATGGATTATAAAATTCATTTATTATAAATCAACACTGAAAATTTCATTAAAACCGGACAATTCCCTTGTTTTTGGTAAATTTATTTATTCGGGGGGGGGGGGTTGTAAAATACGGATTTGACATCATCTTTGGAACTCCTTACTATTTATATATACATGCTGACCTAAGGATCACAACATGAAGCTCAGAGTATACATATGAGATAAACAGATGTTTCTATGCTACAAGAGTTAACAAAAAGATATATATATATATATACTTGGGTGTTCAGGAAAAATTTGACAGTTTCATTAGGTAAAAGAAAAAGTGCTCGGTAACTACAAAATTTAATGGATTTTAAAGAAATTCAACAGGCACAGAAATTACACTACTATCAATAAGCTTCACTCAAAATAATCACCATTAGTGTAGATCACAGTCTCAGTTCTGCTCCAGAACCTGGAGCAAACCGATGTTACAATTTCCCTGAGAAGGGTCTCAAAAACTACCTTAATTCTATTGATTAACTGGGCCTTTGTAGTACTGGCATGGCGATTGGTGTCCTTCTCAACAGCGCCACATACATAATAATCTGGGAAGTTTGGAGGCCTAACATTGAGATTGGTTCAGTTGTAAAAATTCGCCAACAACCATTTTTTTACTTTTCCCAAAGGTGTAGCAGGGAGCCAAATCCTACTGCCATGCATATGGCCTACCATTTTCAACTCTTGTTATCCAGGGCTTGACTACAGTATTTAGCAATCCCACAGAGGCATCTGAATTCAACCCGATACCTTCACTGAAAAAATGCAAGGAATTCTACTGTACGAATGCAATCAGATTGTCTGTTATGTTGCTTTCTTCTAGCCACAGCCTCATGGTCTCAATTCCAATTTTCCAGTTCATGCCTGATTTTTTTTACAGTGTTCAGGGAGCATTGGGTAGCAATCATAATTTCCTTATTTTTATGGCCGGTGCAGATCATCATGATATTCTCTTCCATGATTCAGGTGGGTTCCAGTCATCCATTCTATCTGTCATTACATATATGAATAAAGAAAGGTCCAAACCTTTAAATGATGCATAGTGTGCATCAATACCTCCAACCTACAGAGAAAAATAATCAAATATAAGTATGTCAAATTTATCCTGAACATCCTGTGTATATATATATCTCAGGTTATGGGGGATTCGATCCGGGTACATTTTTCCTAATCTACATGGGCATACCACAATGAGTGGTCTGCTGCCCAGTACCCCACTGAACAAAAGGACAGTTAGACCTGTGCAATGACAGGATAAAGGCATCCAATCAGAACTATGTCAGGTCTGTGGATCAGCATTTGACAAAACATTCCAATTTAAAAATGCATATGCGAACACACTGGAGAGAAACCATTTTGCTTGCGAAGTCTGTGGATCAGCATTTTCTAGCAATGCCAGTTTGAAAAGCACATACGAACACACACTGGAGAGAAACCATTTACTTGTGAAGTCTGTGGATCAGCATTTTCTACCACTTCCCATTTAAAAAGACACATACGAACACACACTGGAGAGAACCATTTGCTTGTGAAGTATGTGGATCATCATTTTCTGTAGTTCTCATTTGAAAACCCACATGAGAAGGAGAGAAACCATTTGCTTGTGAAGTCTGTGGATCAAGATTTTCATGTAGTTACAACTTAAAAATACACATAGGAACACATTACTGGAGATAAACGATTTTCTTGTAAGGTCTGTGAATCAGCATTTTACTCTCATTACAGTTTGAAACAACACATGCGAACACACACTGGAGAGAAACCAATTTCTTGTAAAATCTGTTTATCAGCATTTTCTAGTAGTTCCTATTTGAAAAAGCACATGCAAAACCACACTTGAGGGATTTGAGAAGTGTGGCAGATGGGAGAAAATAGAATTTGAGTAGAAAATAACATCCTCCATCCAAAAATGGGATGTAAATACTATGCATTAAGAAATCAAGTGTTATCCCCATGAAGGGTCCCTGATCTTAAAAAATATCATAATAGACATCAACTACAAAAACTCACAGAAAACTTTATGGAGATACATTGAAGAACATTACAGAAGACAGCAACAACCCGCAGCACCCTGATTGCAAGAAAAAGAGGGAGGCATATTGGAGACAAGGAAAGAAGGATGGCAACAACATTAGAGAGCAGGGATGTTCATAGAACTTAACCCTAGAAACTCTAAAAATTTTGTTTTACAAATATTTTGACCAGAAGAAGATGTCATATGACCTCTCCTTGTATGGAAGGCTATTGAGAATGAAAAATGATTATCAAAAATTAGGGAATTATCTGATTTTAATAAGAAATTTTGTATTGACTTATTAACTTTAACATCCAGAGCCCAGAAGCCCCATTCCTATAAGGATTTATCTAAAAATGGCCTTTTCATTTAAAGTTACCTAAATTTTCCATTAAATCAAAGACTTCTAAATATGTTTAATATTACATTTAAACAAAGGCTATCGTTTGGGGCAGATTAGGAAATGTGACATCTGGCCGGGTGGAATGAGGCGGTATAGGACGTTAAGAGATAATCAACAAATTCTTTTTTTAATTACTAAATCATGCAATCAAACTGATTCAATAGAAATAAATTGAAATTCTCTAAAACAAATATTACCATTGCTACCTACCATAGCAGAAATAATTTATATACCTAATTGATTGATAAAATTAATTTAAAATATGAAACGCCTAATTTTAAGTTTCAAATTTCATATTTTTAGATTCTAAAAACAAATATTTATTTAATAAAGAGTCTACTTTAGTATTGTTATCTAATAATCTTTTAGACACCCTTTTAGATAGAACAAATATCGATGTATAATTTTTTTCACTGATATTCTAAAAGCTAATCATATGCAAAAACAACAGAGTAAAAAAAGAAAATCTCTAAAAAAATATAAATTTCTTCTTTTTTTTGCATTTCATTTTCTGATTTTTGGTAATTATTTTCTACCAGAATAACTTCCTTAATTTTGTTTTCTTCTATTCACACCTTTGGAATGTTGTCTTTTTATTTATACTGTAATTAGTTTTGAAAGTATATTACCCCACTGATATTTTGCACCCAAATAATAGGCTTGGGGGGGGGGGGTCATAGTTAAGTGTCCTAAAAAAAATTAGAAAATTTGAAGTATAATAATTGATGGATTATAAAATTCATTTATTGATAAATCAACACTGAAAATTTCATTAAAACCGGACAATTCCCTTGTTTTTGGTAAATTTATTTATTCGGGGGGGGTTGTAAAATACGGATTTGACATCATCTTTGGAACTCCCTACTATTTATATATACATGCTGACCTAAGGATCACAACATGAAGCTCAGAGTATACATATGAGATAAACAGAAGTTTCTATGCTACAAGAGTTAACAAAAAGATATATATATATATATATATATATATATATATATATATATATATACTTGGGTGTTCAGGAAAAATTTGACAGTTTCATTAGGTAAAAGAAAAAGTGCTTAGTAACTACAAAATTTAATGGATTTTAAAGAAATTCAACAGGCACAGAAATTACACTACTATCAATAAGCTTCACCCAAAATAATCACCATTAGTGTAGATCACAGTCTCAGTCCTGCTCCAGAACCTGGAGCAAACCGATGTTACAATTTCCCTGAGAAGGGTCTCAAAAACTACCTTAATTCTATTGATTAAATGGGCCTTTGTAGTACTGGCATGGCGATTGGTGTCCTTCTCAACAGCGCCACATATATAATAATCTGGGAAGTTTGGAGGCCTAACAATGAGATTGGTTCAGTTGTAAAAATTCGCCAACAACCATTTTTTTAACTTTTCCCAAAGGTGTAGCAGGGAGCCAAATCCTACTGCCATGCATATGGCCTACCATTTGCAACTCTTGTTATCCAGGGCTTGACTACAGTATTTAGCAATCCCACAGAGGCATCTGAATTCAACCCGATACCTTCACTGAAAAAATGCAAGGAATTCTACTGTACGAATGCAATCAGATTGTCTGTTATGTTGCTTTCTTCTAGCCACAGCCTCATAGTCTCCATTCCAATTTTCCAGTTCATGCCTGATTTTTTTTACAGTGTTCAGAGAGCATTGGGTAGCAATCATAATCTCCTTATTTTTATAGCCGGTGCAGATCATCATGATATTCTCTTCCATGATTCAGGTGGGTTCCAGTCATCAATTCTATCTGTCATTACATATATGAATAAAGAAAGGTCCAAACCTTTAAATGATGCATAGTGTGCATCAATACCTCCAACCTACAGAGAAAAATAATCAAATATAAGTATGTCAAATTTATCCTGAACATCCTGTGTATATATATATCTCAGGTTATGGGGGATTCGATCCTGGGTATCATTTTTCCTATCTAGATGGGCTACCACAATGAGTGTGGTCTGCTGCCCAGTACACTGAACACAAAGGACAGTTAGACCTGTGCATGACCAGGAATAAAACAGGCATCCAATCAGAACTATCCACTCTATTATGATAAAAATGAGAGTTGGATAATCCAGATTGAATGGACATTCAATCTTTATCACACATACTTATTTATCCCTCATAAAAAACATTATCATCCACACACACACACACACACACACATAATGTGTGTGTGTGGAGAAAATTTAGAAACAAACACGGGATGTTAGCAAGGATGGAAATTTATAGTCAATGTTTGAACATTTTGGTTTACAATGGAAACCTTCTTCAGGACTATGAAATTAAAAAGAAACAGGGATTTATGTAGTCAGAACATGATGGATGTTTTGTATGTGTTGGGACCTGTGTTCCTCCAGCATCTGATGTTCACTGGTTCATGTGGTGGAATAATTTGTATGCCATTCTGAGTGACCTGTGTTCATCCAGCATCTGATGCTCATTGGTTTATGTGGTGGAATAATTTGCATGCCATTCTGAGTGACCTGTGTTCCTCCAGTATTTGATGCTCACTGGGTTCATCTTAAGTTTTTTTCAATCTTTTTTAAATTATTCTTGTATTCATTAATTTGATCAAAACAAATAAAATCTTTAGGAAAATAAAATTTGTTTGTTTTAACATGATTATTGGGTTTTAATTTTTGTTATATGAGTAAAATCACAGTGTAATGGTTAGAAATCTAATCTTGCAGATCCATTACTTCTGTGACTAGGTGAGTTCTTTTAATTAAAAAGAAAATGTGTAAAAATTGTTTTAGTTATTCATGGGAAATGGTTTTGTTAAACAAAATATAAACAACAATTGTAGAACAAAATGCCAGACAAACCTCCTCACTTGTTTAGCCACAAAAGGATAAAATATAATACCTCAAATTGCATGAAAACTATAGCATACAGAACAGAATTGTTTTCATATTTGAAATCAGCACATCAAAAATAGTAAAAAAACAGTAAAAAAAAAAAAAAAAAAAAATGCAACTGAGATTTTCAAAACATTTGTTCTCCTGTGTTATTATTGATCATTTTGAAATAAAAATATTTAAAAGATTTTTTTACACTAGGAAACAAAAAAAAATCGGAATTATATATCATATTACTAAGATTATCATTGAATTTAATTTTTTTTAAAAACAAAAAAACTATAATCTATTTTTAAATAATACAATTTTTAACAGTTTATTTCAACAAAACATCCAGCATGCATTATGTTACACCCCCAAAATACACACAAACATGAATAAATTATTGTTGGTTTTTACTTAAAATAAATAGTTAAATAAAAAATAGACTTTGTAAAATATTCAAGAAATATAAAACACAAAACAAGTATTTTTTTTTTCATTTCATTGATTAATCTCATATTTCCTTTTTTTAAAAAACATAACATAATTGTAGGAACCAACAGCTGAAGCATTAAAGTCAAATTTGACAGTACCAAAATCACCCCAACCCGAAAAAAAATTTCTAAAAAAACAGGGAATTAACTTATTTTAATAAAATTTTAAGATTTTTGTGTGAAAACAATAAACAAGCATCAGTACTTTTAAAGAAAAAAATGAAAATTTAAAAGATATTAAAATAAATATTACTATTAGCTACTTTCATAATTATTTTTATTCAAACATTTTTTAATAAATTTAATTCATTTAAAATTATAATCAGCCAATTTCTAGCATTAAAATTTATATTTTATGATTAGTAAAAAAATAGATATTAAATAATAACATGTCAGCTATAAAAGAACATTAATTTAAATCTCAGTTTTAAACTGAACCCACCCTATGTTTCAGCTGACAAAAATAATAGATATAGAAATAAAGATTCTTTTTAAAATTATTTTTATAGTGAGTTAGAAGCATTAATTAAAATGTAATAATATATTTTTGAAGGCGAAATAATGCAAATTTATGTTTAAAAACATATTTATTTAATTTTTTTTATTTCTTTTTTTTTTTATGTTCCCTCAATATTTTCAGGCTATGCCTATCTTCAGAGAGTTGAAAATTTTTTAATTTTTTTTAATTTCAAAAAAAAAAAAAAAAATTTAAATAAATATGTTTTTAAACATAAATTTGCATTATTTCGCCTTCAAAAATATATTAATAGAATTATTTTTATGATAATCAAATATAGAATTATATTTCATGTACATCAGAAAAATTGAAAAATCTGAAAATTAAAAAAAATGAACTTTTGAAGTTTAATTTTCTGATTTTTAATGTTTTTCTTCACTTTCCTGTTAATTATAAAAAAAATATTTTTCTTCCCTTCATATTTTTTGGAAATTTATTAGGGGACAGACTATCTAGCTTCACTGGCTTGCTGCAGTAGTCTTCCTTTTTCACTGGCCAGCAGCGGCAGTCTCATATGGTTAAGTGGGTGAACTAATGAAAACAAGCACACAGCATTCCTCTCCCTATTTTTCCTTTAACCCTTTGCTAAGCAATAAGGTGGGTCTCTCTCCTTGCTGGGACAAGAACCTTCTAAGATTACTAACCTCGAAAATGCTAATTCTCTGCTTCCCTCCTACATGTAGGCACAAGACTAGTTCAAATTATCATATACCTAAGAAGGTGATGGAATCTGATACATCCAACCTAGGAGTTTAGTGCCTTCTGCCAACAACTTGCTACATATAAATGATTGGATTAAACGTTCAAAGAACTTTGTTACAAGAGGAATAGTTATCCAAGACAATTCTTCAGCAGAAATAACTTTTGCATAAGAAACTCTATACAAACTCTAAAATTACCAAACAACTACCACTTTACCAGTAGCCTATTGTGACCTAAATGAACTGAACATTAAACTCTCACTAATCAGATGTTTGAACCTAATGTTGTATTTTTATCTATGTATTGTGTACATTTCACCTATAATAAACCTTCTTGTGGCACTATAATTTTGCTCTCATATGCTTGTCCTTAAACCTTACTGCCTATCTTTTTCTCTGCTATAGTTTGTATGTCCGGGCATAGCAATGAACTAACCTGGGAAATCATTTTGAATGTTGATCAAACAAGGTGTCAAAAAACTTTTGAAGATTGTGACAGTTCTCGTGACACATGTCAGAATGATAGGCAAAAAAAATAACATCATTATTTGAATGCAATCTTCTTTTTTCTCTGTTAACACTGATACTTGGGTTACAACACTGTGCATACAGTATTCAATGAATACTGTATGCACTGCCAAAGTTGCTATAAAATCTATTTTACAAAATAAATTTACCCCCACCCCTGACTGAAAAGATTACCAAAAATCAGGGAATTATCCAATAATTCATTTTTAATACATTTAAAAAGATTTTTTCGGTCAATTTCGATCGCTTTCGGTCTGAGACGCTGGTTTAAAATTGCTTAAGATGGATTGTTTACAAATTTAATGTAACATTTGCGATTGCAAAAAAAAAAAATACCAAAAATCAGGGAATCATCTGATTTTAATTAAATTTTTAGTATTAAAATTAATGAATTTTTTAATGCATCAGTTATTTTATTTCAAAACTTTAATTAAGTATTTCTGCTATGAAAAATTAATATATAAAATTGATTTAAAATATGAAAATCCTGATGTTAAGTTTAAAATGTTATATTTTTAGATTATAGAAATAAATATCTATTTAATGCAAACCTTATTTTAGGTGTAAAAAGTAATAAGTTTTGAAGAAAAACTCGATTGAAAATTTAGCCCCTCCCCTTTAAGCAGCTAAAATATCCATGTATATTTTTTTTCTTTTATAAAGATAATAGCCAATTAAATAATCATCAAAATGAGTAAAAAAGAAATCTCCAAAAACTTATTTATTTATTTGTTTATTTACATTTTATTTTCTTATTTTCTCATAGAAAATCCCCCGTAATTTTTTTTTCTATACATAACTTCAGTCTTTTATCTCTTTATTATACTGTAATTAGTACAGAAAATGATTAACTCGCAAAAATGTTACGTCCCCAAAATAAGGGGTGGGGGTCAAAATTAAGTGACCTAAAAAAATCAGAAAGTTTTTAAATAAAATAAATAATGCATTATAATGTTCATTCATTGATAAATCAACACTGAAAATTTCATTAAAATCCGATATTTTGGTAAATTATTTTCTGTAGAGGGAGACTAAATTTATTTTGTCAAAAACGGATTTTACGTCAATTTTGAGACTACCTAATATCCATCAATAAGTATGACATTATTTTAAAAATTTTTAATAAAATCTTAATTATTTTTATTCCTTTTTCTTAATTTTTCATAGTTATATAGATCATATAAGGAATATGAATGAATTTTAAAAAGATGTTCACACAAATGCAGACTACATGGAACTATTATTAAATTAAATGAATCTGAATTTATGAAAAATATCGGAATTATCTCCCCTTGTTTCCAGTCCTTTCTATGTTGATTGCAAACGAACGAAGTGTTTGAATTCCATTCAACCAGAAAACATTAGTTTTATTTAGAATATTTTTTCCTTTTTCTCTAAAGATGTCTAGCCCCAATGAAGAGAAATCAGACGAAAGAAAAGAGAAAGAAGTAAGTATAACATTTTATTTTTATTATTTTCTTTCTTTACAAATAAAACAAAAATATGACGTATTTTTGTTTCACAAAAATTTGTTTTCTGACGAAGAAGTGAAATATTTTTTATTTTATTTGTAACAATAGTTTATCCTCTACCAATATAAAAATATTTAGAATCTTTTGAAAACTGATTGAATTATTTTCTAATTAATATTTTATTTTCGCTACTATCCGTGTTTATTGGTGGGGGTGACATAAACAAAGAACCCATCGAAATACTGTTAGCTGGTTAAATTTCCGTGCCATATTTTAAAAATGATTTTATTAAATAGATACAAAACGAAGCTTATTCCTAAAGAGTAAAACACTTATAAATTCAACTAATGGAGAGAAAAAAGCTTGTTAATTTGACAATAGATTTTTTTTTTTAGATTATCACTCGGTTATTGTAAAACTCGGTATATGAAAAAAATCAAGAGAGGTAACTAGGAATTGTCCAATTTTTATGAAATTTTCAACACTTTATTCATTAATGATTTAATTCTATAATGAATAGCTTTTTTTTTTATTGAAAAAAAAAATGCTTTATAATGAATTATGATTGTTAGGTACCTCCAAATGGGTCACATGATCAGTTTATGGCCATCTTGAATAAAACGGAAATAAATATTTACGAACTTTGTTTATCAAAAATCTCGTAAAAAACAGTTAAAGATCGTTAGGTACCACCAATTTGACCCTGTGAAATTTACCCCCCCCCCTATATTTAACACAATGCAACTTACAGAAAATTTAATATTTTCATGAAAATTTTTTTTCGACTCTAAAGAAAAAACATAAAATAAATTCCTGATGATTTTTACAAATTTTTTTCAGCATACGGAAATAATGAAAATTATGATTGAAAAACAATGTTTTCATTTTTGCACTGTTAAATCAACTGAAATTTAACGTAGCTAAAAACAAGTTACGATAAGAGGATTTTTTAAAAATTCTATGTAAAATCAATTAATAATCTGATTTTCACGAAAATTTCCATAAATGTTTACCATTGGATATAAATACATCTGAAATAGTTTTTTTCTAAAATATATTAGGGGAAATAATTTTTTACGAGGTCTATTCCCCCCCCCATTTTATTTTATGAGATAAAAAAAATGACGCGTCAAAAAATTTTTTTTCTATAAAGATAAGAGTCTGAATAACTATATCAATGAAATTGTATGAATGTACGAGGTGTAGTTTTTTGAGGAAAAATTAATAAAATCGGAAATAAAAAGTGCAAAAAAATGTCATAATATTAATATTTGAAAACTTTTTTTGGCTTTTGTAATTGGTATGTACTATATTCTATTAAATTGTCAAAAAAAATTTTTTTTTTTAAGAAATTAATTTTTAAGAGATTTTCAATCTTTTGTGTGATTAAATATTTTTATTTTCTGCGTGAAATAAATTAAATTTTTTTTTTTCTTTGTCAAAAAATCGAATTTTTCATGGATATTTAAAAATATTAATTTTATAATTCAGGTGAACTAAACATTGGTCCGATACGAGCTCGATTAATATTTTTAAAAGAATTTATAATTTTTATTGTCGAATAGTAATGTGTGATCCTTAGAATATACGGAAGAGCATAGCTGACATATTTGTTTTACAAAGAGACGAGACGCTTCTAAGTAACCAAAGTTTGTTCCTGTTAGGCTGACAGTGTTAGCGTGAAAAAAATTATTTTATTTATCTTTTTTCAATAATTAAAATAAAAAGTAAGTATAATAGATTATTTTATCAGTTTTTCTCTTAGAAAAAATATTCAAATTTTCATTCCATACTTTTACTAGTTAATCGTAAAAGGGAAATAATTAGTAACTTTTCTGTCTATATTACGGTCTGAAAATTACCCTTTCGCATGTAATACGGGCAGGTTTGTTTATTTTTTAAGATAATGATGTAATTTTTCCCAATCGGATAATTT
Organism: Doryteuthis pealeii; assembly: GCA_023376005.1. Lineage (NCBI taxonomy): Eukaryota > Metazoa > Mollusca > Cephalopoda > Myopsida > Loliginidae > Doryteuthis > Doryteuthis pealeii. Next base: position 100,512,250 of record CM042151.1, read on the forward strand.
GATCTTTGAATTAACTATTTTTCTTTGTAACAACCCTGTACGATCTTTTTTTACGAGATTTTTGATAAACAAAGTTCGGAAATATCTATTTCCGTTTTATTCAAGATGGCCTAAACGGTTTGGTGGTACCTAAAAATCGTACAGGGTTCTTACAAAGAAAAACAGTTAATTCAAAGATCAAATTATCCGATTGCAAAAAATTACATCTTTATCTTAAAAAATGAATAAACCTTTCCGTATTACATGCAAAAGGGTAATTTTCAGGCAGCAATTTAGACAGAAAAGTTACATTTTATTTCCCTTTTACGATTATACCACTACAAGTATGGAAATACAAGATGGACATATTTTTTTCTTGTGCATATTCAATAACCGATTATTTGCTTTCAACGATTTTAAAAATATTCTTTCTTTTTTTTTTTATCTTGAAATATTATCTTGAAATTTTTTTGTGCATTCGAAAGAAACATTTTTAAAAAATCCTGATGATTTAAAAAAAAAAATTCAGCTTAGGAAAAACAAAAAAACAAACAAACTTGAAAAACTTTATTAAAATTTAGGCTAAAAGTGCAAATCTGTCGGAAAATTAGGTTGACCCAGAAAAAACAGAACCCATAAATTTTGTAATAAAACTGTTAATTTTAACTAGGGGTTTAGGGTTGGGGATTAGGGTTGGGGGCTGGAGTTTAGGGTTAGTTTAATGGGAAAGTAAATAAATAATTTGGGTTCTGTTTTTTCTGGGTCACCCTGTAATGTTTTAATTTTCCAAACGATTTGCAAGTTTAGCCAAAATTTACTATTAAAATGAATAAAATCGTTAAAAACTTTAATATTAAAATTTACTATTAAAATGAATAAAAACTCGAAAAAAATTTAATATTAAAATGTCACCGTGAAATTGATGTTAAAAAATATCTTTGGTTTTGGTATTAATTTTTAAAATCGAAAATGAAATGAAATGAAAATTTGAATATTTTTTCTAAGAGAAAAACTGATAAAATAATCATATATACTTACTTTTTATTCTAATAGTGTAAAAGTTATTTTATTTAACTTTTTTGACCAAAGAAAAACAAACTTCGGTTACTCAGAAGCGTCTCATCTCTTTGTAAAACAAATATGTCAGTTTTGCTCTTCCGTATATTCTAAGAACCATACATTACTATTCAACAATAAAAATTATAAATTCTTTTAAAAATATTAATCGAGCTCGGATCGGACCAACTTTTAGTTCACCTGAATTCTAAAAATCATATTTTTAAATATCCATGAAAAATTCGATTTTTTTCCGCAGAAAAAAAAAAAAATCTAATTTCATGCAGAAAATGAAAATATTTAATCACACAAAAGATCAAAAATCTATTAAAAATAAATTTCTTTAAAAAAAAAAATTTTTTTTTTGACAATTTAATAGATTTTTCAAATATTAATATCATGACATTTTTTTTTTTTCACTTTTAATTTCCAATTTCATTAAATTTTCCTAAAAAAAACTATAGCTCGACACGTTAGACAATTTCATTGATATAGTTATTCAGACTCTTATCTTTATAGAAAAAAAAGTTAAAAAAATTTCTACCACGTCATTTTTTATTTATATCATAAAGTAAAATAGTGGGGGTGATAGACCTCATAAAAAATATTTCTCTAATATATTATTGAAAAAAACTATTTCAGATGTATTTACATCCAATGGTAAACATTTATAGAAATTTTCGTGAAAATTGGACCATTAATTGATTTTTCATAGAATTTTAAAAAAAAAAACCTCTTATCGAAACTTGTTTTTAGCTATGTTAAATTTCAGTTGATAAAGTCGAAGAGTAGTAACATAATGAGCATCATTTGAAAAAGAAAAATAATATTACGCATGCAATTTATTTCTGATACATTTTAAACATTGAATTTGCTTCAAAGTATGATGAAAATGTCGATTTTATTTTAAACAAAATAGGTACCACCAAAATAGGTCACGTGATCAGTTTAGGCCATGTTGAGGGACGAAATGTAAATATTTTTTAACTTTCTTTTTTTAATCTCGCAAAAAAGAAATAACAAACATAAAGGCTTGTTACAAAGAAAAATAGTTAATTCAAAGATCAAAATATCCGATTGGGGAAAAATTGCTCACCGTTATCTTGAAAAATAAGTAAAACAGTCCATTTTTTACAACACGGTCAGTTTCTTTATTGATATTTTTTTCACTGAATTCTGTATTCATGGTTCTTTTACAAAAAAAAAACAAAAAAAACCTCTGGCATTGAATGTTATAAAAATCTTCTGATATAATTATTCAGAGTATTATCTTTATAGAAAAAAAAAGTAAAAATTATTTTTTTGTCATTTTGATTATTATTAGATGTATGATTCTCCATTGAAAATCACGTTGCTCTAATTCTTTGCGCTAAAATGCTATAACTATGTCAACAAAGATTAAACATTTATCATGAATTTATTCAAAATGCGAAAGTGTATGTTATATGTAACAGAAATTTGTTTTTTTAACACATGAATTTAGAATTGTTTTGATTTTTTATATTAAATGTAAAAGAAAATAGTAAATGAGAGTTTTCCATTTTTTATTGACATTTAAAATATTTTTTTTTACAATTTACGTGTGTATGCAAAGTCAGTAAATTAAACATACCTAAATAAAAATAACAAGAAAAATTGACGGTAAAAGATATGCCCAGCAAATGTATGGGATCACCAAAGTGTAATAATTAGGTTATACTTTTTTTGTTATTCTTCTGTTTGGAAAAGGCATATTATGTTGGACCAATATTCGTTCTTATATCAAATTACATTTGATTTATTTAATTCTATTATTATTATTATTATTATTATTTATCAGAAAAATGCCAAGGTGAAAACAAACAATTCAGATTAGTTTTCTTGTGTGTTTCCATATAAATAATCGGGTATTGTGAATTAAATAAATTTGAAATATGAATATCATGATGTTAAGTTTTAAATGTCATATTTTTAGATTCTGAAAACATATCTCTTTAATAACTACTTTATTATCAAATTCTAATAATTTTTTGCCGAAAACTAATAGTCGATTAAATTATTATCAAAATGAGTAAAAACAAAATATTGAAAAATTATTATTTTAGTTTTTATTTTCTAGCAGGATAGCACCCTTCAAAAAATCAAGTTTCTTCTATTCACACCTTCAGTCTTTTGTCTTCTTATTTATACTGTAATTAGTTTGGAAAGTATATAACCCTACCAATATTTTACACCCCAAAAATAGGGGAGGTCAAAGTTAAGTAACCTGAAAAAAAGATTTAAAATGTATTCATTGATAAATCAACACTCTAATTTTCATTAAATTCTGATCATTTTGGTAAATTTTTTTTTTTTTTTGGGGGGGGGGGGCTGGGTGCCATGTTATACCAGAATGTGACTTCTATCTGTGTTATCCTTCCGCTTTCAGTTCTTTTGGTGATGTTGATTCACTATTACATTTCACCCAGGCCTGCAGGCTGCTCTATAGTACCTTCAAATATCCCATTTCTTTTAGCAGTGTTTGGAGGATATTAGTGCAGAAAACCATGCCATTGTCTATTATCACTTCCACTACTTGACCTTGTTCAAGAATCACCTTCTCCAGTTCTTCCACAACCACAGCTGCCATTTCTGAATGCAACTGCCTCCATTCTGCCAGTCACCCAGGTCCACAGTCAATCGATGACAAATACCCCTCCCCTCCGAAATAGTGCCTCATATCAATAGCTAACCTTGTCCAATTTGTAGTAATCCTAATTCCACCAGGATCATGTTTGGTTTGGGCAGGGTCAATCAATTGACATCTGATACAGTTCCTAACCACCCTACGGAATTCCTTCCTTTTTACAAGTGGGTTGACTTTTCCCACTAAATATAGATACTTATCTACACCCTATTCTTTGATCCCTAAACAGCATGTTGGGACCTCGTTTTATCATCAACTTTACCGTCCCAGTCTATCTCATTTGCTTTTCTCTTCATATAGCTGCATGATGGTCACAATCATCCAGTAACAGGATAGTGCCCCAACAATTTGCCACAGACTTAAAACCACTCCCACCTACTCATATCTCCTGCAGGATCTCATTGCCCCTTACGAACACCAGTTCTCTCATTTTTCTTTTCTTCAATTTAAGGCTCAATGCCACTCCTGCTTCCAAGGATTTTTGTGGCTTTGTTGTTAGTCTATCAGATGATCAACTACTTCCTTCATTGATTCCTTCATCACATCTACTATAATATTGTCTATATAAAACTCTGTAGCTCCTCTCGCCATTGCTTTTCATAGGCACAGGTTTAGAACTGCCGCCATAGTTTTTGGTGCAGTATTGAGTTCAAACCCTGACTCAGTTAGGCAGTGTTTTCACTTCATAGCACAGAATCTGTTACCGCCACAGCCTCTTTGCACTATGTAACTATAGGTAAGTGGACTTAGGGTCCACTATCACAATTCCTCTCACCAAATGTCTCCACTTTCACACCTTTTCATCACGCACATCAATTATCTCACCCCTGTTATGGCTCTCAACATGTTTGTTCAGCTCGCAAAAGTCCAATACTGAACTGACTTTTCCTTTTGTTGCTTGGACTTCAACCATGAAAGGTAACACCCCTTTCACTTCACACCTTTCACCCGGCCTCGCTGGGAGTCCAGTGTGCCTCGGCCACTGGATCGGTAAGGTACAAATAATAGCGTCAATCCCAGGGTGCTTTCCCCCCAGGCGATACCTGCCCCAGGCGCCCCCTTAAGGGGGAATGCCGACGGGATCGACGCAATTTTTGTTCTCTCCCACCCATTAGTTTCGGCTTGTGGGTGGGCCCACGGTAAAATGAGGCCTTGTGCCCAGTCCATACAGGTGGGGTATGAGACAAATACCCCTTTCACTTGACACCTCCATAGTCGGAGAATACTCTCTGCAATCCACCTTTCAACATCTTTCTCATATTCTACTCTTTTTTTGTTCTCTAGCGGAGTCTTGTAGTACCCCATCTTGTTTTTTCTAACACAAGAGGCTCTACTTTCCAGTGCCAGTTCACTTCTCACTGTCAAACTCTTTTTTAAAATCTTTATCTTAATTTCACAATAGTTTGTCTCTTGGGCTGCTACATCACAGTGCGTTTTTCTGAACTTCATTTTTCACAGTTAAACCTCCCAGTTCTCAAATGCCTCAAAAGGTCTTTCTGTGAATGCCTCCTTCAATCTCACCTCAATCATCTTTTCATCTTGTTGTTCTTCCTCACTTATCTCTAAGTAGAGGGCAAGCGCATCGCCCAGAAAAAATGAAAGAAAGTTTTCCAAATCAGGGACAATCTTTTTCAGCCATGCCACCAAATTTCTTTCACCATTAATTCGCTTAATCATCTCTTTAGCCAATTTATCCATTTCTATTTTTTCTGCTGAAATAGCTTGTAGTTCAATTGACTTGTAATATCAGACACGACCACATCCCATTCTGCCAGATATCTGACCTTTCCACTGCCACAATTCCTCTCATTTCTGGTCTGCACTGAAGAGTCACTTCTATGCACCACTTTCTCTGGCCAATTGAATTTTCTAAATGTGTGGGTGTCAATAACTTCTGCTTGTAGGGACTGGGTGCTGTGGTGTGCTTCCTAGCCCTGGACCTTTTTCGTATCACTAGGAGAAACTCCTGTGCATTGCATCTGGAGTATTTTGACCTGGCATCTTATTCTGGCCTCTAGTGTTGGATCTTTAGATTGTGTTCATTTTCCTGTGTGGGCATGACAATCTCAATATCCTATATATTTAAAGCCATATTCGTTTTTCTAATATCATTTAGTTTGGGGATCTCATGCCCTTCCCCCACTCGGGATACCCTGAGGGTAGTTATCCACAGTAGATTCATAAAGTCAATAAAGATTAGTAAATGCAAAAAGAAGGAAACTTCTAATAATAATTTATGAATGCATATTGGAAATCATTTTCAATGTCAATAGATACTTGAAATTCTTTCTGTGTCATTTTCTTTTAATATGATATTCAAAATAAGTTATGAGTCTCTTATTTTTTATATTTTCAATAATACTTGAATTTTTATTCTTTCATAGATGACAGACATGGAGACACAGATTGGGGAGGATCCATTTTGTGGTTATGAAGTCATTGGATCAGAGACTTTTGATTCAAAAAGGCATAAGCGAACTCACACTGGAAAGAAACGATTTTCTTGTCAGGTCTGTGGATCAGCATTTCACAAGTGTTTCTTTTTAAAAATACACATGCGATCACACACTGGAGAAAAACCATTTGCTTGCGAAGTCTGTGGATCAGCATTTTCTAGTAGTTCCAGTTTGAAAAAGCACATGAGAAAACACACTGGAGAAAAACCATTTACTTGTGAAGTCTGTGGATCAGTATTTTCTAGTACTTCCCATTTAAAAAGACATATACAAACACACACTGGAGAGAAACCATTTCCTTGTGAAGTCTGTGAATCAGCATTCTCTAGTAGTTCCGATTTGAAAAGACACATGCGAAGCCATACTGGAGAGAAACCATTTGCTTGTGAAGTCTGTGGATCAAGATTTACACGTAGTTACAATTTAAAAATGCACATAGGTACACACACTGGAGAGAAAGGATTTTCTTGTGAAATCTGTGAATCAGCATTTTACTCTCGTTCCAATTTGAAACAACATATGCTAACACACACTGGAGAGAAACCATTTTCTTGTCAAGTCTGTTTATCAGCATTTTCTAGTAGTTCCTATTTGAAAAAGCATATGCAAATACACACTGGAGAGAAACCATTTTCATGTGAAGTCTGTGGATCAGCATTTGAGACATATTCCATTTTAAAAATACACATACGAACACACACTGGAGGGAAGCCATATGCTTGTGAAGTCTGTGGATCAGCATTTCCTAGCCGTTCCGATTGGAGAAAGCACATGCGAAAACACACTGGAGAGAAACCATTTGCTTGTGAAGTCTGTGGATCAGCATTTTCACAGAATACCAATTTAAAAAGACACATGCAAACACATACTGGAGAGAAACCATTTACTTGCGAAGTCTGTGAATCATCATTTTCTTGTAATTCGAGTTTGAAAATGCACATGCGAACACACACTGGAGAGAAACCATTTACTTGTGAAGTCTGTGGATCTGCATTTTCTAGGACTTCCCATTTAAAAAGACACATGAGAACACACACTGGAGAGAAACCAGTAGTAGTACAGTAGTAGAATACTAGTAGTTCTAGTTTCAAGAATCACATGCGAAGGCACACTGGAGAGATTTGAGAAGTGTGGCAGCGAAAAAAAATAGTATTTGAGGAGAAAATAACATCCTTCATCCTAAAATGGGATTTAAATACTCTGCATAAAGAAATCAAGTGTTCAACTCAAGAAGGGGCCCTTGATCTTTACAAAGGGAGAAACATTTTTTGTGAAGTGCGCAAAATTGCATTTTCATGCAGCTCAACTTTGAAAAAACATTTTAAAATGCTCCATGCCATTGCCCTTGTTATTGTATTTATATATCACACCCTTCCTATATTAAGTTCCAGCTTAATTTACTATTTTGAAATACATTGTTACTGGTAAATTAACTCTATTAAGTATCTATGTCAAAATATATAAAATGTAACAGGCAATTTATTAGAAGGTCACGTGACACTCATCAAACAATCTAATCAATAAATCATTGCTAAACACATAAAGATGTAACTTCTTCCTTTGTGAATAAACAGAAAGTAGACATTCTTATTTGTATACTATTTTGCTAAATTCCTCTTTTGTACAAACAATGAATTGTAAGATAAAGACATAAATATGATGACTAAATAGTAAAAACAACAACAATAAACAGATCTAAGACAATGTAGAGGATGAGTTATAGGTGTAATTTAGATTTTTGTACTACCAAATGCTGTCAGATAAAGCAGCTGATAAAGGCTTTCTTGAATCAAAAGGGAATGTGAGTTTGAGTCTAATTGAGAGATCATCTTTTTACTATTCTTTCTGATAAATTACTGTTATGGAAATAATGATGACACACTCATGTACTTCACTTCTTATTTTTTGAATAAAGAATTTGGAGTGAGTACATGGGTGTGCTCACTTCAAATATACACCCTTCCTATATTAAGCAAATTACCCCAAACATTTTGTTTTCTTTTCATTGTCCCATTTTCATTGTGCAAATTTTGATAGAAATGAATAGAGGAACTGAATACCGTGGGTGTTGATATTATTGTGACAGTCTCAGAATCATAATATATTTATTTATATAACAAAAATTTTGACCAGAAGAAAATGTCACATGACATCTCTTTGTATGGAAGGTTGTTGAGGATGAAAAATGATTATCAAAATGTAGAGAATTATCTGATTCTAATAAAACTGTGTTGACTCATCAACAATTTCTTCTTTTTTTTTAATTACTGAATCATTTCATTTTTTTCAACAGGTGGTGGGGGCGTCAATTTATTTTATAAAATACGGATTTTACATCATCTTTTGCACTCCCTATTATTTATATATACAAGCTGACCTGAGGGTCATGAACATGAAGCTCAGAGTATATATAAGCGATAAACAGAAGTTGCTATGCTCCAAGACTTAAAAAAACACACATATATATATATATATATATATATATTTGAGATCTATCTACAGTGACATTACCTTAGCTTATGAGGGATTTTGTCCTAGGTATCATATTTCCTATCTAGGTGGGCTACCACAATGAGTGTTGTTTGCTGCCCAGTATACTAAACACAAAGGACAGTTAGACCTATCCACTCTATTATGATAAAAATGATTTATCACACATACTTATTTATCCCTCATAAAAAGATACTTATCCACACACACACACTCTCTCTCTCTATCTATCTATCTATATATATATATATATATATATATATATATATATGCATTTACATTAATATAATAATATACACATATATATATGAAAAACCTCCTAATTTAGGGAAATAATTTTATCTTATTTTGACCTAAATTTTTTTCTCATTGTAATAAAAAAATAATTTCTATTAAATCTCAGTTCCAAAAAGTTATTACTATGTACACATGCAAACAGACATACACTTATATATGATGGACTCTCCCGTCGATTTCGACGTATGAGGTTCAGACAACCTCTTTCAGCGAATCTTGTGTGTTAATTGCAGGTGACATTTCAGCCCTGCCAATGACTTGCAAAGAAGTCCACAGATGGAACAAGTGTGTGCATTATTTGAATGTATTGCTGGAACACTAGCCAATACTCTAGTCCTTTCTCTAGCTTGACACAGCTTGGTGACCTCCGATGCTGTAAAATCCTTAATACCATTGTAACACAAAGTCCTCCACATTCTACGATTGAGTGCTGTGCTCTCAAAAGTAGCGTAATCTATATTTGCAGCTGAGAGGTTACTTTTCAGCTTGTTCTTAAATCTGAGCAATGGTCGACCCATGTTTCTTTTACCACCATCAAGCTGACTATACAACAGAATCTTTGGTATTCTGTCATCATGCATTCGCAAAAAATATGACCAGCCCAGTGCAATTGTGATTTTATGAGGAAGCTCTCCATTCCGTCAATGTTGCATATAGTGAAAAGGTCAGCATTAGACATTCTGTCTTCGAGGGTGAGTCCACAGATTGCTCGTAGGCAACCTTTGTGGAAAACGTCTAACTACCGAATCTGTTTTCGATACAGTGTCCATGACTCTGAGCCATACAAAAGAGTGGTAAGAACAACAGCTCTGTATCTTGGTTGCAAGCCTAATGCCCCGTTCATTCCAGAGTCGGTGGCGAAGCTTCCCAAAGGCACTAGAAGCTTTGGCAATTCTATTGACAATCTCATCATCCAGGGTTCCACTTGAATTAATCTTGCTGCCAAGATAGTTAAAACTCTTTACATATTTCAGATCATTTCCGCCAACTTGTATAGGTGTATCTGGGAACGTGTGGACGGATGGCTTCTGCTTGATGCCTCATGTACACATGCAAACACACATACACTTATATATATATATATATATATATATATATAGTGAGGGTAAAATGTATTTGTTCACTTGAAAAGATAAGTATTTTTCTTCTTGACATTGGTGAAACACTCTGATATTTAAACAATGTATGTGTAAGAACATTGTCTTGACTATTTCACATAAAGGTAATTAAATGCTACAATGAACTGCTCAGTTTAAAAAATAGTTATTAATACTAGCAAATATATGCACCCTCCGGGTGCAAGTATTTAAGTTTTAATATAATAAAATATCATATTAAATTAGAAAGGCCAATGAAACTGAATAAAAATGCAGATAACATGATTTGGAACAGAGGGGGTATGATTGAAAAATAGAACAACTTTGAAACACTTCCATCATTTTCAATTACTCCTATTCTTAATTTAACTAGTTAAAATAGGAAGTAAAGAATAATATTACAGTTATTTCTTTTTGTTAAGGGATTTCTTTTAAGATTTATTGAAGAGAATTTTGCTCATATTCAATAAGATAAAACTAAACAATTAGAAATCAATAATATTAAGCACATATTTATTAAAATCAATTTTTTAAGATCAATATGCAAATTAGCCTTCCCATTCATACTGTAAACCTCTATTTTGTTGTATATATAAATACAATTGCATGTTATTAGTATGTAGATATGGTCAACAGTGTAAGTAATGTGAAACAATTTTATTAATAATTGAGGTTTAAATAAAAATAAAATCATGGAGAATATGATGTAAATAACTAAAGGAATTGTGACTTGTATAGTAATATAGTTTCAGTTACAGACAGACAAACCCACAATCTCCATTATAATAAGAGATGTAAATTCACTTACAAATAGTGAAGGGAAAAATGTATTTGTTCATTTAAAAAATGAGTATTTTCCAACTTAACATGAGTGAAACACTGATGTTTACTCAATATATGTGTAATAACATGATCTTGACTATTATATAAAAAAAGTTAATAAGATGCTATTTGATTTCAATTATGAAAGGAATTATAAAAAATGAGTATTTTCCTACTTAACATAAGTGAAACACTGATGTTTACACAGTATATGTGTAATAACATGATCTTGACTATTATATAAAAAAAGTTAATAAGATGCTATTTGATTTCAATTATAAAAGGAATTATTAAAAAAAAGTCTGTAAAAAAAAGTATTTGTTTAAAATCCTAAATTACATTTTAAATTTTGTTTCATAGCCATTATTAAATTTTACTGCTAATAATTTATTTTCTAGTTTCTTATAACAAAAATTATTGAACAAAATGCCAGACAAAGCTCCTCACTTTTTCCTCCTTTTCTCTCCAACCTAGTGTTTAAAAAACAGCTTTAATACCAGACAGGGTAAGACCTGAAAATTCTAAGAACAGTTTTGGCAGGCACTGAAGTCAGAACAACTCAACAGGCAGGCTAATACATCAGTCTAGGCACCCACAGGGATAAGACCAGACAAACCCACAAAGCAAAGAGCAATTTTTCAATTGGGAGGGTTTAATTAATTTGTAAACACCTTTTTTAAGTCATATTTAGACAGCATTTATGGTCATATGGGAACAAAATTGACCGAAAAAATAGTTTAGAATATGTTAAAAATAAATTACATGTGTAATATTAGGGATGTTCAAAAAGCATTTTTTTCACACATGCGCAAAAATGGAAAATTAACTTTTTAATATTTTCTTTTTCATTTAATATAAAGAATAATTCTAAGTTTGTGTTAAAAAATAGAAAAAACAAATTTCTGTTTCTGTTACATATAAGCAACATTTTTGATTTTGAATTTAATTGCCGTAAATTCTTAATTTTGTTGACATAGTTATCGCATCTTGATGCGAACAATTAGTCCCAAAAATTTTATATGGAGGATTGTACATGGAATATTTATTTTTATTCCTTTTATTGTTTAAAAAATAATTAATATCTTCAAACAAACACTGTTTAAGCTCTACAGGTGTCACGGATTTGAACTTATTTGAAATTCTTCATGACAGCAGAAACAACAACAGTTTTCAAAAAAAGAATAGAATATTATGTCCCCAACATACTTCCGTTAATAAAAATGATGACAATTTTTAATTCAAACATTATTTTCAATATTCTTTTAATAAAGACTACTATATTATGTCATTATTTTTAGCTAAATATTTTTTTATACAATATTTTCTTTAAGTGAATAAATACGAGTTTGCTATACACTAAACAAAAGTATTTATTTTACTTTCTATATATTTATAAAATACCTAAAAAAGTAGACAACAAGAACTCTTAATCTAAATTTCCTTATAAATTAATCTAACAATTTAAAAAAAAGAAGATATTTTTATCTTATTTATGAGACTTAAGTTTCAAGGTTTAAGACACCCTGTTAGCAAACCTTGTCTAGTATCGATTTATTTATTTTTTACAAATGTCAAATTCATTTTTATACAGAAAAAAATTACCAAGATATTTGTACGGGGGATCAATGCGCAAAATAAAAATTAACAAAAAGAATTATTAGCCTTTTCAATTTAGTAAACATTTATTTGCAATAAAAGTTTGTCTTTTATTACTTCACATACCAAAAGTTTATTAAAATTGGATAGTTTATTTTAGATGATTTTTAGAAAAAATTTCCTGTGATCCCCCCTAGTGGAATCCGCACAAAATTGAGCTTACCTATGAAATGTTAGAATTATCTGCATTATTCAGACTTTTGTCCTCATCTTCATTGTTATCTGTACAATGTTTCGGCTGATGTGCCATCTGGCCTTCTTCAGGTATTTCTTGTCAAACCCAGTAACCTTGATAGGCTCGAGAACCTTCTTTTCGAACTCATTAATCTTCATATCGTAATCAGGAGCCATCACGGAACTTTTAACCTAACCCTTTATTCAGTTCACAGGGGTATCCTGTTCTCATTCCGCTAACCATAGCTGAGGTAGAGGCATTAAGCTGTGTTAATTATTATTCTTATTGTATTTTTGCAGTCCAGAGATAACTGTCACTTAGAACTGTTTTTATCTAACTTTTCTATCCACTAGGTCATGAATCCAATTTGACAATCCAGTGTGAATTTTAAGAACTTATAAACCTAATGTCTTGTTTTTGGCTAGAATGTCTACCTATTCACTTAAAAATGATTTTTTACCTTGACTCATATTGGGTATTTTTTTTTTTTTTTTTTCTTTAATCTAATCTAGCCTTTTTAATTATGGGTTCCCATATTGTGTTCATTTCTATGCTCAGTCTACTTAAGAGACCACTACAACCTGTCATATGAGCTGATTCTTTGAAGTGTCTTCTCTTCAATGTTCTTCTCTATCTATTATTCTAACTTCATCCCATAAGGGCAGATGATTTCCCTTTTCATTCCATATATGGTCAGCCATGCCTGACTTTTCTATTTCTCCTCGAACCACTGTTTAACAGTGCTCTTCTAGTCTTACTTTCAGTGGACAGCATGTTTCACCTTTGTATACTTTGCCACAGCTGCATGGGATTGAATACATGCAATTCTTGGTCAGGTTGTATTCTGTTGGGGGCCTTGACTCAGAGGAGATTTATACAAAGAGTTGATTCACTCCTGAATGTTGTACTGATGTCATAAGGATTAAATATATTTTGAATCTTTTCAGCCATGTCTTTGACATAGGGCAGACAGACTGTGGTAAGTTTTCAGGTATCATCTTCTGTCTTGCGATTCAGATTTCTTATAGCTGACGTTATGCTCTCAGGATAATGGTTATGATGGAGGGTATCTCTTAAGCTATCCATTTCCTTCTGGTATACCTCATCACTGCTGATGGCTTTTGCCCGTTGTTGTAAGCAACAGATGATTCCTTTCTTTACATTGTATGGATGGTGGAATTGAAGTTGAGAGATACTGTCCAGTAAAGGTTGGCTTTGTTGGATTTTGTGTAAAGTATTCAACTCTGTTACAAGATGAATGCAAGAATAAAACTAAAGTTTGGTAGGTGGCTTATATGGAGCTTTGGATTGTTCCATTATGAACCCAGGCAAGTTCATTTCCTGAGTTCTGATTGGCTGTTGGATTTCAGGTGGAGTAAGAACATGGATAAGTACCCACTCTTAAGCCATCACTTTGCATTATGCCAGCAGCATGCAAGGACTGTATCTAAGTTAAAAGCTTGCATGTTGTTCTCGTCTGCTAACTCAACGGTAGTTAGAACCCCACTGCGATGGTGAGTATCATATTTGTTTCATATCTGGAGGATAACTTCTACAGGCTTTATGGACACAGATGAACTGAATCCTCACTCTGTGCGGGTTATTAACACAGCCAAGAAGGACAATTTGTTGTCTTGTTCTTTTCCATCGTGAACAGTATAGATGGACAGATTGAATTCACATGATCCATTAGTATTTGAACATCTTCCTGATGGGGCCAGAGAATAAAATATTCATCTACATTTCTAAGCCACATTGATGGCTTTAGTGGTGTAGATCCTAAGGCTATCTCTTAAAGTATTCATGTATATACTGGTTAACACTAGGGACAATGGTGATTCCATAGCCAGGCCTCCTCTTGTCGGTATATGTCAAAACCCATCTCAAGTAGTTTGTTTCTACACTGAAAGTCAGCATCTCTATCAGATTATCTATTGGATACATGTGTGTTCTTTCAAATCTGAATCTGCAGCTAACATATCCCATACCACTGTTAGAGTCTCATCAGTGGATACCTTTGTGAATAGATTCACTACATCTAGACTCACATTTAGTTGGAATGGATGGGGGCATTTTTTTTTTCAAAAAGTTCTTGACATATGATGAGGATTTACCTGTCCATGGAGTGACTATCTCAACTAGGTAACGGCTCAATAGGTGACATGCTGAACCTTGACAGCGACAATGGGTCTTAATGGAAGGTTTGTATATGTGTGGTAGCTTGCTGTAAGTGTTGAACTAACTGTCTGTATTTCTTCTGTGGTATAAGGTCCTTGTTCTTGCTAAGGATCTGTGACAGTTTTCCTTTCTTCAGAGTTGGGTTCTTTTTAAAACCTTGCCAGTAGCCACTGTTTTCAATTAGGTCTGCCAATTTGTTGGAGTATTCAATCTTATCCATCACCACATTATCATTGCCTTTGTCTGTTGGTAGTATTATGATGTTCTCATCATGTAGTGATTTGCTGGCCAGTCTTTTCTCCTTTGTGATGTTCGGTTTTGGAAGCTTTGATTTCTTTAATACCTGCCTCACCTTCTATCTTAGCTCATCTGCTCATGCTTGAGGGATATTTAAGTCTGCCTCCTCAATTGGAGCTATCAGGTATGGAATCTGCTTGATGGTTGTAGTGGAGTTGAAACCCTTATTTAGCGCTGTCTTCTCTGAGTCAGTTAGCTGGCGTTTACTGATGTGCCCAATAGCAACATATTTTTTATCTGTACAAGCAAACATAACAATTTGGAAGATCAATAAAATCAATGTTCATTCAACATCAGTCGATTTTTGTGTCTTGATTTTCATCACCAGAAAAAATTACCAAGGAGCTGCTACAACTACTTTTTGACTTGTGAAAAAATTGCACCTTAAATAATTGATTTAATTTCACCTTGAATAATCGATTTAATTAATCCTAATTCGTTTTTAAAATGAAAATGAGTCAATACTAAACATGAGTATGATGGCATTACCATTATTTTTTGTTCCTTTTTCATATAAGAAATATGAATGAATTAAAAAAATGATGTTCACACAAATACAGACACCAGGGAACTATTATTCAATATATAAAATTTATATATAATAATAGTTCCGTGGAATCTGCAGTATTCGGATTTATTTAATTTATATTAATAATATTAATCTAGATTCATTTATTTGATAATATAATATCATAAATTAAATGAATCTGAATTTATACTGACCCCCACCCCTCTTTAAAAAACATCGGATTTATCTCCCTTTGTTTTTAGTCTTTTCGATGTTGATTAAACGAACTAAAAATATTTTTTCCTCGTTCTCTAAAGATGTATAGCTCTAAGGAAAAAGAAATCAGACAAAGAAATGAGAAAGAAGTAAGTATAACATTTTATTCTTATTATTTTCTTCCTTTATGAATAAAACAAAAATACGTATTGTCCAGAAAAAATAGTTTTCTGACGGAAAAGTGAAATAGACGTTTGTGTTTTTCCTTTGTGCTTTTAATATCCTATATAAAAATATTTTGGAATCTTTAGAAACTGATTGAATTATTTTTTTAATTCATATTTTATTTTCGCTACTATCCGTGTTTATTGATGGGGGGACATAAACAAACACCCTCGAAATATTAGACCCGTGCTTTTCAACTTACACCAAAAACCCTACCTTAACCATCATAGATTCAATAATTAATTTCAATGGTTAATTAAATGTATAGTAAGTTGGTTTTTTGTTGTCCTGCCTCAAAAACTTGCTACCGTGGACTGCTGAAAAACCAACCCAGCTGCGATTGAAGTCCGTAGCCGAAGCATTGTCACTTGAAAGAAAACAACCAACTTAGGGCGTTTTTTTTCCCCGACATTCATTTACTAGAGACTGGCCTTTTTGTCGTTTGCTAGGAATTTTAAAAGCGAATTAAAGATAATTAAATCTATTATTTAAGGTCAAACTTTGTCTAAATCGATAAGTAGTAAACATAATAACCATCATTAAAAAAAGAAAAATATCATTACATATGGCAGTTTATTTTTGATAGATTTAAAAAACTATTTGTTTTGGTCAATTTCGACGCGATCCGCCATTCAGCCTCTTTTCAATGGTTTTAGGCGCTTGTTTACAATTTTAAAATAACATTTGGGATAGAAAAAACATTTTTTTACAAAAATCAGGTAATTATCCGATTTTAATGAAATTTTCAGTATTGATTTAACAATTTAATGAATTTTTATAATGCATCAGTATTTTATTCAAAAACTTTAATTTAGTATTTTTGCTATGAAAAATTAATATATAAAATTAATTTAAAATAAAAAATGCGGATTCTAAGTTTAAAATGTTATATTTTTAGATTCAAAACTGACCTGTTTTAATAATCCAGAATATAATAGTAGTGGATCCAACTCTCACAATTACTTTAATTGATTTGGAATTAAAGTGAGCCCCAAATTCAAACCACTTCACTCAATTGCACTTTTTTATTGTTTCTTGAATACATTTCTGAACAGAAACAAAAATTGAATCTTCTCTTTAATGAAATCTATCTTGAATAAACAATTTCATTTATTTTAATAAAAATTGGTCTTTTTAAAGTAAATATACTCATTGTAATTATTATTAATAATTAATCTCTCTCGTTTTATTTGATCTATTTCAAAACTGACCTGTTTCATAATCCAGAATATAATAGTAGTGGGCGATCCCACTCTCCACAATTACTTTAATTGATTGTGGATTAAAGTGAGCCCCAAATTCAACCCACTTCACTCAATTGCACTTTTTTATTGTTTCTTGAAATATATTTTCTGAACAGACACATTAAGCACTACCTAAAATCAATAATTGAATCTTCTCTTAATCATCAAACCCTGACCTTAATCCAAAACTGACCCCCTTTTCATTTTATTGACCCTGTTTTCATACCCAGAATATAATAATAGTGGCATCTCACAAACACTTTAATTAGAATTCCCAATTGATTTTTTTATTTTGGTTTGTTGTTATTTAATCACATTTGTTATGTAGACCTCTGTAAATGTAGTGGAGTTCAAAACTGCTTGAACTATGCAAATATCCCCAGTGGTTCAATAGTTATAAAAATTTAAAGCCCCCAAAAGTGGACATGACTTTTTTTAAAGAAATCAAATATTGGACCGATTCAAAACAAGATATTCAGTAATATCTTCAGCATTTCTTTATTTTTGGAGCAAATTTGATAAAATTTTGCATTCTTATGTAAAATTGTAAGTTCTTTCTGATTGATTGTATCTTGGGTTTGCTACATTAATAAACAATTAAATTCATTTCAATAAAACTGCTTTTCCTTAAATTATTTTTTTTGCTTTGAATGATTTTTATTAAAATATATGAAAATTATTTACATGTAACACCTGAATTATTCCATGGGATTTTCATTATTATTATTATTTCACTCCTTGTGAGTTTTTCACATCAGCATTAGCTGGTGGTATTCACTGGAGTCTTAGGGATAGCAAGTCTTCTCAGGTCTCCAGTTAATCTTCTGAGTTTTTCACATCAGCATTAACTGGTGGTCTTCCACTGCAGTTTGTGTAACAAGTCTCCTCAGGTCTCTCTTCTGAATATTCTATCCGGGATCAGCAATGCAGTTATCTGAATTGTCTCAATTCTTCCTCTGATTTCCATTATTATTATTATTATTATTATTATTATTATTAATTTAAATGTGATTTACTTATCCATTTAAAACAAAAGAAATTATTAATCATTTGTTCCTACATTCCATTTTAATTTTTATAATGCCTGAATTATTCCATGGGATCATCTTTATTTATTTATTATTATTATCATTATTATTATTATTATTATTATTATTACTTTAAATGTCATTTACTTATCCATTTGAAACAAAATTATTATTGTCCCTAGGTACCAGTTTTGTTCTACATAAAAATAAGTTATTTTTCCAATGTTTCATTCAGTTTAAGATGATAAAATGTTTGCCACAAGTACACTTCTTTTATTTGCTAAATTTCATCATTTAATTCTGATTAGTCTTTGTTAAGATTAGAAAAAAATACTGTATTTATATTAAATTCCATTAAATTTAGTTCATTATTTGTTGAATTGTTGAATAACAATTTTCTTCATGTTTATGTACCTGTTAATTGAATTATGAACTAATTATAATGTTATGGTATCCAAAGATTCCTGAGTGATTTTTTTTAAAACAATACTTTAATTCTTATTTATTCACAGATATCAACTTCATTGGAAAAGAAGAGTTTTAAAATTGGCACATTTTAACAAGATCAGAACTGAAAACAGATATGGGAAAACACATTGTGGAAAAGTGGGAAGTATTTTCTTGTAAAATATGTGGATCTACATTTCAGTGAGTTCTAGTTTGAAAGCACACATGAATCACACACTGTAATTGAAGGTATTTCTTGTGAAGTCTGTGGATCCGGATTTTTCACACAGTTCCCGCTTAAAATATCACATGCGATCACACACTGGAGAGAAGCCATTTTCTTGTGAAGTTTGTGGATTAGCATTTTCTACGAGTTCCAATTGAGAAGCCACATGCGAACACACACTAGAGAGAAGCCATTTTTCTTGTGAAGTCTGCGATTCAGCGTTTTCTACGAGTTCCCATTTGAGAATCCACATGCGAAACACACACACTGGAGAGAAGCCATTTTCTTTGTGAAGTCTGTGGATCAGCATTTTCTACGAGTTCCCATTTGAGAATCCATATGCGAACACACACTGGAGAGAAGACATTTTCTTGTGAATCTGTGGATCAGCATTTTCTACCGAGTTCCAATTTGAGAAGCCACATGCGAACACACACTGGAGAGAAGCCATTTTTTCTTGTAAGTCTGTGGATCAGCATTTTCAAAGAGTTCCAATTTGAATATCCCACATGGCAAACCCACACTGGAGATAAGCCCTTTTCTTGTGAAGTCTGTGGATCAGCATTTCTACGGAATTTCCACTTTGAGAATCCACATGCGAACACACACTGGAGAGGAGCCATTTTCTTGTGAAGTCTGTGGATCAGCATTTTCTACAAGTTCCGTTTTGAGGATCCACATGCAAACACACACTGGAGAGAAGCCATTTCCATGTAAAAGTTGTGAATCAGCATTTTCCAAAGGTTCTGATTTTGAAAATCCACATACGAATACACACTGGAGAGAAGCCATTTCTTGTGAAGTTCTGTGGATCAGTTTATTTCTAGGAAATCCGATTTGACAAGCCACATGCGAAACACACCACTGGAGAGAAGCCATTCTCTTGTGAAGTCTGTGGATCAGCATTTTCACAGAGTTCCCATTTGAGAATCCACAAGCGAACACACACTGGAGAGAAACCATTTTCTGTGAAGTCTGTGGATCAGCATTTTCTACGAAGTTCCCAATTTGAGAATCCACATGCGAACACACACTGGAGTAGAAGGCCATTTCCATGTAAGTCTGTGAATCAGGCCATTTTCTAAAGATTCTGATTTGAAAAATCCACATGCGAATACACACGGAGAGAAGCCATTTTCTGTGAAGCTGTTGATCAGCATTTCCACGTAAACTTTCCAATTTGAGAATCCCACATGCGGAACACACACTGGAAGAAGCCATTTTCTTGTGAAGTCTGTGTATTCAGCATTTTCACAGAGTTCCCACTTAAAAGTCACATGCAAAACACACAACTTAAAAAATTACAATTGAATACAATACCTGGACAAAACCTAAGCTGCTATGAGGTGCAAATAACCGCTATCATTTGCACACGCCTTACATCCTTTAAAAACGATCATTAAGATAGGAAATACTTTTTATAAACATAATTTTTTAAAATTTTAACGGAAAATAAAAACAGAAGAGAGAAGTAATTTTCTCGTGAAGTCAGTGGATTTGCCACTTTTGCGGGGTTCAAGTTTGAAATTACACATGAAATACACACCTTTTATCGTAGTTTCTGATATGAAAGTCCCCTTGCAAATACATACTGGAGAGAACCATTGGCAATAAACACTATAAACCAATCTTGGTTTCTAAAAATTGTTAAAAAAAAAAGAAGAAATCATTTTGTGTTCAAGTCTGGTGCATCTAAGTCTAACAAAAATAATAACCCTCTTCATTGATTTTCTGATTTAAAATTGATCAGAAGGACAGCCGTGTGGGAAGGATTTTATTCAAAGCCTATGGTATTTCAATGTAGCGCCTAGGAAAAGTGAAGACTGTATCGTTACTTACTAGCCAAATAGGACAAAAGAGGAAGAAGCCGGGGCAGATGTGTGTCCACTGATTAACTAAGGAATCCACGTGATAATTACATAACTGTTGTGAAGTTAAGGTTTGCTATTTCGCGATAGTGGTTATTCTGGTTTTCACAATGACATTCTTAGTAGTAATTTCTGGTGCTTGGTTTAAAACTAGAGCAGATATTTGATGAGCAACGACAGTTTTATTAGATTCCACTTTGCTCCAGAAATTAATAGTCGCTTTTTATTGGGTGGTGCTGTAGAATGTCAACAAGTAGGTGACCAAACCTGTTTGTATGCACTGAGAACAACATATACTACTACAGTGTCCTCCTCACGATTGTGTTCATAGGTATAGTTTGCTTCATGCAAGACTTGAACTTAAAAACTCAGTTAATTTTCAGGCAGATATCTACAGGTTGCCTAAAGAAGTGATGAGTGTCTTTTTACTCCTGCTTGAGATATTTGGGGGTCACAAACGGTGTTTTTAGACCATTGCTGGGTCTTGTTGGTGTTTAAGGTCTTTTAGTTTGTGAGTGGCTTTGATGGGTGTTTGAACGTAGAAACCTTTGACCTCCCTTGGTGGTATGTTACTTCTTCAATGAGTGGACAAAGAACTTGAGATATCTTTGGTTTTATAAGAAGGCCAATGTCCTTAACTTCAATGGTATTGCGGTCAAAACGGCAAAGGATCCAGTCTGTTACTAGCAAAAATAGGACAAAAAAGGCAAGAAGGGGGAAGACACCTGTCCACTTTACAGCTTAAGGAATCCACATTATGGAATTCCATATGCAGAGGATACAAAATCAGGGTCTAATTCAACAGTACTAGGTACAATGTTCTGAGCTAAAGTTGAAACTAAATTGAATATCTTTGTGTCAAAATATAAATTAAACTTTGGGTCTAGGTTCAGAAAATAGTATAAGTTCTGCCGCGTTTTCAAGAAGGTGATGTTTCCACCTTTGTTAAACACCATTCTTAGGGCCTCTAATTGTCACCATTTTAGCTTTAATGGCTCTGCTACAGATGTTTTTTTGAAAAAATAAAACCTTAGAGATTGTTATTGAAATAGCGGGTTTTCTATGTTTAATTTACTGCAACATGCCAATGCAAAGTGAAGACATTATCGGGGCTGAACACAAAGATCCCAGTGTTACTAGTGAATATGACAAAAGAGGAAGAAGGGGGAAGAGGCCTGTCCACTTAATATCATAAGGAATCCACATACATTATGCAAATTAAATATTAGTGCAGCAAATTTTGTGTGTTGCATCACTTTGATTGGAATTCACTGACTGGACTTTATAATTCAATTCTTGGTTCCACAATAACAATTGGAAATGACTTCTCTCCTCACCAATCAGCAATCTTGTGTCAATTGAACATTCTACTAATCTAAAAGGATACATGTGGGTGTCTCCATAGACAGGCAACCTACACTTTAACCATGTTAACCAAGGTTAAAACAAAAGTCAATAGACACAAGATTGCTGATGTGTTTGAGGGAGAAGGAAATGTCAATTTTCAATTGTTATTGTGAACCAAGAAATTGGGAATTTATAAAGTCAGTCAGTGAATCAATCAAAGTTGATCACACACAAAATTGGCTGCACTTAAATATTTAATTTGCATATTGTATGTTGGATTTCCTTTATGATATAAGTGGGACAGGCCTCTCCCCCTTCTTCCTCTTTTGTTCATATTCACTAGTAACACTGGGATCTTTTGGTGTTCAGCCCGATAATGTCTCACTTTGGCATTGGCATGTTGGCAGTAAAATTAACATAAGAAACCCGCTTTTCATACAATCTCTAAGGTTAATATTTTTTCAAAAAAAAAACATCTTACAGAGCCATTAAGCTAAAAAATGGTGACAAATTAGAGGCCCTAAAGCAAATGGTGTTAAAAACAAAGGTGGAAAACATCCACTTCCTTTGAAAATACGGCGGCAGAACTTATTACTATTTTTCTGACCCTAGACCCCAAAGTTTATTTATATTTTGACACAAGATATTCAATTTAGTTTCACTTTACTCAGAATTGACTAATGTACTGTGAATTAGACCCCTGATTTTTGTTCCTCTGCCCAGTATGGAATTTCCATATGGGTGTGATTCCTTTAAGCTGTAAGTGGACAGGTGTCTTCCCCTTCTTGCCTTTTTGTCCTATTTTGCTAGTAAACAAACTAGGATCCTTTCGTTTGACCCAATACCATTAAGTAAGGACATTGGTTCTTTAAAACCAAAAGATATCTAAGTTTCTTTTGTCATCATTGAAGAAGTTTACAACCACCCAAGGAAGGCAAAGGTTCTACGTTCAACACCCATCAAGGCCACTCCCACAACTAAAAGACCTTACACCAACAAGACCAGCAAATGCCGTCTATAAAACACGTTTGTGACCCCCATTATGCTCAAGCAGGAGTAAAAGACAGCTCATCACTTCTTTAGCACCTGTTAGATAATCTGCCTGAAATAACCTGAGTTATTTAAGTTCAAGTCGTTGCATTGATAGGCAAACTATACCTTTATGAACACAAATCTGAGGAGGACCACTGTAGTAGTATTCCATGGTTGTTCTCAGGTGCAGACAAAAACAGGTTTGGGTCACCCTACTTGTTTGACCATTCTACAAGCACCAACCCAATAAAAACGACTATTAATCTGGAGCCAAAGTGAATTTAATTAAAACTGTCGAGTTGCTCATCAAATATCTGCTCTAGTTTTACCAAGCACACAGAATTACTACTAAGAATGTCATTGGTGAAACCAGATAACACTATCGCGAAAATAGCAAAACCTCTTTAACTTCACACAAAGTATGTAATTATACGTGGATTCCTTAAGTTTATCAGTGGACACACATCTGTCCCCTTCTTCCTCTTTTTGTCCTATTTTGCTAGTATAGTACGATTACAGTCTTTCACTTTTCATAAGGCGCTACATTGAAATACATAGGCTTTGAATAAAATCCTTCCAACACCGGCTGTCTTCGAAATCAATTTTAATCAGAATCATTGAAGAGGGTTTATTATTTTTGTTAGGATCTTAGAATGCACAGACTTGACAACCAAAATGATTTCTCTTTTTTTTAACATTTTTTAGAAAACCAAGATTGTTATTTGTTTTTTGCCATGGCTTTCTCTCCAGTATGTATTTGGCAAGGGGATTTCATATGCAGAAAACTAACGGATAAACATGTTGTGTTATTCATGTTGTAATTTCAAACTTGCAACCCGCAAAAGTGCAAATCCACTGACTTTACGAGAAAATTAACTTCTCTCTTCTGTTTTTTATTTTCCTTTAAACAATTTTTAATATTTATAAAAAAGTATTTCTATCTTAATGATCGTTTTTAGAATGTAGCTCGTGTGCAATGATAGCGGTTATTTGCACCTCATTAGCGCTAGGTTTGTCAGGTATTGTTTCAAGGGTTAATTTTTTAGTTTGTTGTTTTGCATGTGACTTTTTTAAGTGGAACTCTGTGAAAAATGCTGATACACAGACTTCACAAGAAAAATGGCTTCTCTCCAGTGTGTGTTTCGCATGTGGATTCTCAAATTTGGAAGTCGGTGGAAAATGCTGATCCACAGACTCACAAGAAAATGGCTTCTCTCCAGTTGTGATTCGCATGTGGATTTTTTCAAATCATGATCTTTGGAGAAAATGCTGACCACAGACCACATTGGAAATGGCTTCCTCTCCAGTGTCGTGTTCGCATATTTGTGGATTCTCAATTGGGAAACTTCGTAGAGAAAATGCTGATCACAGGACTTCACAAGAAAATGGTTTCTCTTCCAGTGTGTGTTCGCTTGTGGATTCTCAAATGGGAACTCTGTGAAAATTGGGTGAATCCACCAGACTCAACAAGAGAATGGCTTCTTCTCCAGTGTGCTGTTCGCATGTGGTGTCAAAATCGGCATTTCCAGGAAAATACTGAATCCACAGACCTTCACAAGAAAATGGCTTTTCTCTCCAGTGTGTATTCGTATGGTGGATTTTCAAATCAGAACCTTTGGAAAAATGCTTGATTTCACCAGACTTTACATGGAAATGGCGGGCCCTTCTCTTCCAGTGTGTGTTTGCATTTGGGATCCTTCAAAACGGAAACTGTAGAAAATTGCTGATCCACAGATCTTCACAATAAAAATGGCTCCTCTCCAGGTGTGTGTTCGCATGTTGGATTCTCAAAGTGATTCGTTGTAGAAAATGCTTTGATCCACAGACTTCAACAAGAAAAAGCGGCTTATCTCCAGTGTGGTTTGCATGTGGATATTTCAAATTGGAACTCTTTGAAATGCTGACCACAGGGGACTTCACTAAGAAAATGGCTTCTCTCCAGTGTGTGTTCGCATGTGGCTCTCAAATTGGGAACTCGTAGAAAATTGTGATCCACAGACTTTCACAAGAAAATGTCTCTCTCCAGTGTTGTGTTCGCATATGGATTCTCAAATGGGAACCGTTAGAAATGCTGATCCACAGGACTTCACAAGAAATGCTTCTTCCCAGTGTGTGTCGCATGTGGGGATTCTCAAATTGGGAACTCGTAGAAAACGCATGATCCGCAGACTCACAAGAAAATGGCTTTCTCTCTGTGTGTGTTTCGCATTGTGGCTTCTCAATTGGAACCCTAGAAAAATGCTAATCACAAACTTCACAAGAAAATGGCTCTTCTCCAGGTGTGTGGATCGCATGTGATATTTTAAGCTGGGAACTGATGTGAAAATCCGGATCCACAGAACTTCACAAGAAAATACCTTCATTCAGTATGTGATTTCAGTGTGCCAAACTAGGAACTCACTGGAAATGTAAGATCCACATATTTTACAAGGAAAATACTTCAATTCACAATGTGTTTCCATATCTGGTTTTCAGTTCGATCCTGGTTAAAAATGTGCCAATTTTAAAACTCTTCTCTTCCAATGAAGTTGATATCTGTGAATAAATAAGAATTAAAGTATTGTTTTTAAAAAAATCACTCAGGAATCTTTGGATACCATTAACATTATAATTAGTTCATAATTTCAATTAACAGCGTACAATAAACATAAGAAATTGTTATGTCAAACAATTCAACAAATAATGAACTAAATTTAATGGATTTAATATAAATACAGTATTTTTTCTAATCTAACAAAGGACTAATCAGAATTAAATGATTGAAATTTAGCAATAAAAAGCCAGAAGTGTACTTGGGCAAACATTTTATCATCTTAAACTGAATTAAAACATTTGGAAAAATTAACTTATTTTTATGTAGAACAAAACTGGTACCTAGGCGACAATAATAATTTTTTGTTGTCAAAGGATAACGTAAATGACATTTTAAAGTAATAAATAATAATAATAATAATAATAATGATATATAATTAAATAAATAAAGATGATCCATGGTAATAATTCAGGCATTATAAAAATTAAAATGGGAATGTAGGAACAAATGATTAATAATTTCTTTTGTTTTTAAAAATGGTAAAGTAAATCACATTTAAATTAATAATAATAATAATAATAATTAATAATAATAATGGAAATCAGAGGATAGATAATGAGACAATTCAGATAACTGCATTGCTGATCCCGGATAGACTATTCAGGAGGAGAGACCTGAGGAGACTTGTTTACACAAAACTGCAGTGGAAGACCACCAGTTAATGCTGAATGTGAAAAACTCAGAAGATTAACTGAGACCTGAGAAGACTTGCTATCCCCTAAGACTCCAGTGAATACCACCAGCTTAATGCTGATGTGAAAAAACTCACAAGGAGTGAAATAATAATAATAATTGAAAATCCCATGGAATAATTCAGGTGTTACATGTAAATAATTTTCATATATTTAATAAAAAAATCATTTCAAAAGCAAAAAAAATATTTAGGAAAAGCAGTTTTTTGAATTGAAATGAAATTTAATTGTTTATTAATGTAGCAAACCCAAGATACAATTCAATCAGAAAAAGAAATTACATTTTACATAAGAATGCAAAATTTAATCAAATTTGCTCCAAAATAAAGAAATGCTTGAAATATTAACTGAATATCTTGTTTTTGAATCGGTCCAATATTTTGATTTTCTTTAAAAAAAGTCATGTCCACTTTTGGGGGCTTTAAATTTTATAACTATTTGAACCACTTGGGGATATTTGCATAGTTCAAGCAGTTTTGAAACTCCACTACATTACAGAGGTCTACATAACAAAATGTGATTAAATTAAACAACAAAAACCAAAATAAAAAAATCAATTGGGAATTCTAATTAAAGTGTTTGTGAGATGCCACTATTATTATATTCTGGGTATGAAAGCAGGTCAATAAAATGAAAAAGGGGGTCCAGTTTTTGAATTAGGTCAGGGTTTGATGATTAGAGGAAGATTCAATTTATGATTTTAGTGTAGCTTAATGTGTCTGTTCAGAAAATATATTTCAAGAAACAATAAAAAAGTGCAATGAGTGAAGTGGGTTTTGAATTTGGGTCTCACTTTAATCCAAATCAATTAAAGTAATTGTGAGAGTGGGATCCACTACTATTATATTCTGGAAATATGAAAACAGTCAGTTTTGAAATAGATCAATAAAACGAGAGAGATTAATTATTAATAATAATTACAATGAGTTTATATTTTACTTAAAAAAAGACCAATTTTATTAAAATAAATGAAATTGTTTATTCAGATAGATTTCATTAAGAGAAGATTCAATTTTTTGTTTCTGTTCAGAAAATTATTCAAGAAACAATAAAAAAGTGCAATTGATGTGAAGTGGGTTTTGAATTGGGGCTCACTTTAATCCAAATCAATTTAAAGTAATTGTGGAGAGTGGGATCCCACTACTATTATATTTCTGGATATTAAAAACAGGTCAGTTTTGGATCTAAAAATATAACATTTTAAACTAGAGAATCCGAATATTTTTATTTTAAATTAATTTTATATTATTAATTTTTCATAGCAAAATACTAAAATTAAAGTTTTGAAATAAAAATAACTGATGCATTATAAAATTCATTAATTGTTAAATCAATACTGAAAAATTTCATTAAAAATCGGATAATTACCTGAATTTTTGGTAAAAAAAAATGTTTTTCTATCCCAAATGTTATTTTTAAAATGTAAAACAAAGCGCTTAAAACCATTGCAAAAAGAGGCTGAATGGCGGATCGCGTCGAAATTGACCAAAACAAATAGTTTTAATCTATCAAAAATAAACTGCATATGTAATGATATTTTTTTTTTTTTAATGATGGTTATTATGTTACTACTTATCGATTTAGACAAAGTTTTGACCTTAAATTAATAGATTTAATTATCTTTAATTCCGCTTTTTAAAATTCCTAGCAAACGACAAAAAGGCCAGTCTCTAGTAATTGAATGTCGGGGAAAAAAAAACGCCCTAAGTTTGGTTGTTTTCTTTCAAGTGACCCAAATGCTTCGGCCTACCGGACTTCAATCGCAGCTGGGTTGGTTTTTCAGCAAGTCCCGGTAGAAGTTTTTGAGGCAGGACAACAAAAAACCCCAACTTACTATACATTTAATTAACCATGAAATTAATTATTGAATCTATGATGGTTAAGGTAGGGTTGTTTGGTGTAAGTTGAAAGCACGGGTCTAATATTTCGAGGGGTGTTTGTTTTATGTCACCCCCATCAATAAACACGGATAGTAGCGAAAAAAAAATATGAATTAAAAAAATAATTTCAATCAGTTTTCTAAAGATTCCAAATATTTATATTAGGATATTAAAAGCACAAAGGAAAAAACACAAACGTCTATTTCACTTTCCCGTCAGAAAACTATTTTTTCTGGACAATACGTATTTTTGTTTTATTCATAAAGGAAGAAAATAATAAGAATAAATGTTATACTTACTTCTTTCTCATTTCTTTGTCTGATTTCTTTTCCTTAGAGCTTATAACATCTTTAGAGAACGAGGAAAAAATATTTTTAGTTCGTTTAATCAACATCGAAAAGACTAAAAAACAAAGGGAAGATAAATCCGATGTTTTTTAAAGAGGGGTGGGGGTCAGTATAAATTCATTCATTTAATTTATGATTATTATATTATCAAATAAATGAATCTAGATTAAATATTATTAATATAAATTAAATAAATGAATACTGCAGATTCCACGGAACTATTATTATATATTAAAATTTTATATATTTGAATAATAGTTCCCTGGTGTTCTTATTTTGTGAACATCATTTTTTTAATTCATTCATATTATCTTAATTTGAAAAAGGACAAAAAATAATAGGTAATGCCACATACTCATGTTTAGTATTGAACTCATTTTTCATTTTTTAAAAACGAATTAGGATTAATTTAAATCGATTATTCAAGGTTTGAAATTAAATCAATTATTTAAGGTGCAATTTTTTTTCACAAGTCAAAAAGTAGTTTGTAGCAAGCTCCTTGGTTAATTTTTCTGGTGATGAAAATAAGACACAAAAAATCGACTGGATGTTGAAATGAAACATTGATTTTATTGATCTTCCAAATTGTTATGTTTGCTTGTACAGATAAAAAATATTGTTGCTATTGGGCACATCCAGTAAACGCCAGCTAACTGACTCAGGAGAAGACAGCCGCTAAAATAAGGGTTTTCAACTCCACTACAACATCAAGCAGATTCCATACCTGATAGCTCCAATTGACGGGAGGCAGACTTAAATATCCCTCAAGCATGAGCAGATGAGCTAAGATAGAAGGTGAGGCAGGTTTATTAAAGAAATCAAAGCTTCCAAACCGAACATCACAAAGGATGAAAAGACTGGCCAGCAAATC
Organism: Doryteuthis pealeii; assembly: GCA_023376005.1. NCBI lineage: Eukaryota > Metazoa > Mollusca > Cephalopoda > Myopsida > Loliginidae > Doryteuthis > Doryteuthis pealeii. The sequence goes on from CM042151.1 coordinate 100,541,942, forward strand.
ACTACATGATGAGAACATCATAAGTACTACCAACAGACAAAGGCCAATGATTAATGTGGTGATGGATAAGATTGATACTCCAACAAATTGGCCAGACCTAATTGAAAACAGTGGGCTACTGCCAAGGTTAAAAAGAACCCAACTCTCTGAAGAAAGGAAACTGTCACAGATCCTTAGCAAGAACAAGGGGACCTTATACCACAGAAGAAATTACAGACAGTTAGTTCAAAAAACTACAGCAAGCTACCACACATATACCAACCTTCCATTAAAGAACCATTGTCAGCTGTCAAGGTTCAGCATTGTCAACCTATTGAGCCGTTACCTAGTTGAGATAGTCACTCCATGGAACAAGTAAATCCTCATCATATGTCAAGAACTTTTGAAAAAAAAAAAAATGCCCCATCCATTTCCAACTAAAATGGTTGAGTCTAGATGCTAGTGAGTCTATTCACAAGGTCATCCACTGATGAGACTCTACAGTGGTATGGGTATGTTAGCGCAGATTCAGATTTGAAAGAACACACATGGTATCCCAATAGATATCTGATAGAGATGCTGACTTTTCAGTGTTAGAACAACAAACTACTTTGAATGGTTTTTGACATATACCGCAACAAGGAGAGGGCCTGGCTATGGAATCACAATATGTCCCTGTGTATGAACAGTAGTATATACATTGGAATACTTTAAGAGATAGCCTTAGTATCTACACCACTAAGCCATCAATGTGGCTTAGAAATGTAGATGAACATATTTATTCTCTGGCCCCCATCAGGAAGAGTTCAAAATTACTAATGGATCATGTTGAATTCAATCTGTCCCATCTATACTGTTCACGATGGAGAAAGAACAAGACAAAACAAATTGTCCTTTCTGGCGTTTAATACCCGCACAGAGTGAGTTGAGGATTCAGTTCATCTGTGTTGCCATAAAGCCTGAGAGAAGTTATTCCTCCGAATATAGAAACAATATTGATACTCACCATGCGCTTACGCAGTGGGGTCTACTTACGTTGAGTTAGCAGACGAGAACACATGCAGCTTCTAACCTTTAGATACAGTCCTTGCATGCTGCTGGCATATATGCAAGTGATGGCTTAAGAGTGGGTTACTTAAATCATGTTCTTACTCACCTGAAATCCCAACCAGCCAATCAGATGCAGGAAATGAACTTGCCTGGGTTTCATAATGGAACAATCGCCAAAGCCCATATAAGCCACTACCAAACTTTAGTTTTATTCTTGCATTCATCCTTGTAAACAGAGTTGCGAATACTTTACACAAAATGCAACAAAGCCAACGCTTTAACTGGACAGTATCTCAACTTCATTACCCACCATCGCATACAAATGTAAAGAAAGGAATCATCTGTTGGCTTACAACAACGGGCAAAAAGCCATCAAGCAGTGATGGTTTAATACCAGAAGGAAATGGTAGCTTAAGAGATAACCTTCCATCATAACCATTACCTAAGAGCATAACGTCAGCTATAAGAAATCTGAATCCGGCAAGACAGAGATGAATACCTGAAAACTTACCAACAGTCTGTCCTGCCCTATGTCAAAGACAGCTGGGAAAAGAATTCAAAATATATTTTAATCCTTATGACATCAGTACAACATTCCAGGAGTGAATCAACTCTTTGTATTAATCTCCTCTGAGTCAAGGGCCCCCAACAGAAATACAACTGACCAAAGCAATTGCTGTATTCCAATCCCATGCAGCGTGGCAAAGTATACAAAGGTGCAACATGCTGTCCACTGAAAGTAAGAACTAGAAGAGCACTGTTAAACAGTGGTTCGAGGAGAAATAGACAAAGTCAGGCATGGCTGACCATATATGGAATGAAAAGGGAAATCATCTTGGCCTTATGGGAGAAGTTAGAATATAGATAGAGAGAAACATTGAAGAGCAAGACACTTTCAAAGAATCAAGCTCTATGACAGGTTGTAAAGTGGTCTCTCTAAAGTAGACTGAGCATAGAAATGAACACAATATGAACCCCATAATAAAAATGGCTAGATTAGTTAAAGAAAAAAAAAAAAAAAAAAATACCCAATATATCAGGTAAGAAATCATTTTAGTGATAGGTTAGACCATTCCTAGCCAAAAACAAGACATTAGGTTTATAAGTTCTTAAAAATTCAAGCGACTGGATTGTCAAATTGGGATTCATGACCTTAGTGGATAGAAAGTTAGATAAAAAACAGTTCAAGTACAGTTATCTCTGGACTGCAAAAATACAATAAAGAATAATAATTAACAACAGCTTTAATGCCTCCTACCTCAGCTACTGGTTAAGCGGAATGGAGACAGGATCCCCTGTGAACTGAAATAAAGGGTTAGGTTAAAGTTCGCGGTGATGGCTCCTGAATTACGATATGAAAGATTAATGAGTTTCGAAAAGAAGGTTTCGAGCCTATCAAGGTTACTGGGTTTGACAAGAAAACCTGAAAGAAGCCAGAAAATGGCACATCAGCCCGAAACTTTGTCAGATAACAATGAAGATGAGGACAAAAGTCTTGAATAATGGCAGATAAATTCTAACATTTCAAAGGTAGCTCAATTTTGTGCGGATTCCACTAGGGGGATTCACAGGAAAATTTTTTCTAAAATCATCTAAAAATAAACTACCAATTTTAATAAACTTTTGGTATGTGAAGTAATAAAAGACAAACCTTTTATTGGCAATAAATGTTTACTAAATTGAAAAGGCCTATAATTCCTTTTGGTTAATTTTATTTTGCGCATTTGATCCCCCGTACAAATATCTTGGTACATTTTTTTTTGCTGATAAAAATGAAATTTGACATTTGTAAAAAATAAATAAATCGAATACTAGACAAGGTTGCTAACAGGGTGTCCTTAAACCTTGAAACATTAAGTCTCATATAAGAATAAAAATTATCTTCTTTTTTTTTAAAATTGTTAGATTTAATTTATAGGAATTTTAGATCTAAGGTTTCTTGTTGTCCCTACTTTTTTAGGTTATTTTTATAAATTATAGAAAGTATAAATAAATTACTTTTTGTTTTAGTGTATAGCACTCGTATTTATGTCACTTAAAGAAAATATTGGTATAAAGAAATATTTAGCTAAAAATAAATGACATAATAATTAGTAGTCTTTATTAAAGAATATTGAAAATAATGTTTGATTAAAATGTCATCATTTTTATTTAACGGAAGTATGTTGGGGACATTAATAATTATTCTTTTTTTGAAAACTGTTTTGTTGTTTCTGCTGTCATGAAGAATTTCAATAGTTCAAATGTCCGTGACAACCTGTAGAGCTTAACAGTGTTTGTTTGAAGATATTATTATTTTTTAAAATAAAGACAATAAAAGGATAAAAATAAATTATTCATGTACAATCCTCCATATAAAATTTTTGGGACAATTGTTCGGCATGCAAAAGATGGCGATAACTATGTCAACAAAAATTAAGAATTACGGCAATTAAATTCAAAAATCAAAATTTGTTATTGTAACAGAAACAGAAAATTTGTTTTTTCTATTTTTTAAACAAACTTAGAATTATTCTTATATATTTAAATGAAAAGAAATATTAAAAAGTTAATTTTTCCAATTTTTTGCGACATGTGTGAAAAAAATGCTTTTGACATCCCCTAATATTACACATGTAATTTATTTTAACATATTCTAAAACTATTTTTTCGGTCAAATTTTGTTCGGCATATGACCAATAAATGCTGTCTTAAATATGACTTAAAAAAAGGTGTTTACAATTAATTAACCCTCCCCAATTGAAAAAATTGGCTCTTGCTTTGTGGGTTTGTTTGTCTTATCCCTGTGGGTGCCTAGACTGATGTATTAGCCTGCCTGTTGAGTTGTTTTCTGACTTAGTGCCTGCAAACTGTTCTTAGATTTTCAGGTCTTACCGTGTCTGGTTATTAAAGCATGTTTTTTAACACTAAGGTTGGAGAGGAAAAAAGGAGGAAAAGTTGAGGAGCTTTGTCTGGCATTTGTTCAATAATTTTTTGTTATAAGAAACAGAAAATAAATTATAGCAGTCAATATTTAAATAATGGCTATGAACTAAAATTTAAAATGTAATTTAGGATTTTAACAAATACTTTTTTTTTACAGACTTTTTTTTTAATAATTCCTTTATAATTGAATCAAATAGCATCTTATTAACTTTTTTTTATATAATAGTCAAGAAATATGTTATTACACATATACTGTGTAAACATCAGTGTTTACTTATGTTAAGTAGGAAAAAATACTTCAATTTTTTATAATTCCTTTCATAATTGAAAATCAATAGCATGCTTATTAACTTTTTTTTATATAATAGTCAAGATCATGTTTATTACACCATATATTGAGTAAACATCAGTGTTTCACTCCATGTTAAAGTTGGAAAATACTCGCATTTTTAATGAACAAATACATTTTTCCCTTCACTATTTGTAATGAATTTACCATCTCTTATTATAATGGAGATTGTGGGTTTGTCTGTCTGTAACTGAAACTATATTACTATACAAGTCACAATTTCCTTTAGGTTTATTTACCATCATAATTTCTCCATGATTTTATTTTTTATTTAAACCTCAATTATTAAAAAATTGTTTCCACATTACTTACACTGTTGACCATATCTACATACTAAATAATCAATGCAATTGTAATTATATATAGCAACAAAAATAAGAGGTTTACAGTATGATGGGAAGGCTAATTGCATATTGATCTTAAAAAATTGATTTTAATAAATATGTGCTTAATATATTGATTTCTAATTGTTTAGTTTTATCTTATTGAATATGAGCAAATTCTCTTCATAAAGTCTTAAAAAGAAAATTCCTTAACAAGAAATAACTGTAATATTAATTCTTTACTCCTATTTAACTAGTTTAAATAAGAATAGGAGTCAATTGAAAATGTGGAACGTGTTTCTAAAGTTGTTCTATTTTTCAATCATACCCCTCTGTCCAATCATGTTATCTTGCATTTTATTCAGTTTGCATTGGCCCTTTTCCTAATTTAATATGATATTTTATTATATTAAAACTAAATAAGCTTGCACGGAGGGTTGCATATATTTGCTAGTATTAAATAACTATTTTTTTAACTGAGCAGTTCATTTGTAAGCATTTATTATCCTTTTGTGAAAATAGTAAGACAATGTTTCTTACCATACATTGTTTAAAAATATCAGAGTGTTTTTCACCGAATGTCAAGAGAAAAATAACTTATCTTTTCAAGTGACAAAAATACCATTTTACCCCTCAAATATATATATAATTATATATATATATATATAAGTGTATGTGTGTTTCTGTGTACAGAGGCATCAAGCAGAGAGCCATCCGTCCACACGTTCCAGATACACCTATACAAGTTTGGCGAATTGAATTCTGAATATGTAAAAGAGTGTTTAACTATCTTGGCAGCAAGATTAATTCAAGTGGAACCCTGGAATGATGAGATTGTCAATAGAATGCCAAAGCTTTCTAGTGCCTTTGGGAAGCCTTCGCCACCCGACTCTGGAATGAAACGGGGCATTAGGCTTTGCAACAAGATACAGAGCTGTTGGTTCTTACCACTCTTTTTGTATGGCTCAGGTCATGGACACTGTATCGAAAACAGATTCGGTAGTTAAGACGTTTTTCCACAAAGGTTGGCCTACGAGCAATCGTGGACTCACCCTCGAAGAACAGAGATGTCTAATGCTGACCTTTTCCTATATGCAAACATTGACGGAAATGGAGAGTCTTCGCTCATAAAATCACAATTGCACTGGCTGGTCCAATATTTTTTTGGCGAATGCATGATGACAGAATACCGCAAAGATTCTGTGTATAGTCCAGCTTGATAGGTGGTAAAATAGAACATGGGTCGACCATTGCTCAGTTTTAAAGAACAAGCTGAAAGTAACCTCTCGCTGCAAATATAGATTAACGCTACTTTTGAGGCCACAGGCACTCAATCGTAGAATGTGGAGACTTTGTGTTTACAATGGTAATTAAGGATTTTTTACAGCCATTCGGAGTCACCAGCTGTGTCAAGCTAGAAGAAAGGACTAGAAGTATTGGCTAGTGTTCCAGCAATACTTCAAATAATGCACACACTTGTTCCATCTGTGACTTCTTTGCAAGTCATTGCAGGGCTGAAATGTCACCTGCAATAACACACAAGATTCGCTGAAAAGAAGGTTGTCTGACCTCATACGTCGAAATCGACGGGAGAGTCCATCTATATAGTGTATGGTCTGTTTGCATGTGTACATAGTAATAACTTTTTGGAACTGAGAATTTAATAGAATTAATTTTTTTATTACAATGAGAAAAAAATTTAGGTCAAAACTAAGAAAAATTATTTCCTAAATTGGAAGGTTGTTTCATTATATATATGTGTATATTATAATTATGTAAATGCATATATATATATAATATATATATATATTATATAGATAGAATAGATAGAGAGAGAGGTGTGTGTGTGGTGGGATAGTATCTTTTTATGAGGGATAAATAAGTATGTGTGTGATAAATCATTTTTATCATAATAGAGTGGATAGGTCTAACTGGTCCTTTGTGTTTAGTATACTGGTGCAAGCAACACACTCATTGTGGTAGCCCACGCTAAGATAGGAAAATGAAATACCTAGGACAAAATCCCTATAAGCTAAGGTAATGTCAGCTGTAGATAGATCTCAAATATATATATATATATATATATAATATGTGGTTTTTTTAAGTCTTGGAGCATTAGCAACTTCTGTTTATCGCTTATATATACTCTGAGCTTCAATGTTCATGACCCTCAGGTCAGCTTGTAATATATAAAAATAGGGAGTGCAAAAGAATGATGTAATCCCGTAATTTTTAAAATAAATTGACGCCCCCACCACCTGTTGAAAACA
>CM042151.1:100548847-100579580 GCA_023376005.1 Doryteuthis pealeii
TGTTTGTGGCTTTGTTGTTAGCTAGTCAGATGATCAACTACTTCCCTTCATTGATTCCTTCATCACATCTACTATAATATTGTCTATAAAAACTCTGTAGCTCCTCTTGCCATTGCTTTTCATAGGCACAGGTTTAGAACTGCCGCCTAGTTTTTGGTGCAGTATTGAGTTCAAAACCCTGACTGAGTTAGGCAGTGTTTTCCTTCAATAACACAGAATCTGTTACCGCCCAACAGCCTCTTGCACTATGTAACTTATAGTAAGTGGACTTAGGGTCCACTATCACAATTCCTCTCACCAAATGTCTCCACTTTCACACCTTTTCATCACGCACATCAATTGATCCTCACACCTGTTATGGTCTCAACATGTTTGTTCCAGCTCGCAAAAGTCCAATATGAACTGACTTTTCCTTTTGTTGCTTGGACTTCAACCATGAAAGGTAACACCCCTTTCACTTCACACCTTTCACCCGGCTCGCTGGGGTCAGTGTGCCTCGGCCACTGGATCGGTAAGGTACAAATAATAGCGTCAATCCCAGGGTGCTTTCCCCCAGGCAATACCTGCTCCAGGCACCCCCCTTAAGGGAATGCGGACGGATCGACGCAATTTTTGTTTCTCTCCGCCCATTAGTTTTGCGGCTTGTGTGGTGGGCCCACGGTAAAAATGGGCTTGTGCCAGTCCATACAGGTGGGGTATGAGACAAATACCCCTTTCACTTGACACCTCATAGTCGGAGAATACTCTCTGCAATCCACCTTTCAACATCTTTCTCATATTCTACTCTTTTTTTTGTTATCTAGTGGAGTCTTGTAGTACCCCATCTTGTTTTTTCTAACACAAGAGGCTCTACTTTTCCAGTGCCATTCTACAGTTCACTTCTCACTGTCAAACTCTTTTTTAAAATCTTTATCCTTAAATTTCACAATAGTTTGTCTCTTGGGCTACTACATTCACAGTGCGTTTTTCTGAACTTCATTTTTCACAGTTAAACCTCCCAGTTCTCAAATGGCCTCAAAGGTCTTTCTGTGAATGCCTCCTTCAATCTCACCTCAATCATCTTTTCATCTTGTTGTCTTCCTCACTTATCTCTAAGTAGAGGGCAAGCGCATCGCCCAGAAAAAATGAAAGAAAGTTTTCCAAATCAGGGACAATCTTTTTCAGCCATGCCACCAAATTTCTTTCACCATTAATTCGCTTTAATCATCTCTTTAGCAATTTATCCATTTCTATTTTTTCTGCTGAAATAGCTTGTAGTTCAATTGACTTGTAATATCAGACACGACCACATCCCCATTCTGCCAGATATCTGGACCTTTCCACTGCCACAATTCCTCTCATTTCTGGTCTGCACTGAAGAGTCACTTCTATGCACCACTTTCTCTGGCCAATTGAATTTTCTAAATGTGTGGGTGTCAATAACTTCTGCTTGTAGGGACTGGGTGCTGTGGTGTGGCTTCCTAGCCCTGGACCTTTTTCGTATCACTAGGAGAAAACTCCTGTGCATTGCATCTGGAGTATTTTTGACCTGGCATCTTTATTCTGGCCTCTAGTGTTGGATCTTTAGATTGTGTTCATTTTCATGTGTGGGCATGACAATCTCAATATCCTATATATTTAAAGCCATATTCATTTTTCTAATATCATTTAGTTTGGGGATCTCATGCCCTTCCCCCACTCGGGATACCCTGAGGGTAGTTATCCATAGTAGATTCATAAAGTCAATAAAGATTAGTAAATGCAAAAAGGAAGAAACTTCTAATAATACTTTATGAATGCATATTGGAAATCATTTTCAAAGTCAATAGATACTTGAAATTATTTCTGTGTCATTTTCTTTTAATATGATATTCCAAATAAGGTATGAGTCTCTTATTTTTTATATTCTAAATAATACTTGAATTTTTATTCTTTCATAGATAACAGACATGGAGACACAGATTGGGGAGGATCCATTTTGTGGTTATGAAGTCATTGGATCAGAGACTTTTGATTCAAAAAGGCATAAGAGAACACACACTGGAAAGAAACGATTTTCTTGTCAGGTCTGTGGATCAGCATTTCACAAGTGTTTCTTTTTAAAAATACACATGCGATCACACACTGGAGAAAAACCATTTGCTTGCGAAGTCTGTGGATCAGCATTTTCTAGTAGTTCCAGTTTGAAAAAGCACATGAGAAAACACACTGGAGAAAAACCATTTACTTGTGAAGTCTGTGGATCAGTATTTTCTAGTACTTCCCATTTAAAAAGACATATACAAACACACACTGGAGAGAAACCATTTCCTTGTGAAGTCTGTGAATCAGCATTTTCTAGTAGTTCCGATTTGAAAAGACATATGCGAAGCCATACTGGAGAGAAACCATTTGCTTGTGAAGTCTGTGGATCAAGATTTACACGTAGTTACAATTTAAAAATGCACATAGGTACACACACTGGAGAGAAAGGATTTTCTTGTGAAATCTGTGAATCAGCATTTTACTCTCGTTCCAATTTGAAACAACATATGCTAACACACACTGGAGAAAAACCATTTTCTTGTCAAGTCTGTTTATCAGCATTTTCTAGTAGTTCCTATTTGAAAAAGCATATGCAAATACATACTGGAGAGAAACCATTTTCATGTGAAGTCTGTGGATCAGCATTTGAGACATATTCCATTTTAAAAATACACATGCGAACACACACTGGAGGGAAACCATATGCTTGTGAAGTCTGTGGATCAGCATTTCCTAGCCGTTCCGATTGGAGAAAGCACATGCGAAAACACACTGGAGAGAAACCATTTGCTTGTGAAGTCTGTGGATCAGCATTTTCACAGAATACCAATTTAAAAAGACACATGCAAACACATACTGGAGAGAAACCATTTACTTGCGAAGTCTGTGAATCATCATTTTCTTGTAATTCGAGTTTGAAAATGCACATGCGAACACACACTGGAGAGAAACCATTTACTTGTGAAGTCTGTGGATCTGCATTTTCTAGGACTTCCCATTTAAAAAGACACATGAGAACACACACTGGCGAGAAACCAGTAGTAGTACAGTAGTAGAACACTAGTAGTTCTAGTTTCAAGAATTGCATGCGAAGGCACACTGGAGAGATTTGAGAAGTGTGGCAGAGAAAGAAAATAGTATTTGAGGAGAAAATAACATCCTTCATCCTAAAATTGGATGTAAATACTCTGCATAAATAAATCAAGTGTTCAACTCAAGAAGAGGCCCTTGATCTCTTAAAAATTGTGAAAAAGGTTTTTTACAAAGGGAGAAAACATTTTTTGTGAAGTGCGCAAAACTGCATTTTCATGCAGCTCAACTTTGAAAAAAACATTTTAAAATGCTCCATGCCATTGCCCTTATTATTGTATTTATATATCACACCCTTCCTATATTAAGTTCCAGCTTAATTTACTATTTTGAAATACATTGTTACTGGTAAATTAACTCTATTAAGTATCTATGTCAAAATATATAAAATGTAACAGGCAATTTATTAGAAGGTCATGTGACACTCATCAAACAATCAGATGTAACTTCTTCCTTTGTGAATAAACAGAAAGTAGACATTCTTATTTGTATACTATTTTGCTAAATTCCTCTTTTGTACAAACAATGAATTGTAAGATAAAGACATAAATATGATGACTAAATAGTAAAAACAACAATAAACATGGTTCTGACAGATCTAAGACAATGTAGAGGATGAGTTATAGGTGTAATTTAGATTTTTGTACTACCAAATGCTGTCATAGCTTAGTTGATAAAGCAGCTGATAAAGGCCCTTCTTGAATCAAAAGGGAATGTGAGTTTGAGTCTAACTGAGAGATTATCTTTTTACTATTCTTTCTGATAAATTACTGTTATGGAAATAATGATGACACACTCATGTACTTAACTTCTTATTTTTTGAATAAAGAATTTGGAGTGAGTACATGAGTGTGCTCACTTCAAATATACACCCTTCCTGTATTAAGCAAATTACCCCAAACATTTTGTTTTCTTTTCATTGTCCCATTTTCACTGTGCAAATTTTGATAGAAATTAACAGAGGAACTGAATACCGTGGGTGTTGACATTATTGTGACAGTCTCAGAATCATAATATATTTATTTATATAACAAAAATTTTGACCAGAAGAAAATGTCACATGGCATCTCTTTGTATGGAAGGCCGTTGAGGATGAAAAATGATTATCAAAATGTAGAGAATTATCTGATTTTAATAAAACTGTTGACTCATCAACAATTTCTTTTTTTTTTAATTACTGAATCATTTTATTTTTTTCAACAGGTGGTGGGGGTGTCAATTTATTTTAAAAAATACGGATTTGACATCATCTTTGGCACTCCCTATTATTTATATATACAAGCTGACCTGAGGGTCATGAACATGAAGCTCAGAGTATATATAAGCGATAAACAGAAGTTGCTATGCTCCAAGACTTTAAAAAAAGATATATATATATATATATATATATATATATATTTGAGATCTATCTTCAGTGACATCACCTTAGGTTATGAGGGATTTTGTCCAAGGTATCATATTTCCTATCTAGGTGGGCTACCACAATGAGTGTGGTCTGCTGCCCAGTACACTGAACACAAAGGACAGTTAGACCTGTGTATGACCAGGAATAAAACAGACATCCAATCAGAACTATCCACTCTATTATGATAAAAATGAAAGTTGGATAATCCAGATTGAATAGACATTCAATCTTTATCACACATACTTATTTATCCCTCATAAAAAAATACTTATCCACACACACACCCTCTCTCTCTCTCTCTATATATATATATATATATCTATATATCTATATCTATCTATATATATATATATATATATATGCACTTACATTAATTTAATAATATACCCATATATATATGAAAAAGCCTCCTAATTTAGGGAAATAATTTTATCTTATTTTGACCTAAATTTTTTTCTCATTGTAATAAAAAAATAATTTCTACTAAATCTCGGTTCCAAAAAGTTATTACTATGTACACATGCAAACACACATACACTTATATATGATGGACTCTCCCGTCGATTTTGACACATGAGGTTCAGACAACCTCTTTCATCTAATCTTGTGTGTTAATTGCAGGTGACATTTCAGCCCTGCCAATGACTTGCAAAGAAGTCCACAGATGGAACAAGTGTGTGCATTATTTGAATGTATTGCTGGGACACTAGCCAATGCTCTAGTCCTTTCTCTAGCTTGACGCAGCTTGGTGACCTCCAATGCTGCAAAATTCTTAATACCATTGTAACACAAAGTCCTCCACATTCTACAATTGAGTGCTCTGAAAAGTAGCGTAATCTATATTTGCAGCTGACAGGTTACTTTTCAGCTTGTCCTTAAATCTGAGCAATGGTCGACCCATGTTTCTTTTACCACCGTCAAGCTGACTATACAACAGAATCTTTGGTATTCTGTCATCATGCATTCGCAAAACATGACCAGCCCAGCGCAATTGTGATTTTATGAGGAAGCTCTCCATTCTGTCAATGTTACATATGGTGAAAAGGTCAGCATTAGACAGTCTGTCTTCGAGGGTGAGTCCACAGATTGCTTGTAGGCAACCTTTGTGGAAAACGTCTAACTGCCGAATCTGTTTTCGATACAGTGTCCATGACTCCGATCCGTACAAAAGAGTGGTAAGAACAACAGCTCTGTATCTTGGTTGCAAGCCTAATGCCCCGTTCATTCCAGAGTCGGTGGCGAAGCTTCCCGAAGGCAATAGAAGCTTTGGCAATTCTATTGACAATCTCATCATCCAGGGTTCCACTTGAATTAATCTTGCTGCCAAGATAGTTAAAACTCTTTACATATTTCAGATCATTTCCGCCAACTTGTATAGGTGTATCCAGGGAGCGTGTGGACGGGTGGGTTCTGCTTGATGCCTCATGTACACATGCAAACACACATACACTTATATATATATATATATATATATTAGTGAGGGTAAAATGTATTTGTTCACTTGAAAAGATAAGTATTTTTCTTCTTAACATTGGTGAAACACTAATTTTAATCTTATTTTGACCTAAATTTTTTTCTCATTATAATAACAAATAATTTCTATCAAACCTCAGTTCCAAAAAGTTATCACTATGTACACACCTAAACACATCCACCCACCTATATATATATATATATATAATGAGAGGGGGAAATTATTTTTTCATTCTCAAAAATAAGTATTTTCCATCTTAACATTGGTGAAACACTCTGATATTTAAACAATGTATGTGTAAGAACATTGTCTTGACTATTTCACAAAAAGGTAATTAAATGCTAAAATAAAATACTCAGTTTCAAAAATAGTTATTACTATGTAAATTCACTCACAAATAGTGAAGGGAAAAATGTATTTCTTCAGTTGGAAAATGAGTATTTTCCAACTTAACATGAGTGAAACACTGATGTTTACACAGTATATGTGTAATAACATGATCTTGACTATTATATAAAAAAAGTTAATAAGATGCTATTTTATTTCAATTATAAAATGAATAATCAAAAAGTCTGTGAAAAAAGTATTTGTTTAAAATTCTAAATTACATTTTATATTTTGTTTCATAGCCATTATTAAATTTTACTGCTAATAATTTATTTTCTAGTTTCTTATAACAAAAATTATTGAACAAAATGCCAGACAAAGCTCCTCACTTTTTCCTCCTTTTCTCTCCAACCTAGTGTTTAGAAAAGCTTTAACACCAGACAGGGTAAGACCTGAAAATTCTAAGAACAGTTTTGGCAGGCACTGAAGTCAGAACAACTCAACAGGCAGGCTAATACATCAGTCTAGGCACCCACAGGGATAAGACCAGACAAACCCACAAAGCAAAGAGCAATTTTTCAATTGGGAGGGTTTAATTAATTTGTAAACACCTTTTTTAAGTCATATTTAGACAGCATTTATGGTCATATGGGAACAAAATTGACCGAAAAAATAGTTTAGAATATGTTAAAAATAAATTACATGTGTAATATTAGGGATGTTCAAAAAGCATTTTTTTCACACATGCGCAAAAATGGAAAATTAACTTTTTAATGTTTTCTTTTTCATTTAATATAAAGAATAATTCTAAGTTTGTGTTAAAAAATAGAAAAAACAAATTTCTGTTTCTGTTACATATAAGCAAAATTTTTGATTTTGAATTTAATTGCCGTAAATTCTTAATTTTGTTGACATAGTTATCGCATCTTGATGCGAACAATTAGTCCCAAAAAATTTTATATGGAGGATTGTACATGGAATATTTATTTTTATTCCTTTTATTGTTTAAAAAATAATTAATATCTTCAAACAAACACTGTTTAAGCTCTACAGGTGTCACGGATTTGAACTTATTTGAAATTCTTCATGACAGCAGAAACAACAACAGTTTTCAAAAAAAGAATAGAATATTATGTCCCCAACATACTTCCGTTAATAAAAATGATGACAATTTTTAATTCAAACATTATTTTCAATATTCTTTTAATAAAGACTACTATATTATGTCATTATTTTTAGCTAAATATTTTTTTATACAATATTTTCTTTAAGTGAATAAATACGAGTTTGCTATACACTAAACAAAAGTATTTATTTTACTTTCTATATATTTATAAAATACCTAAAAAAGTAGACAACAAGAACTCTTAATCTAAATTTCCTTATAAATTAATCTAACAATTTAAAAAAAAGAAGATATTTTTATCTTATTTATGAGACTTAAGTTTCAAGGTTTAAAGACACCCTGTTAGCAAACCTTGTCTAGTATCGATTTATTTATTTTTTACAAATGTCAAATTCATTTTATACAGAAAAAAAATTACCAAGATATTTGTACGGGGGATCAATGCGCAAAATAAAAATTAACAAAAAGAATTATTAGCCTTTTCAATTTAGTAAACATTTATTTGCAATAAAAGTTTGTCTTTTATTACTTCATATACCAAAAGTTTATTAAAATTGGATAGTTTATTTTAGATGATTTTTAGAAAAAATTTCCTGTGATCCCCCCTAGTGGAATCCGCACAAAATTGAGCTTACCTATGAAATGTTAGAATTATCTGCGTTATTCAGACTTTTGTCCTCATCTTCATTGTTATCTGTACAATGTTTCGCTGATGTGCCATCTGGCTTCTTCAGGTATTTCTTGTCAAACCCAGTAACCTTGATAGGCTCGAGAACCTTCTTTTCGAACTCATTAATCTTCATATCGTAATCAGGAGCCATCACGGACTTTTAACCTAACCCTTTATTCAGTTCACAGGGGTATCCTGTTCTCATTCCGCTAACCATAGCTGAGGTAGAGGCATTAAGCTGTGTTAATTATTATTCTTATAGTATTTTTGCAGTCCAGAGATAACTGTCACTTAGAACTGTCTTTATCTAACTTTTCTATCCACTAGGTCATGAATCCAATTTGACAATCCAGTGTGAATTTAAGAACTTATAAACCTAATGTCTTGTTTTTGGCTAGAATGTCTACCTATTCACTTAAAAATGATTTTTTACCTTGATCATATTTGGGTATTTTTTTTTTTTTTGTTTTGTTTTCTTTAATCTAATCTAGCCTTTTTAATTATGGGTTCCCATATTGTGTTCATTTCTCTGCTCGGTCTACTTAAGAGACCACTACAGCCTATCATATGAGCTGATTCTTTGAAGTGTCTTCTCTTCCAATGTTCTTCCTCATCTATTATCCTAACTTCATCCCATAAGGGCAGATGATTTCCCTTTGCATTCCATATATGGTCAGCCATGCCTGACTTTTCTATTTCTCCTCGAACCACTGTTTAACAGTGCTCTTCTAGTCTTACTTTCAGTGGACAGCATGTTTCACCTTTGTATACTTTGCCACAGCTGCATGGGATTGAATACATGCAATTCTTGGTCAGGTTGTATTCTGTTGGGGGCCTTGACTCAGAGGAGATTTATACAAGAGTTGATTCACTCCTGAATGTTGTACTGATGTCATAAGGATTAAATATATTTTGAATCTTTTCAGCCATGTCTTTGACATAGGGCAGACAGACTGTGGTAAGTTTTCAGGTATCATCTTCTGTCTTGCGATTCAGATTTCTTATAGCTGACGTTATGCTCTCAGGATAATGGTTATGATGGAGGGTATCTCTTAAGCTATCCATTTCCTTCTGGTATACCTCATCACTGCTGATGGCTTTTGCCCGTTGTTGTAAGCAACAGATGATTCCTTTCTTTACATTGTATGGATGGTGGGAATTGAAGTTGAGATACTGTCCAGTAAAGGTTGGCTTTGTTGGATTTTGTGTAAAGTATTCAACTCTGTTACAAGATGAATGCAAGAATAAAACTAAAGTTTGGTAGGTGGCTTATATGGAGCTTTGGATTGTTCCATTATGAACCCAGGCAAGTTCATTTCCTGAGTTCTGATTGGCTGTTGGATTTCAGGGTGAGTAAGAACATGGATAAGTACCCACTCTTAAGCCATCACTTTGCATTATGCCAGCAGCATGCAAGGACTGTATCTAAGTTAAAAGCTTGCATGTTGTTCTCGTCTGCTAACTCAACGGTAGTTAGAACCCCACTGCGATGGTGAGTATCATATTGTTTCTATATCTGGAGGATAACTTCTACAGGCTTATGGCACACAGATGAACTGAATCCTTACTCTGTGCGGGTTATTAACACAGCCAGGAAGAACAATTTGTTGTCTTGTTCTTTCTCCATCGTGAACAGTATAGATGGACAGATTGAATTCACATGATCCATTAGTATTTGAACATCTTCCTAATGGGGCCAGAGAATAAATATGTCATCTACATTTCTAAGCCACATTGATGGCTTTAGTGGTGTAGATCCTAAGGCTATCTCTTAAAAGTATTCCATGTATATACTGGTTAACACTAGGGACAATGGTGATTCCATAGCCAGGCCCTCCTCTTGTCGGTATATGTCAAAACCCATCTCAAAGTAGTTTGTTTCTACACTGAAAGTCAGCATCTCTATCAGATTATCTATTGGGATACATGTGTGTTCTTTCAAATCTGAATCTGCAGCTAACATATCCCATACCACTGTTAGAGTCTCATCAGTGGATACCTTTGTGAATAGACTCACTACATCTAGACTCACCATTTAGTTGGAATGGATGGGGGCATTTTTTTTTTTCAAAAAGTTCTTGACATATGATGAGGATTTACCTGTCCATGGAGTGACTATCTCAACTAGGTAACGGCTCAATAGGTGACATGCTGAACCTTGACAGCTGACAATGGGTCTTAATGGAAGGTTGTATATGTGTGGTAGCTTGCTGTAGTGTTGAACTAACTGTCTGTATTTCTTCTGTGGTATAAGGTCCTTGTTCTTGCTAAGGATCTGTGACAGTTTCCTTTCTTCAGAGTTGGGTTCTTTTTAACCTTGCAGTAGCCACTGTTTTCAATTAGGTCTGCCAATTTGTTGGAGTATTCAATCTTATCCATCACCACATTATCATTGCCTTTGTCTGTTGGTAGTATTATGATGTTCTCATCATGTAGTGATTTGCTGGCCAGTCTTTTCTCCTTTGTGATGTTCGGTTTTGGAAGCTTTGATTTCTTTAATACCTGCCTCACCTTCTATCTTAGCTCATCTGCTCATGCTTCAGGGATATTTAAGTCTGCCTCCTCAATTGGAGCTATCAGGTCTAAGTATGGAATCTGCTTGATGGTTGTAGTGGAGTTGAAACCCTTATTTAGCGCTGTCTTCTCTGAGTCAGTTAGCTGGCGTTTACTGATGTGCCCAATAGCAACCTATTTTTATCTGTACAAGCAAATATAAGAGTTTGGAAGATCAATAAAATCAATGTTTATTCAACATCAGTCGATTTTTGTGTCTTGATTTTCATCACCAGAAAAAAATTACCAAGGAGCAGCTACAACTACTTTTCGACTTGTGCAAAAATTTCCCCTTAAATAATTGATTTAATTTCACCTTAAATAATTGATTTAATTTCACCTTAAATAATTGATTTAATTAATCCTAATTCGTTTTTAAAATGAAAATGAGTCAATACTAAACATGAGTATGATGGCATTACCATTCTTTTTATATTTTTAAAAAAATAAAAGGTTAATTATTTTTGTTCCTTTTTCATATAAGAAATATGAATGAATAAAAAAAAATGATGTTCACACAAATACAGACACCATTATTCAATATATAAAATTTATATATAATAATAGTTCCGTGGAATCTGCAGTATTCGGATTTATTTAATTTATATTAATAATATTAATCCAGATTCCTTTATTTGATAATATAATATCATAAATTAAATGAATCTGAATTTATACTGACCCCCACCCCTCTTTAAAAAAACATCGGATTTATCTCCCTTTGTTTTTAGTCTTTTCGATGTTGATTAAACGAACTAAAAATATTTTTTCCTCGTTCTCTAAAGATGTATAGCTCTAAGGAAAAGAAATCAGACAAAAGAAATGAGAAAGAAGTAAGTATAACATTTTATTCTTATTATTTTCTTCCTTTATGAATAAAACAAAAATACGTATTGTCCAGAAAAAATAGTTTTCTGACGGAAAAGTGAAATAGACGTTTGTGTTTTTCCTTTGTGCTTTTAATATCCTATATAAAAATATTTGGAATCTTTAGAAAACTGATTGAATTATTTTTTAATTCATATTTTATTTTCGCTACTATCCGTGTTTATTGATGGGGGTGACATAAACAAACACCCCTCGAAATATTAGACCCGTGCTTTCAACTTACACCAAACAACCCTACCTTAACCATCATAGATTCAATAATTAATTTCAATGGTTAATTAAATGTATAGTAAGTTGGGTTTTTTGTTGTCCTGCCTCAAAATTTGCTACCGGTGACTGCTGAAAAACCAACCCAGCTGCGATTGAAGTCCGTAGCCGAAGCATTATCACTTGAAAGAAAACAACCAACTTAGGGCGTTTTTTTTCCCGACATTCAATTTACTAGAGACTGGCCTTTTTGTCGTTTGCTAGGAATTTTAAAAGCGAATTAAAAATAATTAAATCTATTATTTAAGGTCAAACTTTGTCTAAATCGATAAGTAGTAACATAATAACCATCATTAAAAAAAGAAAAATATCATTACATATGCAGTTTATTTTTGATAGATTTAAAACTATTTGTTTTGGTCAATTTCGACGCGATCCGCCATTCAGCCTCTTTTTCAATGGTTTTAGGCGCTTGTTTACAATTTTAAAATAACATTTGGGATAGAAAACATTTTTTTACCAAAAATCAGGTAATTATCCGATTTTAATGAAATTTTCAGTATTGATTTAACAATTAATGAATTTTATAATGCATCAGTTATTTTATTTCAAAACTTTAATTTAGTATTTTTGCTATGAAAAATTAATATATAAAATTAATTTAAAATAAAAATATTCGGATTCTAAGTTTAAAATGTTATATTTTTAGATTCAAAACTGACCTGTTTTAATATCCAGAATATAATAGTATTGAGATCCCACTCCCACAATTATTTAATTGATTTGGACTAAATTGATCCCCAAATTCAAACCCACTTCACTCAATTTCACTTTTTATTGTTTCTTGAAATACATTTTCTGAACAGAAACAAAAAATTGAATCTTCTCTTAATGAAATCTATCTTGAATAAACAATTTCATTTATTTTAATAAAATTGGTCTTTTTTAAGTAAAATATAACTCATTGTAATTATTATTAATAATTAATCTCTCTCGTTTTATTGATCTATTTCAAAACTGACCTGTTTTCATATCCAGAATATAATAGTAGTGGGATCCCACTCTCACAATTACTTTAATTGATTTGGACTAAATTGAGCCCCAAATTGGAATCCGCTTCACCCAATTTCACTTTTTATTGTTTCTTGAAATATATTTTCTGAACAGACACATTAAGCTACACCAAAATCAATAAATTGAATCTTCTCTTAATGTAATCCATCAAACCCTGACCTAATTCAAAACTGACCCCCTTTTCATTTTATTGACCTGCTTTCATACCCAGAATATAATAATAGTGGCATCTCACAAACACTTTAATTAGAATTCCCAATTGATTTTTTATTTTGGTTTGTTGTTATTTAATCACATTAGTTATATAGACCTCTGTAAATGGAGTGGAGTTCAAAACTGTTTGAACTATGCAAATATCCCCAGTGGTTCAATAGTTAGGAGAATTTAAAGCCCCAAAATTCAGAGTACAAAAGTGGACATGGCTTTTTTTAAAAGAAATCAAATGTTGGACCGATTCAAAACAAGAAATTCAGTAATATCTTCAGCATTTCTTTATTTTTGGAGCAATTTTGATAAAATTTTGCATTCTTATGTAAAATTGTATGTTCTTTCTGATTGAATGTATCTTGTGTTTGCTACATTAATAAACAATTAAATTCATTTCAATAAAACTGTTTTTCCTTAAATTATTTTTTCTGCTTTGAATGATTTTTATTAAAAATATGTGAAAATGATTTACATGTAACACCTGAATTATTCCGTAGGATTTTCATTATTATTATTATTTCACTCCTTGTGAGTTTTTCACATCAGCGTTAGCTGGTGGTTTTCCACTGGAGTTTGTGTAACAAGTCTCCTCAGGTCTCCAGTAAATCTTCTGAGTATTCTATCCGATATCAGCAATGCGGTTATCTGGATTGTCTCAATTCTTCCTCTGATTTCCATTATTATTATTATTATTATTATTATTATTATTATTAATTTAAATGGGATTTACTTATCCATTTAAAACAAAAGAAATTATTAATCATTTGTTCCTACATTCCATTTTGATTTTTATAATGCCTGAATTATTCCATGGGATCATCTTTATTTATTTATTATTATTATTATTATTATTATTATTATTACTTTAAATGTCATTTACTTATCCATTTGAAACAAAATAATTATTATTGTCCCTAGGTACCTGTTTTGTTCTACATAAAATAAGTTAATTTTCCAATGTTTCATTCAGTTTAAGATGATAAAATGTTTGCCACAAGTACACTTCTTTTATTTGCTAAATTTCATCATTTAATTCTGATAAATCTTTGTTAAGATTAGAAAAAAATGTTGTATTTATATTAAATTCCATTAAATTTATTTCATTATTTGTTGAATTGTTGAATAAGAAATTTCTTCATGTTTATGTACCTGTTATGCAGTTAATTGAATTATGAACTGATTATAATGTTATGGTATCCAAAAATTCCTGAGTGATATTTTTAAAACAATACTTTAATTCTCATTTCTTCACAGATATCAACTTCATTGGAAAAGAAGAGTTTTAAAATTGGCACATTTTAACAAGGATCAGAACTGAAAACAGATATGGAAACACATGGTGAAGCGGAAGTATTTTCTTGTAAAATATGTGGATCTACATTTCCAGTGAGTTCTAGTTTGAAAGCACACATGAAATCACACACTGTAATGAAGGTATTTTCTTGTGAAGTCTGTGGATCCGGATTTTCACACAGTTCCCGCTTAAAATATCACATGCGATCACACACTGGAGAGAAGCCATTTTCTTGTGAAGTTTGTGGATTAGCATTTTCTACGAGTTCCAATTTGAGAAGCCACATGCGAACACACACTAGAGAGAAGCCATTTTCTTGTGAAGTCTGCGGATCAGCGTTTTCTACGAGTTCCCATTTGAGAATCCACATGCGAACACACACTGGAGAGAAGCCATTTTCTTGTGAAGTCTGTGGATCAGCATTTTCTACGAGTTCCCATTTGAGAATCCATATGCGAACACACACTGGAGAGAAGACATTTTCTTGTGAAGTCTGTGGATCAGCATTTTCTACGAGTTCCAATTTGACAAGCCACATGCGAACACACACTGGAGAGAAGCCATTTTCTTGTGAAGTCTGTGGATCAGCATTTTCAAAGAGTTCCAATTTGAATATCCACATGCAAACCCACACTGGAGATAAGCCATTTTCTTGTGAAGTCTGTGGATCAGCATTTTCTACGAATTCCACTTTGAGAATCCACATGCGAACACACACTGGAGAGGAGCCATTTTCTTGTGAAGTCTGTGGATCAGCATTTTCTACAAGTTCCGTTTTGAGGATCCACATGCAAACACACACTGGAGAGAAGCCATTTCCATGTAAAGTCTGTGAATCAGCATTTTCCAAAGGTTCTGATTTGAAAATCCACATGCGAATACACACTGGAGAGAAGCCATTTTCTTGTGAAGTCTGTGGATCAGTATTTTCTAGGAAATCCGATTTGACAAGCCACATGCGAACACACACTGGAGAGAAGCCATTCTCTTGTGAAGTCTGTGGATCAGCATTTTCACAGAGTTCCCATTTGAGAATCCACAAGCGAACACACACTGGAGAGAAGCCATTTTCTTGTGAAGTCTGTGGATCAGCATTTTCTACGAGTTCCCAATTGAGAATCCACATGCGAACACACACTGGAGAGAAGCCATTTCCATGTGAAGTCTGTGAATCAGCATTTTCTCAAAGATCTGATTTGAAAATCCACATGCGAATACACACTGGAGAGAAGCCATTTTCTTGTGAAGTCTGTGGATCAGCATTTTCCACGACTTCCAATTTGAGAATCCACATGCGAACACACACTGGAGAGAAGCCATTTTCTTGTGAAGTCTGTGTATCAGCATTTTCACAGAGTTCCCACTTAAAAAGTCACATGCAAAAACACAAACTTAAAAAAAGTACCTTGAAACAATACCTGACAAACCTAGCTGCTATGAGGTGCAAATAACCGCTATCATTGGTACACGCTACATTCTAAAACGATCATTAAGATACAAATACTTTTATAAAATAATTTTTAAAAATTGTTAACGGAAAATAAAAACAGAAAAGAGAAGTAATTTTCTCGTGAAGTCAGTGGATTTGCACTTTTGCGGGGTTCAAGTTTGAAATTACACATGAATACACACTTTTATCGTAGTTCTGATATGAAAGTCCCCTTGCAAATACATACTGGAGAGAAGCCATGGCAATAAACACTATAACAATCTTGGTTTCTAAAAATTGTTAAAAAAAAAAGAGAAATCATTTTGTTGTCAAGTCTTTGCATCTAAGATCTAACAAAAATAATAAACCCTCTTCATGATTCTGATTAAATTGATTCAGAAGACAGCCGTGTTGGGAAGGATTTTATTCAAAGCCTATGTATTTCAATGTAGCGCCTATGAAAAGTGAAGACTGTATCGTACTACTAGCAAAATAGGACAAAAGAGGAAGAAGGGGCAGATGTGTGTCCACTGATAACTTAAGGAATTCACATATGATAATTACATACTGGTGTGAAGTTAAAGAGTTTTGCTATTTCGCGATAGTGTTATCTGGTTTTCACCAATGACATTCTTAGTAGTAATTCTGTGTGCTTGGTAAAACTAGAGCGGATATTTGATGAGCAACTGACAGTTTTATTAGATTCACTTTGGCTCCAGAATTAATAGTCGTTTTTATTGGTGGTGCTTGTGTAGAATGTCAACAAGTAGGGTGACCAACCCGTTTGTATGCACTGAGAACAACATGATACTACTACGGTGTCCTCCTCAGATTTGTGTTCATGGGTAGTAGTTGCTATCATGCAAGACTTGAACTTAAAAACTCAGTTATTTTCAGGTAGATATCTACAGGTGCTAAAGAAGTGATGAGTGTCTTTTACTCCTGTTGAGCATATAGGGGGCACAATGTGTTTTTAGACCATTGCTGGGTCTGATTGGTGTAAGGTCTTTTAGTTGTGAGTGGCTTGATGGGTGTTGAACGTAGAACCTTTGCCTCCTTGGTGGTATGTACTTCTTCAATGAGTGACAAAAGAACTTGAGATATCTTTGGTTTTATAGAAGCCAATGTCCTTAACTTAATGGTATTGGGTCAAACGCAAAGGATCCTAGTGTTACTAGCAAAATAGGACAAAAAGGCAAGAAGGGGGAGACACCTGTCCACTTACAGCTTAAGGAATCCACATATGCAAATTCCATACTGGCAGAGGATACAAAATCAGGGTCTAATTCAACAGTACATTAGTACAATTTCTGAGTAAAGTGAAACTAAATTGAATATCTTGTGTCAAAATATAAATTAAACTTTGGGTCTAGGGTCAGAAAATAGTATAAGTTCTGCCGCCCGTTTTCAAAGGAAGTGATGTTTTCCACCTTTGTTAAACACCATTGCTTAGGGCCTCTAATTGTCACCATTTTTAGCTTTAATGGCTCTGTAAGATGTTTTTTTGAAAAATATAATCTTAGAGATTGTATGAAATAGCGGGTTTCTATGTTAATTTACTGCCACATGCCAATGCAAAGTGAAGACAGTATCGGGCCGAACACAAAAGATCCCAGTGTTACTAGTGAAATATGACAAAAGAGGAAGAAAGGCAAGAGGCCTGTCCACTTATATCATAAGGAATCCACATACATATGCAAATTGAATATTAGTGCAGCCGGTTTGTGTGTGATCACTTTGATTGAATTCCACTGACTGACTTTATAATTCAATTTCTTGGTTCACGATAATGGTTGGAAGTGACATTTCTCTCCCTCAACCAATCAGCAATCTTGTGTCTATTGACTTTTGTTTTAACTTGGTTAACATGGTTAAAGTGTACTTAAGAAATGTAGATTGCCTGTCTATGAGACACCCACGTGTATCTTTTAGATAGTAGATGTCAATTGTCTGCATCACTTCTTCTTTTTACTTTCAAACATCAACACATTCATGTGATAATAATAAAATGAATTTATTAAAAATTGTCTCTAAGGTTGTATTTTTGAGCTGAGAAGGTTATAATACTTGGTGGAAGCTATGTTATGGTATAAATTACTGTCACCATATGAAGGATTAGAGCTTGCGTGGACTGAAGCAAAATTAAACACAATAAAAAGATTATATTTGTTTCAGAGGGTTATAAAGTGTAATGGTTAATTATAAATTGTTCTTTGATTATTTCATTTCTTGGAAAGGCCTATGTATGAATGATTATTTCTCAACAGGATTTTCATTGTAACTTGGATATAAATCTTTCACCAGCAACAAGTTACAAATATGTTTTTATCATCAACTATCATATTTTTTTTCTACTAACTGATGAACAATAAATGGAGTCAAGATTTATCTTTGTTTTATGAGAAATGTCTATTTTACTGTAACCAGTGTAACTTTGTGTCTGTGTGTCTGTGTTTAATTTGCTCTGTTATTGAAGGAAAAATAATACATGAACTTTAAATGTTTGGGCTTTTTACCTTTCCAGTAAAAATGAGGAAAGTTTTTTTCTTTTTTTTTACATATGGAAAGTTGTTTTTTACATATGCTTTCTGTGTACTAATAAATGGCAATCTTGTGATATATAATTTGCTTAATGATTTTTTATATTGATTTTTAGTGGGTTATAAAGTGTAATGGTTGATTACAAAGAGTTCTTTGATTATTTCATTTCCTAGGAAGGTATGTGTATGACTAGTTATTTCTCAATAGAACCTTCTCAGAATTTTTCCCAATCAACTAGGGACAAAATATTTTTCTATCAGCCACTATTCTGTGATATTATTGGTAGAAATGTAACTTTCTCAATCTAATCTTGAAAAAATTGAAACATTCAATATTGCCAGACTTTCGATTTTCATAGTAACTTGAATATAGAAAATTCAAAGACATCAATTTTACTATAAAAAAAAAGATTATTTTTGTTACAGTGCGTTATAAAGTGTAATGGTTGATTACAAAATGTCCTTTGTTTATTTCATTTCCATGGAAGGTCTATGTATGACTAATTATTTCTCAATAGGATTTTCTCTGTAACATGGATATAAAAATTTTCCCCCAGCAATAAGTGACAAATATTTTTCTGTCATCAACTATTATATTTTTCCTATCAACTGCAATAAATGGAATCTGCATTTATCTCTGTTTTATGTGAAACATCTATTTTATTGTAACAATATTATATTGGTTTCAGTGGGTTATAAAGTATCATGTATAGCTTATAAATAAACTTAAATGTATATTAAATACCACACTTGTTCTTAATGCATTACTTTTTCCCCATTTTTTTAATGAAAAAACTTAAAATACCTAAATGATTCAATATTAAGGATTTAATCATTGATGGGAATCTATTAAACTTTCTACTATTGATAATATTAAAACAGACTACATCATATTAAACCATTAATACAATGTGCAATGTGCATTCTGTGTACAAACATACTATTCATCACACTCTTGGGATATGTAATTAGCATAATGATTTTAATAAATAACTGTCATGTATTATTCATTTGTATTTTTTATGTTTTATTTTCATTTATGTAAATAATAGTTGTGTGTATGAATTTTATAAGAAAGCCATTATGAAAAGAGAATAAACTTCTAAAATGAGAAATTTTTGAAAATTCTTTGTGATGACTATAATAAAAACAAAAACAAATCCTCATACATACACACAAACATATGGTAACTCTCTTCATATATATTATATATATATATATATATATATATATAGTATCACCCAGGTTCCATTGTAGAGATGTATTTGTATATAAAAGTCTGAAATTAGTGCATAATCTATGCGGTTGCATAAGATTATTGCCAATCCCCTGTATTTCTGAAGGGATGGCCCTTTTCATATCATTTCCATGGAATATTACAGAAAGCCCGCGAAATACGTGAAGTCACGTTTGACCTGGTTGGGTCTTCAGTTTCAGCTTGGACGTCAGGCAGATAAGATATGTCTGCTTAGCTGGGACTCACCTGCATACGCACACTATGTTTAGTTACATGAAATGTTTAGTTAAGTAAATAAAAGCTTATGAAAATAACATGGTTTTGTGGTTGATGAATGTCTTGGCAATGACTGACCTAGAAGACCAGACACAAAGTCCCCAAGACTAGGTCCAGGCGCTGGAAGAAGAACGTAAGATACCAAAGATGAACAGAAGAAAAATAGAAGTAAAAAGAAGACTATACAACACATACACACAAACATATGGTAACTCTCTTCATATATATATATATATATATATATATATATATATATATATATATATATACATATATAGTATCACCCAGGTTCCATTGGAGAGATGTATTTGTATATAAAAGTCTGAAATTAGTGCTTTTTATGTAATGAACTCCCACAAGCAAAACTCCCCACTGACTAATGGAAATGTTGAGGCCTTGATAGGTGACAGGTTAAAGCTTTTTATTTTAGTATCACATTTCTAGAGCAACAGGGGAGAAGTGTTTTCAGGGTTGAATGTTTATAGAAGCTCTCTTTTATAAGGCCTTCAGTATAAATTTTAGAAGATATAAGGAGTTCATATCTTCCTGTGAAAGATGGTTTGGAAACCCACTGAAATGGCCAGCCTGATTTATTAAAGAATCAATAAACATGGGACCCAAATTATAAATGCTGGTTTGTCCCCTTTTTTTAGTTTAGTTTCTTTGAATATAATAATACTTATTTGCACAGTTATATGCTATCAGATATTCCTATTTAATTTAATGCTAATAATTGTTCTCAATTATATGGATTAAATTAATCATTCCTAATTAATAATAATCCTTTTTTGCACAGTTATATGCTATCAAGTATTTCTATTTGATACTAATAAGTTGTTCACAATTATATGGTTTAAAATAATCTGTTATCAAGTATTCCTATTTAATACATGCATCCAATGGTAAAGTTCCAATTTTGGAACTCTGGGGTGAGGGAAATACCTTGCCATTACTCCCAGGTCCACTTTGAACCGGAGTGGGTGTTGGGATATTTTGGAATATATGGTGTGCTCCAATTCCCCACCTGAATTTATAGACTAGCCGAGATCACATGGTTTATTCCTTCACCAATCACCAGCCATAATGCATGGCTGATACACTACTTAAACACTGATACTGGCCATAGTTCTACTTGTAATCATTGAGGAGGAACTTACAATACTCAGGATTTTTTTACCAGAGGATTACCAAGGATCCAATTCCACTGGACAAGTGCTCTTGTTTAAGGCCTTCAGGATGGCCCATAAGATTGTAACTGGTTATGCGCCTAGGAATGTGAGGATCTTCTGCAATGGCGAAGAGTCGAGCTATGAACTTTGGGAGGCAAAGTTTCATGGCTATTTAAGAACACTTCAACTACATAATATAATATACGCACCATCAGACCCATATTTTGTAGAAAAGAATGCGACAATATATGCTGAATTGTTCCAATGTTTGGATGATCAAAGTCTTTCATTGGTAATGTGGGAAGCCAAAGATGATGCCAGAAAAGCCTTAGAGATTTTAAGGTCCCATTTCTTGTCAAAAGCAAACCTCGAATCGTTGGATTGTATAGTGAATTAAGTTCTTGGAACAGAACTGACTATGAATCCATTATGGATTACATAATAGGACAGAAAATATTGTTATTACTGATGACTTATTAATCGCCATGGTTTTGAAAGGATTGCCTTTTACCATGGTGATAACTCAAAAAGATAAAATTTTGACATTTACTGAGCTATGAATAGGCAGAGGGTATGTACTCTAAAGAAATAAATCATGGGATCTTACAAATGAAAACCCAATTTAAAAATGGTAAAACCTGGAATCCCTACTATGATTGTAAATCAACAAATTATAGCAATTATTATATTAGTAATTATGATAAACCTTACAATGGTAACAAGAAGACTAATGCTTTGCCGCTGAGGAAAACAAATATTACATGTTATATTTGCAATAAAAAAAGGCCATAAATCCTATAACTGTAAAAATAAAAATAAGGATTTTTGTCAGAATATTAAGACATATCCCCCCGCCAAAATTTATTTTGCTGTCAGTTATGACATGCTATCAGCCATAATGTGTGGCTGATACACTACTTAAACACTGATACTGGCCATAGTTCTACTTGCAGTCATTGAGGAGGAACTTACAATACTCAGGATTCTTTACCAGATGATTACCAAGGATCAGGATTCTTTACCAGGTTTACCAAGGATCAGGATTCTTTATCAGAGGACTACCAAGGATCCAATTCCGCTGGACAAGTGCTCTTGCTTAAAGCCTACAGGATGGCCCATAAGATTGTAACAGTGGGTGCCATCTATGGCCTAAATAGGAAAAAATGAGTTTTAAAGATAATTTTTGAATACCCATCAAGAATAAGTTTTAAAAAATGTCTTCAGCATAAAATAACCAAACATGGGTTGACATGCTGTAAAAATCCGACCAACCAACCATTCATCCAACCAACAGCCACCATTCAACCAACCAACCATTCAACGAACCAACGAACCAACCAACCATTCAACCAACCAACCAACCAACCATTCAACCAACCAACCAACCAACCAACTAACCATTCAACCAACCAACCAACCAACCAACCAACCATTCATTCAACCAACCAACCAACCATTCAACCAACATACTTAATATTATTAAGTTGTTTACAATAATATGGTCTGAAGTAACTATTCTTACTTATTATTTTTGCACAGTTGTATGCTATCAATATTCATATTTAATACTAATAAGTTGATCACCCATATATGTTTTAAAGTAACTATTCATATTTAATAATAATCTTTTTTGTACAGTTATATGCTATCAAGTAATCCTATTTATTCCTACTAATAATTTTCAGAAAAGGCCAAATTATGAGCAATCCTATTATTTTATGTAATTGTAATCGAATCGTAACACCTGAATTTTGATGTTTGATAAAACCCAAATGAAGGATTTCTACAGAGTGAAACTGTGAGCAGTGGCAATGATGGGGGTACTCCACACTCCCCAGAGCTCTAGAAATAGAGCCTCACCACTGCATGCAGTTTAGTGTCATATTTAGAACATTCTCTTTTTGTGAGGGAGGGATTTTACCTTTTTTTTCAGGGAATACAATCAGTATATTCTAAGCTGTGCCAACCGGGTTATCCACTTCCCTTGTTACCTGGGATCAAGTGATAACATTGCAAGTTTTCCTGTAACATTACAATTGTTCAAGTAGAATAAGCTCACTGAACATTACCCTACTGCAGTGAATAAATAAAGTATTAATTCATTTAAAAATCAGATATAAGTTTGCACAATGAATAAAAGAAAAATAAGGACATCAAATTGAATTTATTATCTTTAAAGAAAAAAAATCCTTTAAAAATAAATAACTTTAATATCAATCAAGAATATTCTGTATCCTCAGAAGACCCACATATTTTCCAAATAATGTTTTGTATGAGAAAGATTTCAATTTTATCAAAATAAATTTTAGTGACAGTGTTCATTAGGGACCTTCAATTGGACATGTATATTTTTTCCCAATATTTAACACTGTGAAACTTGAATAAATGTTAATATTATCATCAAAATTTAAGAAAGACTCCTGAGGTTTTTTAAAAAATTTCAGCTCACAAAAATAATGAAAATTATGAACGAAAAGAATGTGTACATTTTCACACCATTACATCAGTTGAAATTTAACGTAGCCAACAACTTGAGTCTTTTCAAAAGATTCTACTTATTCACCTTTAGATTAATTTATGTTTAGAATAGTTTTTTCCTAAAAATATGAAGGGAAATATTTTTTATGAGGTCTCCATTCCCCTATTTCATTTTATGAAATCTGAAAAAATGAAGTCTTTTCTTCAAATGGTCAAAGGTCGAGCCCCCTTTCCCCCCATTCTGAATTGATAAAAACAAATTTTCAAGTTGTTTTTTTAATAAGCTAAGATAATCATTATAAAACTAAGTCGTTGAAAAATAACTTGGTGAAAATTTCATTAAAACTGGACAATTCTATGATTTTTGGTAATTGTTTTAAAATTAAGAAATTAAAAAAATATATATTGTCTCCATTGGCAATTTTTGAACTTGACTAGTCTGAATAATGATATAAGAAGCTTTATGAATTTCTATCACTGATTTATTTTAGTAAAAAAAAATCCATGAATTCTGAAATAAAAAGTGCTAAAAATGTCAATATTATTATTTAAAAACTTTTACTTGCTTTTTTAATTAATATATACTATATTCTATTGAACTGCCAAGTAAAGAAATAGCCTAAAATGATCATGTGACATTTTTGGAAGTCCCTAGTGTTCATTTAATGTAACTAAGAAGTTATAATGTACCATCATTGTAATGAAAAACAAAATTAGTCTTGAAAATAAATAAACTTCTTTTTTTTTTTTTGATGACTGCAAAAAAAAAAGAAAAAGATTTTAACAATTTTTAATACTACGAATAAAACAACATGCTACATTATTTATTTTTTGAGTTTTAAGAAAATAACTTTTGAATTTTAAAATCACTTTTTTAGGGTAGTGAAATTATATTTTTTATTTTCTTTATTTTTCTATATATTCTTCGGGGTCTGATCTTTCAAGAAATGTAAAAATTAGGGACCGAGAATTTTTTTCTTTTTTTAAAATTCAAAGGTTGTCAAAACATTCTGAATTGATAAAAAAAAAATTTTCAAATTTCTTTAACTAATCGTTATAAAATTAAGTCGTCGGAAAATAATTCGGTGAAAATTTCATTAAAATTGGACAATTCCCTGATTTTTGGTAATTGTTTTAAAATTTAGAAATTTTTAAAAATGTTATAATTTCCCTTGGCAATCCTTGAAAATTTTACAATATTGAACATTTTTGCTAAATGAGAAAAACATTGGAATTATCTCCCTTGCGTAACGACCTCCAGAAAACCTTTCTGTATCGATTGCAAATTGACATCTCTTTTATTGCATCTGAACGACACTTAATTACATTAATTTTATTTAAAATATTACATTATTTTTCCTTTTCTCCAACGTTGTATATCCTTAAGCAAAAGAAATCAGACGAAAGTTTAAAAGAAAGAAGTAAGTATAACGTTCTGTTATTATCTTTCTTTACAAATAAAAAAATACGTAATTTGAAGGAAAACTTCTTTTGGTCGATAAAAGAAGTGAAATCTTTTTAAATTTCTGACAATACACCATTCTCTATTGATATAAAAAAATATCTAGAATCTTTTGAAAAATGATTTAATTATTTTTAAAAAATCTAATTCATGTCATCATTAAATTGATATTTTATTTCCACTACTAACCGTGTTAATCGGTGGGAGTGACATAAACAAAGACCCCTCCCCCCATCTTTGGCCTGTTTAAACTTTAAACTTTAAACCGATTAAATTTCCGTCAAATCTTTTTTAAACAGTTTTACTATAAATATAATTTCACCAAATGAATTTGAAAGATTTTGAAAAATTGTAAATTTGAAAGATTAAATAAAGAGGAAAAAAGATTAATTTTCTGTATCGAGACCTTTTTATCAGATCGTAAATAATTGACAGAAATGTTAACAATATTTCAAATCATTTAAAATATTTATGAATGTAAAAGTCCATTTTTTGCTACCAACTTTGTGTTTTTATCTTTTAATTAAACCAACATTAAAACGTCAGATACGATAGACAAAATCTGTTCAAAAGATTTAAAGTAGGTATGTGCAGAATCGCAAAGAAAGGAAATGTTTATTTTTTATTTAATTTTTTTACAAACTATTACCAAAATCAGGAAATTGTCCTATTTTAATTAAATTTTCACCAAATTATTCATTAAAGAGTCAATTTTATAATGAATAGCTTATTTAATTGTAAAAAAAGAAAACTTGAAAAAAGTTTTTTTTTTATCAAATTAGAATATTTTAGGCATACCCAATTTGTCGTCTGCTTTCATTTTAAAAATGAATTGAAATTAATTAAATCGATTATTTAAGGTCAAATTTTTCTTCAAGTCGAAAAAACATTATGAGCATCAGTCAAAAAACCAAAATAATATTACAAATTTAATTTATTTTTAATACATTTTAAACTATTTTTTCGGTCAATTTTGGCAGATTATCTTGAACATGACCACTGTAAGTCGTTGAGG
The DNA here is from genome assembly GCA_023376005.1 of Doryteuthis pealeii. NCBI lineage: Eukaryota > Metazoa > Mollusca > Cephalopoda > Myopsida > Loliginidae > Doryteuthis > Doryteuthis pealeii. The sequence goes on from CM042151.1 coordinate 100,574,772, forward strand.
TGGCCCAAAGTCGTTATCAGCCAATCAGCGAGGGAGTCTATCCCCTTTTCACTAGCGCTAGACCAAGGAGATTGTTTTTGCGTCTGAGGTGGGCCACCACACCTACCATCAGCTCCTTACTTTACCACACAGATCACCATGCTACTCATATGTTGAGTTTGCGAGGGCCAGTATTGAACTAAGAACCTTGAGGTTTCTAGCCAAACGCTCTACTGGCTGAGCTAACCCGACCCTTAGTTGCCGTGAAATCCACATTTACAAAATAAATTTAATCCCCTTTGTTTGCTTCAGTTCAACAACTAAAAAATATCCAGGAGTTATTCTGAAACTCCACCACATTAAAAAAAAGAAAATGATAAATTCTTTTTTAAAAAAATCATTGAAAACCAATAATCGGTTATTACATAATGCGCAAGAAAACAATTTTATGTCAAATAGAGCCACCTATACATTTAAAAGTATAATTGTCTAAGAGAGATAATATGTAAATTTGCAGTTTTCGTTCTAAAGAAACAGACTCTGTTGTAAAGTAATTTTTTTCCCAATTGGATAATTTGATATTTGAATTAACTGTTTTTCTTTTTTAACAACTTTATAATTTTTTTTTGCAAGATTAAAAAAAAAAGTTAAAAAATATTTACTTTTGCTTCTTCAATATTGTCTAAACTGATCATGAGATATGATTTTGGTGATACCTACACAGTGTACTACTAGGACCAACATGGAGATTACCTGTCATAGGAAAAATGGTCAAGGCCACTTGGCCAGAGAATGCAAGAGATCAAGAAAAGGAACATGTTGCTGACATAGTCAACAGATTTCCACGCATCATAAATAATCTCTGTCCTGCAACAATTACCGGTGAGTAACTACAGTAATCCAAGCATGAGATGACTTTCATACCACACCAGACTGCCAAGATGAAATTCACAGGAACAAAATGGAGATATTTTCCTATGTGTACACAGGCTACCTGTCAGAACTAACTAAATTCTAATTCAAATTTCCAGGCATCATCTGAGCACATGACTCTCTAAGCCAATGAGAAGCTTCGTTCCAGATGACCCTAAGTTCAAGATTTGTCAATCAAACCATATGACTCAAACTGTATTTTTCCGCAGTTTTAGCATTATTTAAAATTATTTTACACTTCTTGGTCAAAATGATAGGCTATGCCTGTCCATTATCCAACAGTATGTTTTCTATTGAAATGAATCAATTTATTCATTATACATGAATTATTATTATTATTATTATTATTATTATCAATAATAATACTTTCATTTTTTTGTTGATTTTGTTGATTTCTTAGCATGAATTATATTCGATAATTTGCAGTTTATCAAAATATAAATTAGTTTTATTTTATCATTTTAATTTCAAATAATGTATGAATCTACTCTTTTTATTCTTTTAATAATTCTCTCATTTTTTTTCATTTACAGATAACATCGGGGAAGAAAAACTTTGGAATTTAAAAGGACGCATTCAACCATATATACCAAAAGAAAAACATATTCTTGCCAAGTGTGTGAATCTGCATATGGACAGCCCATAAGGCAATTTATTTTTCAGAGATTATACAGTTGATGAGTATTTTCCTTAAATTCATATTTCAAAGAACACCTGTTGAATGCAATCTTCTGTGAAGTCTGTTGATCAGCATTATCTAGGAAAGAGTATTTAAAAATCCATATGCAAACACAAACTGTAGAGAAACCCTTTCTTGTGAAGTCTGTGGGTCAGTATTTTCTAGGAGATCCTATTTGAAAAATCATATGCGAACACACACGGGAGAGAAACCCTTCTCCTGTGAAGTTTGTGGATCAGAATTTTCAAGAAGTGATGGTTTGAAAAGCCACATGAGAACACACACTGGAGAGAAACCATATCCTTGTAAAATCTGTGCATTAGCATTTTCAGAGAGGTCCAGTTTGAAATACCACATGCGAACACACACTGGAGAGAGACCATTTTCCTGTCAAGTGTGTGGAACTGCATTTCCCAGCATTCCAGTTTAAAATGCCACATGAACACACACACTGGAGAGAAACCATTTTCTTGTGAATCTGTGGAAAAAATTTTTCACAGCTTTCGAAATTGAAATGCCACATCAACACACACACAGGAGAGAAACCATTTTCCTGTGAAGTCTGTGGATCAGCATTTCTAGGAGTGAAAATTTGAAAAGGCACATGAGAACGCACACTGGAGAGAAACCACATTCTTGTAAAATCTGTGGATCAGCATTTTCAGAGAAATCAGCTTTAAAATACCACACACAATTACACACTGGAGAGAAACCATTTTCCTGTGAAGTCTGTGGTTAGCATTTACACAGAGTTGTTATTTGAAAAGACATATGCGAACACACACGGGAGAGAAACCATTTTCTTGTGAAGTCTGTGGGTCAGCATTTTCTACAAGTGGTTATTTGAAAACACATATGCGAACACACACTGGAGAGAAGCCATTTTCTTGTGAAGTCTGTGGATCAGCATTTTCACAGAGTTCCCATTTGAAATGTCACATGAACACACACACTGGAATTAAACCATTTTCTTGTGAAGTCTGTGGATCAGCATTTTCACAGAGGTCCCATTTGGAAAGTCATATGCAAACACATAGAGGGGATAAATCACTTTTTTGTCAAGTCTGTGGATCAGCATTTTCTCAGAGTTCTTGTTTAAAAATCCATATGCAAACACACACAGGAGAGAAATTATTTTCCTGTGAATTCTGTGGATCAGAATTTTTTCAGAGTTATGATTTGAAAAGTCATATGCAAACACACACAGGAGAGAAAATGACCAATGCAGATTCTGTCACTCAGCCATTGAAAGTCCAAGTCATCTAATTTCTGGTTGCCAGATCCTTTTGGCAGATGGCCACTACACTGCCCGCCATAACAAAGTATGCAAATACCTCCACTGGAAAATCTGGAAAAATGCAGCTTGAGAGAACACAGTACATCTGGGAACATGAGCCTCCACCAATAACATCAAATGGAAAGGTGACTGTGTTCTATTATAAAGTAATCCAGATAGGCAGATATATAAAAGACAAAGCCATTAAACCAGATATTGTCATCTGGGATAAACAAAAAAAAAACTGTTCTCATTATTGATGTAGCTGTCCCAAATGACTATGGCCTAAATAGAGCCGAGCGAGAAAAGATCACAAAATATCAAGACCTCAAGAATGACCTAAAAACAACTTGGTCACTGAAAGAAATAGACATCACACCCATTGTGATTGGGGCAACTAGGCTGGTGAAACAAAATCTTTAAAAAATACCTAGAAACAATACTAGGGAAGCCAAGCTGCTATGAAATACAAATAGCAGCTATCAAAGGAACATGCTCCATCCTAAAAAGATCATTAGGATATAAATACTATTTATAAAGAAATCAAGTGTTAGCCGCAGGACAGCGGCCACTTGACTTCTAAAAAAATCTAATAAGAAAATGAAACAAAAAAAGAGATAAAAGAGTATTCAGTGCAATGGCTCAAGAGAGGCAATCTACCCTATGATGAAGAACAAATCATTATAGCTGGGCAAGCCCTGGGCCTACTCACAAATGGATTCAAGAAAATGGCTAGAATACAAAAAATTGATCAATGCAGATTCAAATGGGAAGGTGACTGTGTTCTATGATAAAGTTATTCAGACAGGGAGATATATAAAAGACAAGGCCATTAAACCAGGTTTTGTCATCTTTTAAATAAACATGAAAAAAATGCTCTCATTATTAATGTAGCTGTGCCAAATGATTATGGCCTCAATAGAGCTGAGCGAGAAACGATTACAAGATACCAAAACCTCAAGAATTACCTAAAAACAACTTGGTCATTGAAAGAAATCAATATCATACCAGTTGTGGTAGGAGCAACTGGGTTGGTCAAGCAAAACTTGAAAAAATACCTTGAAATAATACCAGGTAAATCAAGTTGCTATGAAGTACAAATAGCAACTATCAAAGGAACATGCTCATCCTAAAATGATCCTTAGGATATAAAAATTATCTATAAAGGAATCAAGTGTGAAGTCTGTGGATCAGCATTTCTAGGAGTGTCTATTTAAAAAAAATATGTATATTCATACACACAGAGGAGAGAAACCATTTCCTTGTGAGTCATTTTGGCTAAATAAATAAATGCTACAATGATCCAAAAACTAAGAGAATGCTTATTGTAGCGTAGTCACAGTGCCATAAAAGCCTTATGTTCATTTTGTTTGTAGGCTGGGCACACACAAGCAACAACATTTTGATAACATTTTCAGCTGAATATAATTGTTTTAAAATGTATTAAAAAAAATTACATATGTAATATTGAATTGGTTTTTTTGGGTTTTTTTACTGATGCTCATTTATACTGTTTTTTTTTTTTTTTCGATTTTCAACAAAAATTTGACAGTGATAATTGATTAATTTTGAATTTGTTTTTAGAATGAAAATGAGCAGACAAATTTGGTGGTAGCCCATCAAATATGTACTTGTATTGTTCTCACTTTTTTAAAACAAACAATATATGTAGATATTATACAATACCCTCACCCCCCCTTCCCACTTTATCAGCACATCAATTTAGGATATTTTTCACCCACCACATTTAAAAAGAAAATTTTTGAGGATTTTTACAAATTTCAATAGCCATTTCTAAGAAAACACATTGCCCACCACCCCTCATACTGGAGGCATAAAATACTTTCATTTTTTTCAATGTTTTGTTTTTAAAATAAATCTAGCTTAAAAAAACATTTGATTTAGCCTTTTCTATAGATGGTTCCCATATATTCATCTATCT
>CM042151.1:100579680-100785535 GCA_023376005.1 Doryteuthis pealeii
GGAGACGGCTAGTTGGGTGCCGATAGATAGTTGGTCAGGCAGCGACGCGAAGGCAGGAACCCACCCAGTAATTAGTTTTTTTACTTTGTAAACCAGTTGTAACTTTTTGGTGTTCTTGTGGTGGGGGTTTTTTCCCTGTTGTTTTTTTAATTTTTTTTTTTTGCCTCTGTTAATTGAAGGGAAAAAAATTAATAACATTGGGGACCTTTTAGATATTTTTGGGCCTTTTTGCCCTGTTCCAGTAAAAAATTAAAGGAAAGTTTTTTTTTTCTTGTCTTTTTGTTTTAACATATGGAAATGTTTTGTGTTTTTTTAGGCATATGCATTGCTGTGGTACTATAATGGCAAATCTTTTGTTGTAATATGAATTGTTGGCTCTTAAGTGAATTTTTTTAGTATTGATTTTTAGTGGGTTAATAAGTGTTAAATGGTTTGGATTATGCAAAAGTGTGTTGTTCTTTTGATTAATTTCATGTTCCTAGGAAGGTAAATGTTGGTTATTGCTTAGTTCTTTATTTTTCTGTCAATAGAACCTTCTCTGAGAATTTTTCCCAAATCACTAGGGACAAATATTTTTTTCTATTTCAGCCATATTCTGTGAATAATTATTGTAGAAAATGTAATTTCTCAATCGTGTAATCTTGATAAAATTGAAACATTCAATATTGCTCAGACTTTGCGATTTTCATAGTAGGACTTGAATATAGATAATTTCAATCCGACATCAATTTGTTTTACTATAAAAAAAGAGTTATTATGTTGTTACGAGTGGGTATAAAGTTGTAATGGTTTTGATACAAATGGGTCCTTTGTTTATTTCATTTCCATGGAAGGTCTATGTATGACTAATTATTTTCATCAATAGGATTTTCTCTGTAACCTGGATAGTAAAATATGTTTCCCCCAGCAATAAGTGACAAATATTTTCTGTCAGTCGGCAAGCTATTATATTTTCCTATCAATGCAATAAATGTGATCTGCATTTATCTCTGTTTATGTGAAACATCTTATTTTATGTATAAATATTATATTGGTTTCAGTGGGTTGGTAGAAGTACTCGATGTATAGCTTATAAATAAACTTAAATGTTATTATAATACACAACTTGTTCTTAATGCTGACTTTTTTTCCATTTTTTTTTATGAAAAACTAAATCTAAATGATTCAATATTAAGGATTTAAATCATTGATGGGAAATCTATTAACTTTCTACTATTGATAATATTAAACAGACTACATATATTAAACCATTAATACATGTGCAATGTGCATTCTGTGTACAAACTACTATTCATCACACTCTTGGGATATGTAATTAGCATGATGATATTTTAATAAATACTGTCATGTATTATTCATTTTATTTTTTATGTTTTATTTTATTTAGTAAATAATAGTTGTGTGTATGAATTTATAAGAAAGCCATTATGAAAGAGAATAAACTTCTAAAATGAAGAAGTTTTTTGAAAATTCTTTGTGATGACTATTAAAAAAAAAAAAAATCCTCATACATACACACAAACATATGGTATCTCTTCATATATATTATATATATAGTAAGCACTCCAGGTTCCATTGTAGAGATGTATTTGTATATAAAAGTCTGAAATTAGTGCATAATCTATGTCGATTGGCATAAGATTATTGCACAATCCGACTGTATTTCTGAAGGGATGAAGGCTTTTCATATCATTTCCATGGAAATTACAGAAGCCCGCGAAATACGTGAAGTCACGTGGGACCTGGTTGGGCTTAAGTTTCAGCTTGGACGTCAGGCAGATAAGATATGTTGCTTAGCTGGGGACTCACCTGCATACGCACATATTTTAGTTACATGAAATGTTTGTTAAGTAAATAAAAGCTTATGAAAATAACATGGTTTTGTGGTTGATGAAATGTCTTTGGCAATGAACTGACCTAGAAGACCAGACACAAAGTCCCAAGACTAGGTCCAGGTGCTGGAAGAAGAACGTAAGATCCAAAGATGAACAGAAGAAAAATAGAAGTAAAAAGAGACTATACAACACATACACACAAACATATGGTAACTCTCTTCATATATATATATACATATATATTATTATTATATATTTATATACATATTATATACATATATAGTATCACCCAGGTTCATTGGAGAGATGTTTTGTATATAAAAGTCTGAAATTAGTGCTTTTTATGTAATGAACTCCACAAGCAAAATCTCCTTTGACTAATGAAAATGTGAGGCCTTGATAGGTGACAGGTTAAGCTTTTATTTTAGTATCACATTTCTAGAGCAACAGGGGAGAAGTGTTTTCAGGTTGAATGTTTATGAAGCTCTCTTTATAAGGCTCTTCAGTATAAATTTTAGAAGATATATAGGAGTTCATATTTCCTGGAAAGTGGTTTTGGAAACCCACTGAATGGCCAGCCTGATTTATTAAAGATCAATAAACATGACCCAAATTATAAATGCTGGTTTGTCCCCTTTTTTAGTTTTAGTTTCTTTGAAAATATAATAATACTTATTTGCACAGTTATATGCTATCAGATTTCCTATTTATTTAATGCTAATAATTGTTCTCAATTATATGGATTAAATTAATCATTTCCTAATTAATAATAATCCTTTTTTGCACAGTTATATGCTATCAAGTATTTCTATTTGATACTATATAGTTGTTCACAATTATATGGTTTAAATAATCTGTTATCAAGTATTCTATTTAATATATGCATCAATGGTAAAGTTCCAATTTTGGAACTCTGGGTGAGGGAAATACCTTGCAATTACTCCCAGGTCCACTTTGAACCGGAGTGGGTGTTGGGATATTTTGGAATATATGGTGTGCTCCAATTCCCACTGAATTATAGACAGCGAGGTCACGTGGTTTATTCCTTCACCAATCACCAGCCATAATGCATGGCTGATACACTACTTAAACACTGATACTGGCCATAGTTCTACTAGCAATCATTGAGAGAGGGACTTACAATACTCAGGATTTTTTTACCAGAGGATTACCAAGGATCAATTCCACTGGACAATGTGCTCTTGTTAAGGCCTTTCGGATGGCCATAAGATTGTAACTGGTTATGCGCGCCTAGGAATGTGAGGATCTTCTGCAATGGCGAAGAGTCGAGCTATGAACTTTGGGAGGCAAGTTTTCATGGGTATTTAAGAACACTTCAACTACACAATATAATTATACGCACCATCAGACTAAAGCGAGGACCCATATTTTGTAGAAAAGAATGTGACAATATATGCTGAATTGTTCCAATGCTTGGATGATCAAAAGTCTTTCATTGGTAATGCGGGAAGCCAAAGATGATGCCAGGAAAGCTTAGAATTTTAAGGTCCCATTTCTTGTCAAACAGCAAACCTCGATCGTGGATTGTATAGTGAATTAATTTTGGAAAGAACTGACTATGAATCCATTATGGATTATAATAAGGACAGAAAATATTGTATTACTGATGGCTTTATTAATCGCCATGAGTTTGAAAGGATTGCTTTTACATGGTGATAACCAAAAAGATAAATTTTTGACATTTACTGAGCTATGAATAGGCAGAGGGTATGTACTCTAAAGAAACAATCATTGGATCTTACAAATGAAAAACCAATTTTAAAAATGGTAAAACCTGGAATCCCTACTATGATTGTAAATCAACAAATTATAGCAATTATTATATTGAAATTATGATAAACCTTACAATGGTACAAGAAGACTAATGCTTTGCCACTGGGGAAACAATATTACATGTTATATTTGCAATAAAAAAAGGCATAAATCCTATAACTGTAAAAATAAAAATAAGGATTTGTCAGAATATTTAGACATATCCCCCGCAAAATTTATTTGCTGTCAGTTATGACATGCTATCAGCCATAATGTGTGGCTGATACACTACTTAAACACTGATACTGGCCATAGTTCTACTTGCAGTCATTGGGATTGCAGGAGGATTACAGAGGATTACCAGGATCAGGATTCTTTATTTATTGATCAGGATTCTTTTTACCAAGGATCAGGATTCTTTACCAGAGGATTACAGGATTCTTTACCAGGAGGTTTACCCTAAGGATCAGGATTCTTTATCAGAGGACTACCAAGGATCCAATTCCGCTGGACAAGTGCTCTTGCTTAACGCCTACAGGATGGCCCATAAGATTGTAACAGTGGGTGCCATCTATGGCCTAAATAGGAAAAGATGAGTTTTAAAAGATAATTTTTTGAATACCATCAAGAATAAGTTTAAAAAATGTCTTCAGCATAAAATAACCAAACATGGGTTGACATGCTGTAAAAATGTCGACCAAACCATTCACCAATAACCAACCAACCAACCATTCAACAACCAACCAACCAACAACCATTCAACCATCAATCAACCAACCATTCAACGAACATTCAACCAACTAAACCAACCAACCAACCATTCAACCAACCAACCAACCAACCAACAACCATTCAACCAACATACTTAATATTATTAATTGTTCAATAATATGGTCTGAAGTAACTATTCTTACTTATTATTTTTTGCACAGTTGTATGCTATCAATATTCATATTTAATACTAATAAGTTGATCACCCATATATGTTTTAAAGTAACTATTCATATTTAATAATAATCTTTTTTGTACGGTTATATGCTATCAAGTAATCCTATTTATTCCTACTAATAATTTTCAGAAAAGGCCAAATTATGAGCAATCCTATTATTCTATGTAATTGTAATCGAATCGTAACACCTGAATTTTGATAAAAATCCAAATGAAGGATTTCTACAGAGTGAAACTGTGAGCAGTGGCAATGATGGAGGTACTCCACACTCCCCAGAGCTCTAGAAATAGATCCTCACCACCGCATGCAGTTTAGTGTCATATTTAGAACATTCCCTTTTTGTGAGGGATGGATTTTACCTTTTTTTCAGGGAATACAATCAGTATATTCTAAGCTGTGCCAACAGGTTTATCCAACAGGGATATCGACTAGTTGCCTGGGATCAAGTGATAATATTGCGAGTTTTCCTGTAACATTACAACTGTTCAAGTAGAATAAGCTCACTGAACATTACCCTACTGCAGTGAATAAATAAAGTATTAATTCAGTTAAAAAAACAGATATAAGTTTGCACAATGAATAAAAGAAAAATTAGAACATCAAATTGAATTTATTATCTTTAAAGAAAAAAAGATCCTTTAAAAATAAATAACTTTAATATCAATCAAGAATATTCTGTATTCTAGAAGACCCACATATTTTCCAAATAATGTTTTGTATGAGAAAGATTTCAATTTTATCAAAATAAATTTTAGTGACAGTGTTCATTAGGGACTTCAATTGGACATGTATATTTTGTCCAATATTTAACACTGTGAACTTGAATAAATGTTAATTATCATCAAAATTTAAGAAAGACTCCTGAGGTTTTTTTTAAATTTCAGCTCACAAAAATAATGAAAATTATGAACGAAAAGAATGTGTACATTTTCACACCATTACATCAGTTGAAATTTAACGTAGCCAACAACTTGAGTCTTTTCAAAAGATTCTACTTATTCACCTTTAGATTAATTTATGTTTAGAATAGTTTTTTCCTAAAAATATGAAGGGAATATTTTTTTATGAGGTTCCATTCCCCTATTTCATTTTATGAAATCTGAAAAAATGAAGTCTTTTCTTTGTCAAAGGTCGAGCCCCCTTTCCCCCCATTCTGAATTGATAAAAACAAATTTTCAAGTTGTTTTTTTAATAAGCTAAGATAATCATTATAAAACTAAGTCTTTGAAAAATAACTTGGTGAAAATTTCATTAAAACTGGACAATTCCCTGATTTTTGGTAATTGTTTTAAAATTAAGAAATTAAAAAAATATATATTGTCTCCATTGGCAATTTTTGAACTTGACTAGTCTGAATAATCAGCTTTATGAATTTCTATCACTGATTTATTTTAGTAAAAAAAAAAAATCCATGAATTCTGAAATAAAAAGTGCTAAAAATGTCAATATTATTATTTAAAAACTTTTACTTGCTTTTTTAATTAATATATACTATATTCTATTGAACAGCCAAGTAAAGAAATAGCCTAAAATGATCATGTGACATTTTTGGAAGTCCCTAGTGTTCATTTAATGTAACTAAGAAGTTATAATGTACCATCATTGTAATGAAAAACAAATTAGTCTTGAAAATAAATAACTTTTTTTTTTTTGATGACTGCAAAAAAAAGAAAAAAGATTTTAACAATTTTTAATACTACGAATAAAACAACATGCTACATTATTTATTTTTTGAGTTTTAAGAAAATAACTTTTGAATTTTAAAATCACTTTTTAGGGTAGTGAAATTATATTTTTTATTTTCTTTATTTTTCTATATATTCTTCGGGATCTGATCTTTCAAGAAATGTAAAAATTAGGAACCGGGAATTTTTTTTCTTCAAATGGTCAAAGGTCAAAACATTCTGAATTGATAAAACATTTTTTTCAAATTTCTTTAACTATAAGCTAATCGTTATAAAATTAAGTCGTCGGAAAATAATTTGGTGAAAATTTCTTTAAAATTGGACAATTCCCTGATTTTTGGTAATTGTTTTAAAATTTAGAAATTTAAAAAAATATTATAATTTCCCTTGGCAATCCTTGAAAATTTTACAACATTGAACATTTTTGCTAAATGAGAAAAACATTGGAATTATCTCCCTTGCGTAACGACCTCCAGAAAACCTTTCTGTATCGATTGCAAATTGACATCTCTTTTATTGCATCTGAACGACACTTAATTACATTCATTTTATTTAAAATATTACATTATTTTTCCTTTTCTCCAACGTTGTATATCCTTAAGCAAAAGAAATCAGACGAAAGTTTAAAAGAAAGAAGTAAGTATAACGTTCTGTTATTATCTTTCTTTACAAATAAAAAAATACGTAATTTGAAGGAAAACTTCTTTTGGTCGATAAAAGAAGTGAAATCTTTTTAAATTTCTGACAATACTCCATTCTCTATTGATATAAAAACATATCTAGAATCTTTTCAAAAATGATTTAATTATTTTTAAAAAATCTAATTCATGTCATCATTAAATCAATATTTTATTTCCACTGCTAACCGTGTTAATCGGTAGGGGTGACATAAACAAAGACCCCTCCCCCCAATCTTTGGCCTGTTTAAAGTTTAAACTTTAAACCGATTAAATTTCCGTCATATCTTTTTTAAACAGTTTTACTATAAATATAATTTCACCAAATGAATTTGAAAGATTTTGAAAAATTGTAAATTTGAAAGATTAAATAAAGAGGAAAAAAGATTAATTTTCTGTATCGAGACCTTTTTATCAGATCGTAAATAATTGACAGAAATGTTAACAATATTTCAAATCATTTAAAATATTTATGAATGTAAAAGTCCATTTTTTGCTACCAACTTTGTGTTTTATCTTTTAATTAAACCAACATTAAAACGTCAGATACGATAGACAAAATCTGTTCAAAAGATTTAAAGTAGGTATGTGCAGAATCGCAAAGAAAGGAAATTTTTATTTTTTATTTAATTTTTTTACAAACTATTACCAAAATCAGGAAATTGTCCTATTTTAATTAAATTTGCACCAAATTATTCATTAAAGAGTCAATTTTATAATGAATAGCTTATTTAATTGTAAAAAAAGAAAACTTGAAAAAAGTTTTTTTTTTATCAAATTAGAATATTTTAGGCATACCCAATTTGTCGTCTGCTTTCATTTTAAAAACGAATTGAAATTAATTAAATCGATTATTTAAGGTCAAATTTTTCTTCAAGTCGAAAAAACATTATGAGCATCAGTCAAAAAACCAAAATAATATTACAATTTAATTTATTTTTAATACATTTTAAACTATTTTTTCGGTCAATTTTGGCAATTATCTTGAACATGACCACTGTAAGTCGTTGAGGTGGCCCAAAGTCGTTATCAGCCAATCAGCGAGGGAGTCTATCCCCTTTTCACTAGCGCTAGACCAAGGAGATTGTTTTTGCGTCTGAGGTGGGCCACCACACCTACCATCAGCTCCTTACTTTACCACACAGATCACCATGCTACTCATATGTTGAGTTTGCGAGGGCCAGTATTGAACTAAGAACCTTGAGGTTTCTAGCCAAACGCCTTACTGGCTGAGCTAACCCGACCCTTAGTTGCCGTGAAATCCACATTTACAAAATAAATTTAATCCCCTTTGTTTGCTTCAGTTCAAAAACTAAAAAATATCCAGGAGTTATTCTGAAACTCCCCACATTAAAAAAAGAAAATGATAAATTCTTTTAAAAAAATCATTGAAAACCAATAATCGGTTATTACATAATGCGCAAGAAAACAATTTATGTCAAATAGAGCACCTATACATTTAAAAGTATAATTGTCTAAGAGAGATAATATGTAAATTTGCAGTTTTCATTCTAAAGAAACAGACTCTGTTGTAAGTAAGTAATTTTTTTCCCAATTGGATAATTTGATATTTGAATTAACTGTTTTTCTTTTTAACAACTTTATAATTTTTTTTTGCAAGATTAAAAAAAAAGTTTAAAAATATTTACTTTGCTTCTTCAAATTTGTCTAAACTGATCATGAGATATGATTTTGGTGATACTACACAGTGTACTACTAGGACCAACATGGAGATTACCTGTCATAGGAAAAAGGTCAAGGCCACTTGGCCAGAGAATGCAAGAGATCAAGAAAAGGAACATGTTACTGGCATTGCCAGCCAGCATGCTGACATAGTCAACAGATTTCCACACATCATAAATAATCTCTGTCCTGCAACAATTACCGGTGAGTAACTACAGTAATCCAAGCATGAGATGACTTTCATACCACACCAGACTGCCAAGATGAAATTCACAGGAACAAAATGGAGATATTTTCCTATGTGTACACAGGCTACCTGTCAGAACTAACTAAATTCTAATTCAAATTTCCAGGCATCATCTGAGCACATGACTCTCTAAGCCAATGAGAAGCTTCGTTCCAGACGATCCTAAGTTCAAGATTTGTCAATCAAACCATATGACTCAAACTCTATTTTTCCACAGATTTACCATTATCTAAAATTATTTTACTTTTCTTGGTCAAAATGATAGGCTATGCCTGTCCATTATCCAACAGTATGTTTTGTATTGAAATGAATCAATTTATTCGTTATACATGAATTATTATTCTTATTATTCTTATTATTATTATTATTATTATCAATAATAATACTTTCATTTTTTTGTTGATTTCTTAGCATGAATTATATTCGATAATTGCAGTTTATTAAAAATATAATTAGTTTTATTTTATCATTTTAATTTCAAATAATGTATGAATCTACTCTTTTTATTCTTTTAATAATTCTCATTTTTTTTCATTACAGATAACATCGGGGAAAAAATTTTGAATTTAAAAGGACGTATTCAACCTTATACAAAAAGAAAAATATATTCTTGCTAAGTGTGTGAATCTGCATATGGACAGCCATAAGGCAATTTATTTTTCAGAGATTATACAGTTGATGAGTATTTTCCCTAAATTCATATTTCAAAGAACACCTGTTGAATGCAATCTTCTGTGAAGTCTATTGATCAGCATTATCTAGGAAAGAGTATTTAAAAATCCATATGCAAACACAAACTGTAGAGAAACCCTTTTCTTGTGAAGTCTGTGGGTCAGTTTTCTAGGAGATCCTATTTGAAAAATCATATGCGAACACACACGGGAGAGAAACCCTTCTCCTGTGAAGTTTGTGGATCAGAATTTTCAAGAAGTGATGGTTTGAAAAGCCACATGAGAACACACACTGGAGAGAAACCATATCCTTGTAAAATCTGTGCATTAGCATTTTCAGAGAGGTCCAGTTTGAAATACCACATGCGAACACACACTGGAGAGAGACCATTTTCCTGTCAAGTGTGTGGAACTGCATTTTCCCAGCATTCCAGTTTAAAATGCCACATGAACACACACACTGGAGAGAAACCATTTTCTTGTGAAATCTGTGGAAAAAATTTTTCACAGCTTTCGAAATTGAAATGCCACATCAACACACACACAGGAGAGAAGCCATTTTCCTGTGAAGTCTGTGGATCAGCATTTTCTAGGAGTGAAAATTTGAAAAGGCACATGAGAACGCACACTGGAGAGAAACCACATTCTTGTAAAATCTGTGGATCAGCATTTTCAGAGAAATCAGCTTTAAAATACCACATGCAATTACATACTGGAGAGAAACCATTTTCCTGTGAAGTCTGTGGGTTAGCATTTACACAGAGTTGTTATTTGAAAAGACATATGCGAACACACACGGGAGAGAAACCATTTTCTTGTGAAGTCTGTGGGTCAGCATTTTCTACAAGTGGTTATTTGAAAACACATATGCGAACACACACTGGAGAGAAGCCATTTTCTTGTGAAGTCTGTGGATCAGCATTTTCGCAGAGTTCCCATTTGAAATGTCACATGAACACACACACTGGAATTAAACCATTTTCTTGTGAAGTCTGTGGATCAGCATTTTCCCAGAGGTCCCATTTGGAAAGTCATATGCAAACACATAGAGGGGATAAATCACTTTTTTGTCAAGTCTGTGATCAGCATTTTCTCAGAGTTCTTTGTTAAAAATCCATATGCAAACACACACAGGAGAGAAATTATTTTCCTGTGAATTCTGTGGATCAGAATTTTTTCAGAGTTATGATTTGAAAAGTCATATGCAAACACACACAGGAGAGAAAATGACCAATGCAGATTCTGTCACTCAGCCATTGAAAGTCCAAGTCATCTAATTTCTGGTTGCCAGATCCTTTTGGCAGATGGCCACTACACTGCCCGCCATAACAAAGTATGCAAATACATGAGCCTCCACCAATAACATCAAATGGAAAGGTGACTGTGTTCTATTATAAAGTAATCCAGATAGGCAGATATATAAAAGACAAAGCCATTAAACCAGATATTGTCATCTGGGATAAACAAAAAAAACTGCTCTTATTATTGATGTAGCTGTCCCAAATGACTATGGCCTAAATAGAGCGAGCGAGAAAAGATCACAAAATATCAAGACCTCAAGAATGACCTAAAAACAACTTGGTCACTGAAAGAAATAAACATCATACCCATTGTGATGGGGCAACTAGGCTGGTGAACAAAATCTAAAAAATACCTAGAAACAATACTAGGGAAGCCAAGCTGCTATGAAATACAAATAGCAGCTATCAAAGGAACATGCTCCATCCTAAAAAGATCATTAGGATATAAATACTATTATAAAGAAATCAAGTGTTAGCCGCAGGACAGCGGCCCTTGACTTCTAAAAAAATCTAATAAGAAAATGAAACAAAAAAAGAGATAAAAGAGTATTCAGTGCAATGGCTCAAGAGGCAATCTACCTTTGATGAAGAACAAATCATTATAGCTGGGCAAGCCCTGGGCCTACTCACAAATGGATTCAAGAAAATGGCTAGAATACAAAAAATTGAATGCAGATTCAAATGGGAAGGTGACTGTGTTCTATGATAAAGTTATTCAGACAGGAGATATATAAAAGACAAGGCCATTAAACCAGGTTTTGTCATCTTTTAAATAAACATGAAAAAAATGCTCTCATTATTAATGTAGCTGTGCCAAATGATTATGGCCTCAATAGAGCTGAGCGAGAAACGATTACAAGATACCAAAACCTCAAGAATGACTAAAAACAACTTGGTCATTGAAAGAAATCAATATCATACCAGTTGTGGTAGGAGCAACTGGGTTGGTCAAGCAAAACTTGAAAAAATACCTTGAAATAATACCAGGTAAATCAAGTTGCTATGAAGTACAAATAGCAACTATCAAAGGAACATGCTCAATCCTAAAAAGATCCTTAGGATATAAATATTATCTATAAAGGAATCAAGTGTGAAGTCTGTGGATCAGCATTTTCTAGGAGTGTCTATTTAAAAAAAATATATATATTCATACACACAGAGGAGAGAAACCATTTCCTTGTGAGTCATTTTGGCTAAATAAATAAATGCTACAATGATCCAAAAACTAAGAGAATGCTATTGTAGCGTAGTCACAGTGCCATAAAAGCCTTATGTCATTTTGTTGTAGGCCAGGCATACACAAGCAACAACATTTTGATAAAATTTTCAGCTGAATTTAATTGTTTAAATGTATTAAAAATAAATTACATATGTAATATTGAATTGGTTTTTTTTTTTTTTACTGATGCTCATTATACTGGTTTTTTTTTTTTGATTTTAAACAAAAATTTGACAGTGAATAATTGATTTAATTTTGATTTGTTTTTAGAATGAAAATGAGCAGACAAATTGGTGGTAGCCATCAAATATGTACTGTGATGTGTTTCTCACTTTTTATCAACAAATATATGTAGATATTATACAATACCCTCACCCCCCTTCCCCACTTTATCAGCACATCAATTTAGATATTTTCAACCCACCACATTTAAAAAAAAAAAATTTTTTTTTGAGGATTTTGTACAAATTTCAATAGAATTTCTAAAAAACACATTGCCCCCACCCCTCATACTTGAGGCATAAAATACTTCATTTTTTTCAATGTTTTTGTTTTTAAAATAATCTTAAAAAAAACAATTTGATTTAGCCTTTTTATGATTGGTTCCCATATATTCATCTCTGTATTTGGTCTACTCAATAGGTCCCTATAGCCTAACATATGAACTGCTTCTTGTTTTCCATGTCCATCTATTATTTTAACTTGAAAATATAACTGTAATATACAAAAGTATATAAAATATAATACAGATATAAAGCGGGGGGGAGGGGTCATTGTAAAATATCTACATATATTTGCCGATAGAAAGCGAGAAACACAGCATGGTAAATATCTAAAATTTGAGTTAATTCAATAAAAAAAAATTAAAAAACATTTATTTAAAATGTTGGATGAGGGTGTAAAATTGATTTGCTAATGAAAAAATAACTCAGTAATTTTGTTCATGACTAAGTAAAAACAGGAGACCAGAAAATTTTATTGTACAGGATGTCCATAATGTCAGAGTGCACTTAAAATAATTTATAACTTTAAAGTGCATATGGACTTTGTGGACACCCTGTGTAGTTAATTGATAGATGTAGGCATTATCTATTATAAACCCAAGATACTTCATTAACCCTAAATCATAAAAAAGTAAGAATAAAACTGTCGAAATGTATTGATATTAGATTAATATTGATTAAATTATGGAATTGTTGTGAACAAGTGATGTCCTGGAAAATTTGAAAAATCTGGAAATGATTTCCTAACATCAGTGCATGTATGGCATATACCTACTATAAGAGATGGTGGTTTGGCCTCTTGTAAATCAACCATTTATGTAACACCACAATATTAAGCATGAGGCAGTACAACAAGTGATCCTTGGATAAAACTGTGGGGTGTATCTTCACATTTGCCTGGAAGAGTTATCTTCCCACTGGGTTGTTGCTGGTTCTCACCAGGGGCTATGGTATTTAAGCAGCTGGTTCAAATGCTGCTTCCTCTTTTAGCTACATCTCTGGAATGAGCACATGGGTTAGACCAGTGTCACACCCTTCTCGTGGGGCTTCGGCCTTCCCCCTCATCACTAGTGAGTGATTATGTATGTACCACTCTTCTGTCCTTTTATATCTACTCTTTATGTTATGTACATTCCTATATCTCTGTATCTTGTCTTATTCCTGTGCTGTATTATATAAAATGTTTTGTCACACAAAAGATCCTAGTGTTACTAGCGAAATAGGACAAAACACGAAAAACGGGGAGACACTTGTCAACTTATATCTGAAGGAATCCACATACATGTGCAAATGGTTTGTGTGTGATCACTTTGATTGAATTCCACTGACTGACTTTATAATTCAATTTCTTGGTTCACGATAACAATTGGAAATGACATTTCTCTCTCTCTCTCGACCAATCAGCAATCTTAAGTATTTTGTTTCCACTCGTACATTGAAAGTGTACGAAAGTGAAAGAAATGTAGGTTGCCTGGCTATGAGACACCACGCATTTCTTTTAGATAGTAGTTCTTGATTGTCTGTATTACTTCCTCTTTTTCTTTTAAACATCAACACATCCATGTGACATTGATAATATTGTTACATAAACAATAATAGATATCTCCCGATTCACTAATTACCAATTCAATTCGTGCACACACCACAATAAAAAGATACACACACTCGCCAACAAAACAAAACATAAGTTGCTGACGCCAAAATGGAAGTGAACTCTATGGTAGCCAAAAAAGAAGTGACCAAATTAACACGTTTTTACGCATAGGCTCCAAATTGAACTTCCGTTTGGAAAACAAGAATTCCTAAACAATAAATAAAATAAATTTGTAAATAAAATTTGCATTTTCATCCAATGAAAACGATTCCCGGGTGAAATGAAAATGACTTCAGTTGATCCTATTTTGTGTCGCGACATTCTATTTAAAGTCGGCTTTGAAAAGCTGACAAAGCAGAGAGATCCAGGCGTCAGTTGAACACTTCAACGAGGAACCCTCGCAACGAAACCTACATCACAGGCGGCCGATTTACATCCTCACCTACCTCTACCCAAATCTGACCTCACAGGCAGTCAACAAACGAACAATTCCACATCGTTCAGCGATACCAAACTTACGCCAACTATCATACACGATACAACCAGCTATCGACTTCAGAATACCAAAACAAAATTCTGCCTACAACAACAAGACTACGCCGACTGATACACGATACCAACCGCTAACGACTACTAAAAACACAAGACTCTGCCCACCTAATCAGCACCTAACCACTAACACTGGTTCATCTGCCCACTTCTCCACCTACACTACAACTGATTCGGCCACCAAACATTTCACTGACTTTATTATTCATGTTACAACTATCACCAAAATCAGACTTTTCTTTTAAATTCATTTCTATCTTTTCCTCGCTTTTCATTTTCCTTTTTCCAATACAATTTTGAAACTGAAAATGTGTGTTTGTTTTTTCCTTGCCACCATATGCTTTATACTAACCCTGTTTATTACATAACGCACTAGGTACCACCAAAATACATCACGTGATCAGTTTAAACAATATTGAAGGAAGAAACGTAAATATTTTTTAACTTTTTAAAATCTCGCAAAATAAAATGAACATTAAGAGTTATTACAAATAAATTCCCCAATCAGATAATTTGATCTTTGAATTAACAAAGATCAAATCATCTGATTGGGGAAAAATTACTCACCGTTATCTTGGAAAATAAGTAAAACAGTCCGTTTTTTTTTACAACAGGGGCAGTTTTTATTGATTTTTTAGCAGAATTCTGTATTCAAGGTTCTTTTACTAAAAAAAAACAAAATTCCGTATAGAAACTTATAAAAATCTTCTGATATAATCATTCAAAGTTTTATCTTTATAGAATAAAAGTAAAAATCGTTTTTTGTCGGTTCATTTTTTTAATATTTCATGAAATAAATTAGATGGGGTAGACCTCGTAAAAAATATTACCCATGATATATTTTAGTACAAACCTATTTCAAGTATATTTTCACCAAAAGATGAGTAATTTTGGAAATTTTCGTGAAAATCGGACCATTAATTGATTTTTCATAGAATTGAAAAAAAAGTCTCTAGTCATAACTTGTTTTTGACTATGTTAAATTTTAATTGAAACAATTGTAAACATTGTTTTCGTTCATAATTTTCATTGTTTCCATAAGCTGAAAAAAATTGTTTAAAATCGTCAGGAGTTTTTTTAAATTTTTAAAAAAAGTTTCATCTTTTGAATAGATAAAAAATGTTCAAGATTATATGAACCTTTATGCAAGTTTCGGACCATATAACCTTTAGGCACCCCTTTTACAATCTCAGTTCATAAGGACATTTTTTCATTTACACCTTAAAAATCCGGTTGTTAGTTAGGGGTTATGGTTAGGGTCAGGGGTTAGTTTTATAATATAAAAAAACTCTAAAAATCGTCTGTTAACAAACAACCGGATGTTCACGGTGTAAATGAAAAAATGTCCTTATGAATCGAGATCGCAAAAGGGGTGCCTAAAGGTCATATGGTCCTAAGTTTCATTGTGTTAAATATAGGAGGGGGGTAAATTTCACAGGGCAAATTGGTAGTACCTATAAGTCACTTGATATTTTTCGCCTAAGGGTAAATAAATAAATATGTTCCGAAACAAATTGTATCCTTTACATCCGTTTACCTATGCAATTTTAACATATTGATATGACGTCATTACATGCTTTAATCAGAAAGAAACGGGGAACGGTGAAAAAAGGTTAAGAAGAAACAATTGAATGAATCTTAATTTTTTGCAAAATGAGAAAAGATCGGAATTATCTCCCTTGTTTATCGCTCTTTAGAAAATCTCTGTAATTATTACAAATGGACGACATTTTTTTCATTCAACCAGAAAAAGATTAGTTTTATTTAAAATATTACTTTTTTTCTCCATTTTCTTTAACGTTGGAATAAAGAAATCAGACAAAAGAAAAAAAGAAAGAAGTAAGTATAACGTTCTGTTATTATTTTTCTTTACAAATTAAAAAAAAACAACTTAATTTGCAGGAAAACTTTGTTTTCCACTGACGTAGAAGTGATAGATTTTTATAATTTATAGACATAAAAATATCTGGAATCTTTTTAAAACTGATTCAATTGTTATAAAAATCAAATTCATTTAAACATTTAATTGATATATAATTTTCGCTACTATTCGTATTAATCGGTGAGGGTGACATAAACAAAGCCCCTCACCCCATCGCTGATTAAATTCCTGTCAAATCTTTTAAAAAAAAATTTATAATGTAAAATAATTTTATCAAATAGAATTTTATCAAATAGAAATGAATTTTGTAATACATCAGTTATTTTATTTCAAAACTATCGAATTTGTTTCAGGTCATTTAACTTTGACCCCCCCCCCACACACACTTGGGGGGGGGGCAAAATATCGGTGTGGTTATTTTTTCTGCAAAAATAAAAAGACAAAAAACCGAAGGTGTGAATAGAAGAAAACCTTTTTTTTTTAAAGAATGTGCTCGGGTAGTAAATAATACCGAAAATCAGAAAATAAAATAAAAATAAAAACTATAAAAATCATTTTTGGAGAATTTTTTTACTCATTTCAATAATTATTTAATTGACTATTTTTTATAAAAGAAAAAAAAAATTCATCAATATTTGTTCCGTTTAAAAAGGTGGGGGGTAAATTTCCAATATAGTTTTAGACCAAAAAAGTAAAGTAGTTATTAAAAAAATATTATTTTAGAATCTAATAATATGACATTTTAAACTTAAAATAATGCTGCTCATATTTTAAATGAATTTTATATATTAATTTATCATAGCAGAAATACATAATTAAAGCTTTGAAATAAAAAAAATTCATTAATTGATAAATGAATACTGAAAATTTCATTAGAATCAGATGATTCCGTTATTTTTGGTAAAAATTTTTTTCAATCGGAAATGTTACAATTTATTTTGTAAATACAGATTTTAAGCAGCGTTTCAGGCCGAACACCATCAAAATTGTCCAAAAAATAGTTTTAAATGTATTAAAAATAAATTACATGTGTAATATTATTTTGCCTTTTTATACTGATGTTACTATTTTTCGACTGAGACAAAAATTTGACCTTAATCGATTTAATTAATTTTAATTTGTTTTTAAAATGAATAGCAATCAAATTTTTGGGTCAACCTAGTTTAAAGTATGTATTTGAAAAGATTGCAAAGGGAGTTAATACAGTTTTTTGTAAATATTCAAGCTATTAAAAACCAAGGAATTGCCCGATTTTAATGAAATTTTCACCCAATTCTTTGCTAATGAGTTAATTTTATAATGAATAGCTTACTTTATTAAAAACAAAAGTATTTTGTCATTTCAGAATGTGTGGGTGGACCTTTGGTCATTTGAAGAAAAAATAGACACACCCTAATTTTTACATTTCTAGAAAGATCAAATTCTGAAAAACACATGAAAAAATAAAAATTCAATACGCGAAAAAAGTTATTTCAAAATGTAAAATTTATTTTCTTAAAATTCAAAAAAGAATTATTGTAGCATTTTTTGTTAGTTTAAAAACAATATTTTACTTTGAATTGGTGCAAAAAATAGTTTTTGTTGCGTACAAGTTTTCTATGTTCCATTGGCTGATACTTAAGATGGATATGACCAGAGAATTTGTATATTGTTATAAATTTCCAATTCTATTATGAAATGTGGTACTGATATTGTCAGAATTTTGCAGGCAATATGATTGATACAAGGGAAATGTATTGTTTCTTTATTATTTTAAATATATCCAACCACCAATATTATCTTAATCATTTCTTTTGCTTTCTGACAGTTATTTTGTTTCATATAGACCTTATTTAATGGCCGAATGGAAACACTTAAAGTATAAAAGTGCAAAATCTTAACTGATGTTATAGTTTTGGTTCTAAGCAAAAACCAAATTATCTTTTCAGTACAAGTAATGTTCAATATATGTAAAATAATAATAACATTGATGCAGTGCCACATTGAAAATTTCCCACTGATTGATCTTGCATTGAAAAAAACAGAAATCATTAATAACTTAAAATTGATTAAGTTTAAGGCATATCTGATCAAATTTTTGGATTCCTTTGGCCAACAAGTTTTATAAACCAATTTTTAGGAGTAGGGAAGCTCTAGAACTCAGTTTACAGACAAAAATAGATTACAAAAGTCACCATTTTCGTGCCCAACTCTCCTCAATTTTGGAGAGCTAAAAATCGACATAACTTGGCCAATTTTTAAATTGGAAGTTCAAATTTTGGGAATTATCTCAGAAAAATTGAAGGGTTGGGTGACAATTTTACTTTTTCTGGATGATTTGACATGGAATTACCCAGTTACATTACAGAAGAAAATCTAAAAAGAATATGTAATTTAATGCCCAGACTCCCTAAAAATTTCTATTTTCATTGCAACGATTTGCACCTCCTACAAATCCTTAATCAGCCTTCATTGAGAGTATCATCTTGAGTGGATCAGAAATTATGCCCGAAATTTCCCAACTTTTGCACCTCAACCCACTGTGGAAACTTCTTACAGATAGACACATTAAACTACACCAAAGATAGGGGGATCAAGGTTAAGTGATCCTAAAAAAATCAGAAAGTTTTGAAATAAAATAATTCATTGATAAATTAACACTGTGGACATTTTCTGAACAGACACATTAAACGACACCAGAAATAATAAATTGAATCTTCTCTTAATGAAATCCATCTTGAATAAATAATTTAATTTATTTTGATAAAATTGGTCTTTTTTAAGTAAAAGATAAGTCATTGCATTATTATTATTATTATTAATTATTATTATTATTTTATTATTAGTAGTAGTAGTAGTAGTAGTAAATTGATCCCCAAATTTAAACCTACTTCATCCACTTTCACTTTTTAAATTTTCTTGAAAGATATTTTCTGAACAGACACATTAAACTAAACCAGAAATGATAAATTGAATTTTCTCTTAATGAAATCCATCTTGAATAAACAATTTCATTTATTTTAATAAAATTGGTCTTTTTTAAGTAAATATATGTCATTACAATTATTATTAATAATTAATGTCTCTCAAAAACTGACCTCCTTTTCATTTCATTGAGCTGTTTTCATACCCAGAATATGATAATAGTGGCATCCCACAAACACTTTAATAAACAAATTTATTTCAATAAAATTGATTTCCCTTAAATTAATTGTTCTGCTTTGAATAATTTGTATTGAAATATATGAATTTATTTGTAATGCCTGAATTATTCCATAGGATTGTCATTATTATTATTATCTATAGATACACTTGTTCCTTAATCTTCCAACCATTATCATCATGCAACACCCTCAGATTAAAAATCAGACTGTCCAAATCCTCCAAGATGAAATGAAAAAATGTAAATCCTGAGTGTCTGATATTGCTTATCTGCCAAATTCTTATTTCTTATGAGTGTCGTCACCTCAGCTAAATAATGGACCATTCCATTTTTATCATAAAGAAAGAAATGACATGCTATGCAGAAAAAAGAAAGTGAAAAATAGAGAAAGGAGTTAATACTGCTAATCTGTTTCAGTTGAACATAAAATAAGGAAAGAAAGAAAAATGTATGAGAGTTAAATCAAGATCATTATACTTTTTACATATTGAACTTTTTGGAATAACTCTTAAGTAAACATATTAAACGTAATAATTGAATTTTCATACTGTGGTATATTCACAGGTTTTGCTAGTTATTATTATTATTAATAATAATACTTTCAATTTAATTTACTTATCCATTTGAAATTAAAAAAATAATTATTATTATTCTTACGTACCAGTTTTGTTCTACATAAAAAAAGTTATTTTTCCTATGTTCATTCAGTTTAAGATGATAAAATGTTTGCCACAAGTACACTTGTTTTGCTTGCTGAATTTTTGAGTGGAAAGATTTTCTCATTTTTATCATTTAATGGAGGGCCTTTTAATTCTGATAAATCTTTGTCAAAATTAGTTATACTATATATTAAATTCCATTAAATTTATTTTAATTATTATTGAACTGTTGAATAACAATTTTCTTTATGATGTATCTGTTATGCAGTTAATTGAATTATGAATTGATTGTATAATTCAAAACAATTCTTGAATCTCTTGTTTTTTCTTACTTTTTAAAAAATAATATTTAATTCTTATTCCTTTACAGATATTAATTGCATTGGAGAAGAATAGTAAAAACATTCAAACATCTACCAAATAACAAATATATTTTTTGATGTGGATCTACATTTGAGAACTCTCAGAACAATTCTTTTTTTGCAATTCATTTCATGAGTGTTTTCTTGATCAATATTTAAAAGAACAAATTCAAAAAGAGACTCCAATGAAACCAACTTTTCTCTATTGTACAGATCAGCAGAAAATAAACAAATGATTGTCTTCAAATTGCAGACTAGCATTTTCACATAGTCTTGAAATATAAAAAGACATATTCAAACACATGTTAAAGGAAAACATATTCTCACTTAAGTGTAGATCTGCATATTAAGAGATGGTGGAATTCAGGATACAAACATTTTACTTAAATTTACATTTCAAAGAACAATTGGAAAATTGGCTCTAGTAAAATCAACATTTCACCACTGTGCAGATAAGTATTTTCACAGAGATCAGAATTGAAACAGATATGGAAACACATTGTGAAGCAGAAGTATTTTCTTGTAAAATTTGTGGATCCACATTTCCAGTGAGTTCTAGTTTGAAAGAACACATGCAAACACACACTGAGGAGAAAACATTTTCTTGTCAAGTCTGTGAAACGCTATTTACACACAGTTCCTATTTGAGAAGGCACATGCGAACACACACTGGAGAGAAGCCATTTTCTTGTGAAGTCTGTGGATCAACATTTTCACAGAAATGCAATCTGAGAAGCCACATGCGGACACACACTGGAGAGAAGCCATTTTCTTGTGAAGTCTGTGGATCAGCATTTTCTGATCCTTCCAGTTTAAGAAATCACATACGCACTCACACTGGAGAGAAACCATTTTCATGTGAAGTCTGTGGATCTGCATTTTCTAGGAGTTCCCATGTAAAATATCACATGCAAACAC
Organism: Doryteuthis pealeii; assembly: GCA_023376005.1. Classification (NCBI taxonomy): domain Eukaryota; kingdom Metazoa; phylum Mollusca; class Cephalopoda; order Myopsida; family Loliginidae; genus Doryteuthis; species Doryteuthis pealeii. The sequence continues at coordinate 100,601,330 of CM042151.1, forward strand.
ACACTGGAGTGAAGGCATATTCTTGTGAAGTCTGTGGATCAGCATTTTCAGACCCTTCCAGTGTAAGAAGTCACATGCGCATACACACTGGAGAGAAGCCATTTTCTTGTCAAGTCTGTGGGTCAGCGTTTTCAGACCGTTCCAGTTTAAGAAGTCACATGCGCACACACACTGGAGAGAAACCATTTTCCTGTGAAGTCTGTGGATCATCATTTTCACTGAGTTCTAATTTGAGAAAGCACATGCGGATACACACTGGAGAGAAGCCATTTTCTTGTGAAGTCTGTGGATCAGCATTTTCACAGAAAACCCATTTGAAAAGCCACATACGGACACACACTGGAGAGAAACCATTTTCTTGTGAAGTCTGTGGATCCGCATTTTCAGACCATTCGAGTTTAAGAAATCACACACGAACACACACTGGGAGAAGCCATTTACTTGTGAAGTGTGTGGATCAGCATTTTCTAGGAGTTCACATTTGAGAACTCACAAACGGACACACACTGGAGATAAAATAAAATAAAAAAGAGCTATTTTCTTGTGAAGTCTGTAAATCAGCATTTTCACTGAGTCACATACTGACACACTAAAGAAACATGGTTTTCTTGTGAAGGATCTGGATCAGCATTTTTTTTGTAGTTTCGATTTGAAAATCCACCTGTGAATACACACTGGAGAGAAGTCATTTTATTGTGAAGTATGTGAATCAGCATTTTCATATCACTCCAGTGTAAGAAGTTACATGCAGACACACACTAGAGATAAATCATTTTCTTTTGAAGTCTGGATTTATGTTTTCTAGCCATGCCCACATAAAAAGACACATGAAAACACACAATTGAGTGAAGCCATTTCTTTGTGAAATATGTGGACTGGTATACTCACAGAGGTCTCATTTGAAAATCCACATGTGAATACACTCTGGAGAGAAACCATTTTTGTGAAGTCTGTGGATCATCATTTTCAGACACTTCAAATATAAAGATGCAGAGAAAAGAAACCATTTTCTTGTAAAGTGTGCAAAACTGCATTTTCACTCAAGTTTGAAAAAAAAAAAACCCACCACAATTCTATCCTCTGGCATTTCAGGTTGCCACCCATGTTCAACACGTAGTTTCATAGATGGTGGGAGGTAGATGCCTTAGCTCTCTACTGATCCCACCTCAGGGTTTGATAGTAATGTCGTCCCGGGGACGATAAAAATTACATCTGGGACAGTTTGCCGGGGACGATAAAAAATTTTCCTAAAAGTTAGTACTACATTCCAATATTGGCCGTTCAGTGATTGCCCGAATACTGACCTCAAAAAACAGACTAGTTCTAGATATAAAATAACTAATGGCAACAACACTGAAGAAATAGACACAGTCACACAGTATATATTTTTATGATTGGAAAATGTCCGCATAAAGATGGAAATAGAATAAATTTTAGTTTATAAAATTTTTTTTATTATTCTTGATTATAAATAAATGTTTCTGTCAACTGCTTCAGCTTTTCTTAATGTTTTATTACATGTTATTATGCTACTGATGACTGACAAGTATAGATGTTGCTAATGAATTAAACAAAAATATTTTGATTTCGGGACGGTCTAAACCCCATTCGGGGCGTTGATAATTTTTGTTTGGGACGGTCATGAAAAAAGTTAGTGTCGGGGCCTGTCCCCACCACATGCCCACTAAAAGTAATAACCTGTTTATAATTAAATTTATGAAAATAATAAAGTAAGGTTAATAATTTAAAAAAAAAAATTATTAAAATTTGTTTCTAATTTTGTTTTGTATTTTTGAGTTGAGAGGTTACAGGACTTGATTGAAGCTATGTTGAGCTAAAAGTTTTTGTCAACATAGGAAGAATTAGAGCTTGTGTGCACTCAATCAAAATTAAATACAATAAAAAGATTATTTTGTTTTAGTGTGTTATAAAGTGTAATGGGTGATTAGAAAGTGTTCTTTATTATTTCATTTCAAGAGAAGGTCTGTGTATGACTAATTATTTTTCAATAGGATTTTCTTTGTAACTTGGATATAGACAATTCAAAGACATCTGTTTTACAATAAAAAATATTATTTTTGTTTCACTGGGTAATGGTTGATTAGAAAGTATTCTTTATCATTTCATTTCCCCGGAAGGTCTGTGTATGAATAATTATTTCTCAATAGGATTTTCTTGGTGTCTTTGATAGAGAAATTTTCTCCCAGAAATTGGAACAAATATTTTTCTCTCAATAACTATTCTGAAATATTCATTAGCAGAATTGCAGCATTTGGAATCTCATCCTGAAAAATCCATAGCTGGGAAAAGAGATGAATTTATACCTTTTTCCTAGATCAATTCATAAATAAGATTTGAAGTTTGGTATGCCCTTTTTGTAGGGGTGAGTAATACTCTCAGTAATTACTCACACACGACTTTATCCACTATTTTGCTTTGTGTACAAAAGAAAAATAAGCACATCAAATTGACTTTTTTTTTTTAATTATCCTTTCTTTTTTTTTTAATTATCCTTTCCGATTTACTATTTTATTGAAAGCTGAGAGAAGAGGAAATGAAGTTATACTTTTTCCTATGGTAATCTGAACATTAGCTACATAAATGAGAGTAACCTCCCCTAGTTTCTTTCACTTTGAGGAAGCCGTCTGTTTTGATCAGCCATTTTTATGGCAATGTTAGGATATATAATTTGTTTAATGATTTTAATAAATAACTGTCTATATTCATTTGTTGTTTTATTGTTTTATTTTCATTTATGTAAACAATAGTTGTGTGTATAACTTTTATAAGAAAGCCATTATAAAAAGAGAATGTACTTCTAAAATGAGAACATTTTTAAAGTGTTTTGTAATGACTTTAATAAAAACAAAAACAAAACCCCATACATAAGTTGTGTACAAATGTTGTGGGTTTCATAGACAAATTGTAAATGAGTGCGAATCATCTCCTTTGATTTGTTCATTGCTATCTTATTGTGAGTGTATGTTCACTGTTTTACACCAACTTCAGACAGTCACATATTAGTTTAGCAGCAACGACAAATTAGGTTAGCTGGCAAGTTTGACGTGAAAAGGAAGTAAGCACTAACACATGAAATTCTCTCTTCAAATTATTGTAAGAAAAAGTATTATAGAAATTATTTATATTTGTAGTTGAAGAAGCAACAATTGTTATTTGAACACTATTTGCGAATAAACCAATTTTTTCACCAGTCGAAGATGAAGAAAATAACAGTTGAACTTTGAAAGTAACCTTGTCTCTTTCCTTTTCAGCCTGATAAGCAACAATGATGGTTAAAGAAAAAACGGGCATATGACCTTTCCCTTTTTGATCTCGATTCAGAAGGAAATGTATTTCATTTACACTGTCAATATCTGGTTGTTTGTTTAACAGACGATTTTTAGAGGATTTTTTTTTTTAATTATAAAACTAACCCCCTGACAAACAAACGGATATTGATGGTGTAAATGAACATGTGCTTCTGAATCGAGATCAAAAAGGGGTGCCTAAAGGTCATATGGTCCGAAAAAACTAGTAACCACACACCTAACAAGATAATCCCATAGATCCCATCTATGGATCAAATTGATTGTAAATGAGTGTGAGTCATCTCCCTTTCTTTATGAGTGTCTTATTGTGAGTATGTTCACGATTTTACACCATCTTCAGACAGCCACATGATATTATAGCAGTAACTACGATTTATGTTAGCTGGCAAATTTAAGGCAAAAAAGAAGGCAAGCACTAATACATGAAATTTATTCAAATTATTATATGAAAAGTATTGTAGAAATACATGGTAACAGTTTATAATAATAAGTGTTGTTTATTTAATGACCTCCCACAACCAAAATTCCCCACTGCCCAGTGGAAATGTTGTTTGTTAGGGTTAAGGTTAGGGGTTAGTTTTATAATTAAAAGAAACTCTAAAAAGCATCTGTTAACAAACAACCGGATTTTGACGGTGTAAATGGTAAAAATGTTCTTATGAATCGATTTCGCAAAAGGGGTGCCTAAAGGTCATATTGGTCCAAAATGTTGAGACAGGTGAGAGATTAAAATTCTCATTTTAATATCATATTTGGAGAGCAACAGAGCAGAAGTGTTTTCAGGGTTTAATGTTTATAGAAGCTTAATTTTTAGGGACTTCAATATAACCTTTAGAAAATACAAGAAGTTCATACCTCCTATGAAAGATGGTTTGGAAACATACTGATATGGTCAGCCTGTAAATAAACATGGGACCCAAATTATAAATGCTGGTTTTTCCACTTTTTCAGTTTGGTTTCTTTAATTTGATAATCCTTTTTGCAAAGACATATGCTATTCTTAACACATCACTCAATAAGTCCTGGGCCAGACATATAGATGGCACTACTAATGAAAAAAAAAATCAATATAATTCTTTAAAATAAAGTACTAACCTTCAAATGGCATGTGTCAAAATTTGAGCCCAATCGGATTATTAGTTTACAAATTACAGTTATTTAAGAGAAGCTAGTGTTGCAAATTTTCAAAACAATGGAAAAATCTGAATCTCGTGAGTTGATAAAGCATTGCTTTCTGAAGGGAAAAATACTGTTCAAGCAACACAATGGCTTGATAAGTATTATTCAGACTCTGCTCCATCAGAAATAACGGTTAAGAGTCATTGATTTATTAGTTAGGCCAGGGACTTATTGAATGATGTGTTATTTAATACTTGCATCTAATGGTTAAGTTTCCATTTTGGAGTGTCATCTATGGACTAAATAGAACAATAAAAAATTTTTTTAAAATTAAAAATTATTTTAAAAAACTGAATTCTGATCAAGAGTAAGTAAAACAAAATATCTTCAGCATAAAATAACTCAACAATAGTTGATATACCATAAAAACCAACCAACCAACCAACCTATTTTATACTATTTGATATACTAATAAGTGCTTAACAATTATATGGTTTAAAGTAACTAATCCTATTTATTAATAATCCTTTTCTGCACAGTTATATTGTATCAAGTATCATTACTATTATGTTGATCATATATAGTTAAAGTAACTATTTCATCATTTCTGCACAGTTATATGCTATCAAGTATTCATATTTAATACTAATAAGTTGTTCAATTACATGGTTTAAAGTAACTATTCCTATTTAATAATAATCCTTTTTTTTGCACAGTTACATGCTAGGAAGTGTTCCTGTTTAATACTTGCATCTATTTAATTTCAAGTTTTGAACTCTAGGGAGTGTGGATATGCTTTTATCGCCATTACTCACTGGTCCAGTCTAACCAGGACTGGTAGTACCTGTTAGGGTTTCATCTATGGGCTAAATATAAAAAGAGGAGTTTAAAAAGATGTGTTTTGAAAAATTGAGTTAAAAAAAATTTGAATACCCATTAAGAGTGAGTAAAACAAAATGTCTTTGACATGAAATAAATCAACAAGGATTGAAATACTGTAAAAATCCAACCAACCAACTAACCTATTTAATACTAACAAGTTGTCCTCAATTATAATGTTTAAAGTAACTATTCCTATTTAATCTTCTTTGCACTTATATGCTATCAAGTATTCCGATTTAATATCAATAATTGTCAGCGAAGGTCAAATTATCAGCAGTCCCATTAGTTTATGCAATTGCAATTGAATCTCAACACTCTGGATTTTGATGTTTGACAAAAACATGACTAGAAGGATTCCTACAGAGTAAACCTGTGAGCAATACCAATGATGAGGATACTCCACATTCCCCAGAGCTCGAAAAATGGAGCCTCAACATCGGATACAGTTTAGGACATGATCTTTTTGTTGGGGAGGGGTCTTACCTTTTTGGAGGGGATAGTCAGTATATTCTAAGCTGTGCCAACAGGGCTATCGACTAGTTGTCTGGGATCAAGTGACATCCTTGTGAGTTTTCCTGTGACATTACAACTGTTCAACTAGAGAAAATTTGCAGAACATTATCCTACTGCAGTGAATACATAAAATCTTAATTCTGTTCAAAAACAGACATAAGTTTGCACCATATATAAAAGAAAAATAAAGTAAGTAAGTAAAGTAAAGTCATCAGGGCGGCCTAAAGTCGATATCAGCCAATCAGCAGAGAGTCTATCCCCTTTTCACTTGCGCTAGACCAATGTGGAGCGCCACACCTACCGTCAGCTCCTTACTTTACTGCACAGATGCCTGTGCTATCATACGCTGAGTTGGCGAGGACCGGGATCGAACTAGGAACCTTGTGGTTTATAGCCGAACGCTCTACCGACTGAGCTAACCCGGCCATTAAAAAGAAAAATAAGGGCCATCAAATTGAATTTATTATCCTTAAAAAAAAAAAACTTTGAATAATAACTTGAATATCAATCAAGAATATTCTGTATTCTGAGAAGAGCCAAATATTTTCCAAATAAAGTTTTGTATGAGAAAGAATTCAATTTTATCAAAATAATTCTTATTGACAGTAGCACTGCCAAAGTTGCTGAAAAAATATGTTTTACAAAACAAATTTACTCCCCCACTCCATGATTGAAAAAAATTACCAAAAATCATTTATCATTCAATTTCAAATCATTTAATTTCAAAACTTTCTGATTTTTTTTCAGGTCACTTAACTTTAACCCCACCTTATTTTTGGGGCACAAAATATAAAATTGTAACTAATTACAGTATAAATAAAAAGACAAAAGTCCAAAGGTGTGAATAGAAGAAGAAAGGATTTCAAGGGTGCTATACTGGCAGAAAATAAATACCAAAAATCGCAAAATAAACTGAGAATAAAAACTAAAAAAATAATTATTGGAGATCTTTTAAAAATTTAAAAAAAATTTTTTTCAATAATTATTTAATTGGCTATAATCTTATAAAAGAAAAAAATTATACATCGATATTTGTTCTGTTTAAGGGGGGGGGCTTAAGTTTCAATATAGTTTTTCTACAAAATTTATAAGAAAACGATAATAAACTAAAGTAGTTATTAAATAAATATATTTTTAGAATCTAAAAATATGAAATTTGAGATTTAGAATTAGGCCTTACATATTTTAAATGAATTTTATATATTAATTTATAGCAGAAATACTTAAATAAAGTTTTGAAATAGAATAACTGATGCATTTTAAAATTCATTAATTGATAAATCAACAGAAATTTTATTAATATTGGATAATAACCTGATTTTTGATAATTTTTCTCAATCGGGGGTAAAATTATTTTGTAAAAGTAGACAGCGTTTACAGCCATATTTGAGCAAAATTAACTGAAAAAAATCGTTTAAAATGTATTAAAAATAAATTACATGTTTACTGACCTTAAATAATTGATTTAATTAATTTTAATTCGTTTTTAAATGAAAAGCAGACGACAAATTAGTATGTTTAATTGACACTGTTAACTAGGTACCACCCCCCCCCCCCCTATTTAACACAATGAAACTTGCATAAAGCTTAATATTATCTTGAACATTTTTTGTCCATTCGAAAGAAGAAACATTAAAAAAAAAATCATAATGATTTTTTAAAAATTTTTTCCACCTTACGGATATATTGAAAGTTATAAACGAAAAACAATGTTTTCATTTTTGCACAGTTAAATCAAATGAAATTTTACGTAGCCAAAAAAAATTCTATGAAAAATCAATTAATGGTCTGATTTTCACGAAAATTCCCATATTTATTTACCTTTTGATGTAAATATGTCTGAAATGGTTTTTACCTAAAATATATTAGGGGAAATATTTTTTTACGAGGTCTACCATTTCCTATTTTATTTTATGAAATATGAAAAAATGAACCGACAAAAAACGATTTTTACTTTTTTTTTTCTATAAGGAGAAGAGTCTGAATAATTATATCAGATGATTTTTAGAAGTTTGAACGCCAGAGTTTTTTGATAAAAGAACCATGAATACAGAATTCAGCTAAAAAAAATATCAATAAAAAAAACTGACCGTGTCGTAAAAAACGGACTGTTTTACTTATTTTTCAATGATAATGGTGAGTAATTTTTCACCAATCGGAAAATTTGATCTTGATTAACTGTTTTTTTTTTTGTTTTGTTTGGTTTTTGTAACAATTCTTTATGTTCGTTATTTCTTTTTTGCGAGATTTAAAAGCCCCCCCCCCTACAGAAAATAATTTACCAAAAATCAGGGAATTATCGGATTTTCTCATTTTTTTCAGATCCCTTAATTTTGACCCCCTTATGTGGGGGGTGTAAAATGTTTTTCAAGTTGGTCATATGGCGTAAAATTGGTTCGAGTTGGTCCTTACCTGGTATTAATTACAGTATAAATAAAGAGATAAAAGACCGGAGTTATGAATAGAAACAAAAACAAATTTTCATAGCAAAAATACTAAATTAAAGTTTTGAAATAAAATAACTGATGCATTATAAGATTCATTAATTGATAAATCAATACTGAAAATTTCATTAAAATCAGATAATTACCTGATTTTTGGTAAAAAATTTTTTCATCCCAAATGTTACGTTAAAATTGGAAACAAACCAAAAACCATTGAAAAACAGCCAAAATGGCGTCGGCGAACAAAATTGACCAAAACAAATACTTTTAAAACTTTTAAAAATAAACTGCATATGTAATGATATTTTTCTTTTTTAATGATGGTTATTATGGTACTACTTATCGATTTAGACAGTTTAACCTTAAATAATAGATTTAATTATTCTTAATTCGCTTTTAAAACTCGTAGTATCCGATTTTTTTTGCTACTCCCTAGATTACAATTACATTGACGAATCTGAATTTTTGCTAAATGAGAAAAACATTGGAATTATCTCCCTTGCATAATTACCTGCCGAAATCCTTTTTGTATTGATTGCAAATGGACGACACTTTTATTGCAAATGAACAATACTTTTAATTTCATTAATTTTATTTAAAATATTACATTTTTCCTGTTCTTGAACGTTGTAAAGCAAAGGAAATCAGACAAAAGAAATAAGTAAGTATAACGTTCTGTTGTTATCTTTCTTTAATAATAAAAAAAAAACGTAATTTGTAGAAAAACTTTGTTTTCCATTCACGAAGAAGTGAAATATATATATATTTTTAAAATTTGACAATACTTTATGGATATAAAAATATCTATAATCATTTGAAAAATGATTCAATTATTACAAGAATCTAATTCATTTCAACATTTTAGCTACTATCCGTATTAATCGGTAGGGATGACATAAACAAAAGCCGAATAAATGTGAGAATTTAAATAAATCATTGACAAATGTTAACAGTATTTCAAACCATTCAAAATATTTATGTATGTAAAAGTCCTTCTTTTACAACCTATTTTGTGTTTTTATTTTTTAATCAAAAACCAACATTAAAATGTCAGATAAGATATTCAAAATGTGTTAAAAGTAGATATGTTCAGAAATCACAGTCAGGTAATAATTTTTTTTTTTTCAATATTTTCAATAATTTACTCATTAACGAATAATGTGGTGAAATTTCCTGATTTTTGGTAATAGTTTGAATACTATTACCAAAAATCAGGAAATTTCACCACATTATTCGTTAATAAGTAAATTTTATAATGAATAGTAGGTATAACCAATTCGTCGAAAGTGTTTGTTCCCCCTCCCCACTTGAAAAAAAATTACCAAAAATCAGGAATTATCCAATTTTAATGAAATGTTCAGTGTTGATTTAGCAATGAATCAATTTTACAATGCATCAGTTATTTTTTCAAAACTTTATTTTTTTCAGGTCACTTAACTTTGATCCCCCCTCTTATTTTTGGGGCACAAAATATCGATGTGGTATATTGATACTATTTTCTGCATAAATAAAAAGACAAAAAAAGAAAAAGAAAAAAGGAAGACCGAAGGTGTGAATAGAAGAAAAAAATAATTTTAAAGAATCAGCTCGGGTAGTAAATAAGTACTGAAAATCGGAAAATGAAATGAAAATAATTTTTAGAAATTTTTTTTTTTGGCTCATATCGATAATTATTTAATTGGCTATTATTCTATAAAAGAAAAAAATATACATCAATATTGGTGGGGTGGGGTGGGGGGGCTAAATTTTCAATACAGTTTTCAGCCAAAAAAATATGGGTGGGTGATACTGAAGTAAATTAGTAAAATATTTTTTTAGAATCTAATAATGTGACATTTTAAACTTAAAATTTTGCTGCTCATATTTTAAATGAATTTTATATATTATCATAGCAGAAATACTTAATTAAAGTTTTGAAATAAATTTAATTAAAATCGGATAATTCCCTGCTGTTTGGTAATTTTTTTACAATCGAAAATGTTACATTAATTTTGTAAACAAGCCATTTTTAAACAGTGTCTCAGGCCGAACATGATCAAAATTGACTGTAAAATATGTTTTAAATGTATTAAAAATAAATTACATGTATGATATTATTTTTATTTTATGTTAGTACTCTTTGACTTAGACAAAAATTTGACCTTAAATAATCGATTTAATTAATTTTAATTCGTTTTTAAAATTCATAGCAGCCAAATTTTTGGGTATACCTAATGAATAGCTTATTTCATTAAAATAAAAACTTGAAAAATAGGTACCTCCAATTTGCTCTGTGAAATTTATACCCCATTTAACACAAGGAAATTGCATAAAGGTTAATATTATCTTGAAATTTTGTCCATTTAAAAGAAGAAACATTAAAATATCTGATGATTTTTAAAAAAATTTTTTCAGCTTACTGAAATAATGAAAATTATGAATGTAAACTATGTTTACATTTTTGCACCGTTAAATCAATTGAAATTTAACATAGCCAAAAACAAGTTAAGACTAGAGGCATTTTAAAAATTCTATGAAAAATTAATTAATGGTCCAATTTTCATGAGAATTTCCAGAATTACTTATCTCTTGATGAAAATATGTTTGAAATAGGTTTTTCCTCAAATATGTTACATTTATAAGCAATACTCGTATGGTTTGGGAGATGGGGGACAAGTGGCTAAACAGCTGCCTCCTTGTGGGGTGCTGTTTCCACAACTTGTTTAAGACTGCACGCATCATTCTTGTGCAGGTCCCATCTAGCTTATTCTCAAGGCGCTTCGTTAGGGTCCAGGTGGTGTATCCATACAGCAATAATGATATAACCACAGCCTGGAAGAATTGTCATTTTAGCTTGTTAGGGAGATCGGATTTCCATATGACTGATAATTTGTTTGTCACCAACCATGCCTTTCCTATTCGTGTATTGATATCTCTCTGTAGATGAGATATTACTACCTAGGTATGTGAATTGTTCTACTATCTTGAGAAGCTTAAGACGGACTAGGTATGCAGGACACTGCTGGAGAAGCAAGGACGAGCTCATAAGCGACATACTCCTGTGGAAGCCAACAAATGGGCATGCTAGTGTTGGCCGCCCAGCCAGGACCTATATTGACCAACTATGTAAGGATGCTGGATGCTGTGCAGAAGAACTCCCAAGGGCAATGAATGATTGCAAGGTTGGTGAGAGATTGTCATGGATATCCGTGCTACATGCATGAGATGATAATAAGCAATACATTCCCTTCTCCACATTAACACCCTTAGTAAGAATAACTCTTCACGGACGAGGACACTCACTTCCTGTATAACTAACCACAAATAAAGTCATAACTCCTTTGTCAACCTATATGCATGTAACATGGTGGCAGCAGTTTGGTAAATGAAACGCATATCTACAAGTCTTCAAGAAAATACAGGTCGTCAAAAAGAAAAAAACTGAGTTTTTCACTGCTTTTGTCTCTGTCCCCCCTTTGGACCACGTGTGTCACATAACTGTGACACGCTAAAGTACTGTTGTTTTGACCTAAATTGATAAGCCTCTTGTGTCAATCTGACAGAAGCCACTAGCAAAAGCACACAAACATCTACAAAACTTTCTATTGCATGCTAAGCAGTATGACTTCTCAATAAGCTACAAGCCAGAAAAAGCAATTCCACTTGCAGACACGCTCTCATGGGTACCCACAGATAAACCAGAAGCAGAAGAGCTCACAATTGTAAATAATCTAACAATCCACCACATCAAGGATCAAAAGTTGACAGAGATCAAGTATAAGATGCTGTAGGATTGAAGTCAGTCAGTCAGTCTACTATTGGTTTGAACAATGTGACTGGCCAAGCACCACTGAACCAGAATCAATACAACTGGTACTTATGGGAATTCAGAACAGTCCACTCATGCATTTGGGTGATTCCATTCCCTGAGTCCTGATTTGCTGCTTGGTTTGTAAGATCCTCCGAGGCTCCATAAATCCTGCCATTTTGCAGTAGTCTTTGCAGCAAACTAGAATCGTATTTCAATTACGACTGCTTGCTGTCTTGTCTTGCCAATTCGACGGTAATTGGACTTAGTATTATTCTACACTGAACATGAGAATACTAGCGGAGAGTATTGCTATGGAAAGGCCCAGAGACAAAAGACTATTACCAGATTCTTTAAAACCATTCTTTAACTACAGAGACGAATTGACAGTGCAAGATGGACTGATACTAAGAGGACAGAGAATAGTCATTCCTCTATGAGATTAGAAATGAAACAAAAATCTCACACTGGCCACCTAGGCATAAACTCCTGTCTCTGAAGAGCGAGGGACCTGATATTTTGGCCAGGTATGTTGACTGAAATACAACAATATGTACAAGCCTGTGCCACGTGTGCAACATATGCTGATCCCAACCGGCAGAACCCCTTAGAATCATGGAGGTACCCAAAAGACCCTGGCAATGGGTCGCTGCTGACATACTATCATGGAGAGTCACAGTGGACCAACACAGCACTTTTTTTGAGATAGACAAATTGAAGATCTCAACCTCAGATGCAGTAATCGTTAGCTTAAGAAGCCATTTTACCAGATACAGGGTGACAGACACACTCATTTCTGACAACGGACCCCAGTTCTCATCCAACACATTAAAAAAAATTGCTAGAAATTGGGCTTTCAGACATGAGACTATATCCCCTGGCAACAGCCAAGCAAATGGTGCTGCAGAAGCCGCAATGAAAGAAGTGAAGTGGCTAATGTGGAAATGTAAGGCCTTGGGAGAAGATCTACTGCTGGAACTATTGAACCTTCACAACACACCAACTGAAGGCCTTAACACTAGTTCAGCACAAAGGCTTTTTAGGCCAACACACAAAGTCCATGGTACTGATAGCAGAAATTCTACTACCAGCTTTCCTTACTCCTATGAGGAGGTGCAAAAGAAAGAAGACAGGAAACTGAAGCAACAAGGCACAGGCAAAGAACAGAGCTAACTTCAAGTTGGGAACAATGTTCTGGTCCAACCTCTAAAACTTCACTCTTAGAGAGTGGGTGGAAGCCACAATATAAAAAAAAACACTGACTGACTGATCATACAAAGTCGAGAATGCAGATGGACAGAAGTACCAATGCAACAGATGCTTTTTACACCAAACAAACCAACACACTCATTCTCTCAACAGCAACTGGCATCGACTGGCTATAACCAAACAGATACAGAAAGCCACATTGCAGACAGGAGGCAAGCAGAGAGAATCCGTAGGATCACAGCCAAATGAAGGACCATTGCAAACATGATTGGGCTAGATCATAAAAAAGCCTGCAAGATATATAGAATGAAAACACTCACTTAAACATTCAACTATGGACACATCCCCGACACACACAAAAGTGAATAGAATGAAAGCAAAAACAAAAGATACTTATTCTTTTCCCTATAAGGGAGGAGATGTTATGTGTATAAGCAATACACCATTATACATTTTCTTACCCACATTAACATCCTTAGTATAAATAACTGTTCACGGACGAGAACACTCACTTCCTGTATGACTAGCCATGAATAAAGTCATGTTCTCTTAGTTCTTTGTTGTCTCAACTCTTTCGTCAACCTATCGCACGTAACAAAATATATTAGGGGAATTTTCTTGTATGTGGTCTACCCACTCCCATTTTATTTTATGAAATATATAGGTATACCCAATTTGTCAAAAAATCCATGTTTCTAAAAAAATGTATAATGCTGTGGTTATTTTATTTCAAAACTTTCTGATTTTTTCAGGTCACTTAACTTTGAACCCTTCTTATTTTTAGGGTGAAAAATATCGGTGGGGTTATATATGATTGATACTAATTTCTGCATAAATAAAGACAAAAGGCCGATGGTGTGTATATAAAAAAAAAATAAGGATGATACTCCGGTAGAAAATAAGTACCAAAAATCAGAAAATCAAATAAAAATTAAAAAATAAAAAATAATTTTTGGAGATTTTTTAACTCATTTCGATAATTATTTAAAAGACAAAATTATACATAAATATTTGTTCTGTTTAAAATCTAACATTTCAATAGAGTTTTCAACAAAAAATAATAGAGATTGATAATAAAATAAAGTAATTATTAAAAGAATATGTTTTTAGAATCTAATAATATGACATTTTAAACTTACATCATGATATCTTAAATGAATTTTATATAATAATTTATCATAGCAGAAATACCTGATTAAATCAGAAAGTTTTGAAATAAAATAACTGGTGCATTATAAAATTAATTCATTGATAAATCAACACTGAAAATTTCATTAAAATCAGATAATTCCCTGATTTTTGGTAATTTCTTTTCAATCAAGAGTAATAAATTTATTGTGTAAACACAGATTTTATGGCGCAACTCACAGAGGCCATGTTAAGTTATATTTGAGCAAAATTGACTGGAAAAAATCGTTTTAAATGTATTAAAAATAAATTATATGTGTAATGTTATTTTGCTTTATTTTTACTGATGCTCATTATGTTAGTACTTTTCGACTTTTCGAATTAATTTTAATTTGTATTTAAAATGAAAAGTTGATGAAAACTTGGGTACCTAAAATATGAAAAATTGAACCCACAAAAAAATGATTTTTACTTTTTTTTCTATAAAGAGTCTGAATAATTATACAGAAGATTTTTAATAAGTTTCTATACAAGATTTTTTTTATTAAAAGAACCATGAATTCAAAATTCTGCTAAAAAATATCAATAAAAAAACTAACACTGTCGTAAACAAAACAGATTGTTTTACTTAATTTTCAAGATAACAGTAATTTTTCTTGAATCGGATAATTTGATCTTTGAATTAACGGTTTTTCTTTGTAGCAACTCTTTATGCACATTTTTTTTTTGCGAGATTTAAGAAAAAAAGAAATTTCAAAAATATTAATTTCTTTTCATTATATTGTCTAAACTGATCATGTGACATGATTTTAGTGATACCTACTGATTGATCATCGTATTTTTCAACAGTTCTCCAGTAACTTTTGTAAACCAAGAATGCGCAATCTTGTTTTTTGAACTCTTTAGTTTTTCTGTGTTTTTTGATTGTTCTACTTATTTTTCAAGACAACTGTAATTTTTCCCCAATCGGATAAATTGATCTTTGAATTAACTTTTTTTCTTTGTAGCAACTTTTTATGTTTTTTTTTTATTTTCTTTTTTTTTGTATTTTTAGCTAAGATATTTTTCTTTGAATTAATGAAAAAAAGCATTTTTGAGATTTAAGAAAATAAATGTTATATTTTAATAAAAGTTTACTAACCTTTCAATTTACAAAGCTCAAAAATCTACTTAAAATATATTGTAGAAGGGGAACATAAAATGATTGCTTTCTAAGCAAAAATGTAAATTAAATTCATACACAATGTGTAGCATTTAAAAGTTGTAATTAAAAAATTTATATAAAAAATATGGAATTAAATTGTTTCATTTCCAAAGGAATATAAATAAACTTTGTCTTCTTTGTAAACGAAAGGTAACTAAAGAAATTTTTATAAATAAATTAAAAAATTATACATGATTTAAAATTGTTTTTTTTAACTTTCAAGAATATTACATTTTAAAAATAAAATAATTGTTTTATTTCTAAGTAAATGTAAATAAGCTAAGACATCTGCTGTACTGGGAAAAATTTTTTGTACATGTCTAAAGCTGACGTTGGCGAGTTTGCTTTACCGGATCGAGTAATCATAGACCATTCCAAAAAGTATTACCCTAGTCTTCTGTATTTAATTTTTCTAGAAATGTAAAATTCAGTGACTTTATTCAAAAGTTGAAAACTAAAATCTACAATACTAATTGATAATTTTTTTCAAGTTTGTTTGATAAAATAGTGTGTATAAAAGTTATTCATTAATAAATAAAGTGCTAAAAATTTCATTAACATCAAACAATTTTTGGTAATTGTTTTTTTTTTTTTCAAAATTTTATTACCTTGATTCAAAACATCCACACCTAATTTGGACGATAAAGATGATTAATTTAGAAAAAAATCTATTGTCGTATGCATAAAAACGTTTCGGTCACTCTATCCTCTCATATTCAGGTTTTCCCTGTGTATCCAAGCATGACAATAATCCAACCTGCTATGCTCAGATACACAATAAACATCTGAAAAAATTTGATGGAAAAGGTGGCTGAAATATCGTGTTTATACATCCCACAATAAAGATTAGGAAAACAGTAAAAAAATCAAAATTATACAAAGTAAGTTTAAACATTTTTTTCTAAATAATTAAAATTATACACATCAAGCCTCATCTAAAAATTCAGATAAATTATACACTTGTTTGCTAAATTTTTGAAGGGAAAGAATTTTCTCATATTTATTATTAATGGAGTGTCCTTCTGATAAATTATGGTCAAAATTAGAAAAAATACTGTATCTATATTAAATTCCATTAAATATATTTCATTATTTGATGAATTGTTGAATAACAATTTTCTTTATGTTGATGTACCTGTTATGCAGTTAATTGAAATATGAACTGATTGTAATATCATAATTCCAAAAAATTCTTGAATCTCTTGTTCTTTGGTTAAAATAATACTTTAATTCTTATTCATTCACAGACATCAACTTCACTGGGAAAGAATAATTTTGAAATATAAAAGGATATATTGAAACATATACCAAAGAACAAATATATTCTTCTGAAATGTGTGGATCTACATAATGAGAGCTCACAGGACAATTGTTTTTCTTGCAATTCATTACATAAGTGTTTTCTCTTGATCATTATTTCAAAGAACAAATTCAAAAAGAGACTCCAGTGAAACCCAACTTTTCCCTATTTACAAAGTACCAAAAGAAAAATAAATCTCAATTTGCAGACCAGCATTTTCCCAAAGTCTTGAAGTATAAAAAGACACATTCAAACATATGCTAAAGGAAAAAGTATTCTTGCTAATGTGTAGATCTGCATATTAACAGCTTTTGGAATTCAGTATCTGAACATTTTCCTTAAATTCACATTTCAAAGAACAAGGGGGAAAATAGGTTGTAATAAAACCCAACTTTTCACCACAGTGCTGATCAGCATTTTCATAGAGATTAGAATTGAAAACAGATATGGAAACACATTGTGAAGCGGGAGTATTTTCTTGTAAAATTTGTGGATCCTCATTTCCAGTGAGTTCTAGTCTGAACTTACACATGCAAACACATGCTGGAGAGAAACCATTTTCTTGTGAAGTTTGTGGATCAGCATTTACAAACTCTTCCAATTTAAAAAGTCACATGCGAACACACACTGGAGAGAAGCCATTTTCTTGTGAAGCCTGTGGATCAAAATTTTCAAGGAGTACCACTTTAAGAAAACATATGCGTACACACACTGGTGAGAAACCGTTTTCTTGTGAAGTCTGTGGATTAGCATTTTCACAGAGTTCCAGTTTAAAAAGACACATGAGCACACACACTGGAGAGAAGCCATTTTCTTGTGAAGTCTGTGGATTAGCATTTTCACGGAGATACAATATTAGAAAACACATGCAAATACACACAGGTGAGAAACCACTTTCTTGTGAAATCTGTGAATCTGCACTCTCAGACCCTTCTGAATTAAGAAGTCACATGCAAATACACACAGGAGAGAAACCATTTTCTTGTGAAATCTGTGGATCTGCACTTTCAGATCATTCCGCATTAAGAAGACACATGCGGATACACACAGGAGAGAAACCATTTTCTTGTGAAATCTGTGGATCGGCATTTTCAGGCTTTTCCTCTTTAAAAAGTCACATGCGCACACACACTGGAGAGAAGCCATTTTCTTGTGAAGTCTGTGGATCAAAATTTTCACAGGGTTCCAATTTAAAAAGACACATGCGTAAACACACTGGTGAGAAAATATTTTCTTGTGAAGTCTGTGGATTAGCAATTTCAGACTCTTCTTCTTTAAAAAGTCACATGAACACACACACAGGAGAGAAGCCATTTTCTTGTGAAGTCTGTGGATCAGCATTTTCACGGAGTTCAGATTTGAAAAGACATATGCGAACGCACACTGGAGAGAAACCATTTTCTTGTGAAATCTGCAAATCAGCATTTTCACAATATTCCAGTTTGAAATCCCACATGCGAACACACACTGGAGAGAAACCATTTTCTTGTGAAGTTTGTAGATCATCATTTTCACGATATTTCAGTTTGAAATCTCACATGCGAACACACACTGGTGAGAAACCATTTTCTTGTGTATTCTGTGGATCCACATTTTCTTTGAGTTACAACTTAAAACATCACATGCAAACACACACTGGAGAGAAACCGTTTTCTTGTGAAATCTGTGGATCTGCATTTTCTTGGAATTATGCTTTAAAACTTCATATGCGAACACACACTGGAGAGAAACCATTTACTTGTGAAGTCTGTGGATCAGCATTTTCTAACAGATGCAATATGAAAAATCATATGCGAACACACACTGGAGAGAAACCATTTTCTTGTGAAGTGTGCAAAACTGCATTTTCACATCACAAAAGTTTGAAAAGACATTTATGTATACACCATGATACTCCACCTGTTAGTACATAACTATAAGTTTTAATGGTTAATCCTTACTTAGGTTCCAATTCTGTAGTCTTTTTTTTATTTTGAACTGGTCACATTTCTATTGGTCACTTCAAGGTTTAAAGGAACTTAGATGTTTTATTATTTTCATTTAAGTAAAGGGTTGGTTATTTGGCATTATAGGTATTGCTTATATTAGATGGGGATATACTTATAGGAATAGATATACTTATATGGACAAATAGATATGAAGAGATATACAGAAAGACATGAAGAAATGTACGAATATTAAGTGAGATAGATAGAGAAGAGAGAGAGGGATAGAAAGAGTGAGAGAGATATCACTAAATTGAGATAGATATAGAGAGAGGGAGAGAACGAAACCTTAAAATTGATATATTGGGAGAGAGGGAGAGATAGCACTAAACTGAGATAGATAAAAAGAGGATGAGAGAGAGAGAGAGAGAGTCCAAACTGAAATAGCTAAGAGAGATAGGTAGAGATGGAGAGATAGAGGAGTGATAGATAAAAAAAACTGAGATAGATTGATAGATCACAAAGTAAGATAGATAGATATAGAGAGTGAGAGAGATATCAACAAATTGCGATAGATAGTGACAGAGTGAGGGAGCAAGATCACAAAACTGAGATGGCTTGCTAGCTAGCTAGCTATCTCAGTTTTATGATCTAGTAAAGATAGTGTGTGTGTGTTTTATGGCTTGACATGACCAGTCAATCATAAAAATAAAATAAATAATCAATTAACAAGTTTAAATTTGTTTCTGTTTGTATTTTTTAGCAGAGAAGGTAGGATTTGGTGTAAGCTATTTTGAGGTAGAAATTGCTGTCCTCATAGGAAAGATTAGAGCTGGTTAATGGCATTTATGCTCTTTAAAAAAAAAACTCTGACAGTCCAAGCAGATGCACATCATGGAGGTAAGTGATCTCATTCACAACACACACATATAAGTAAAGTCGTCAGAGTGGCCTAAAGTCAGTATCAGCGAGCGGGAAGTCTATCCCCTTTTCACTAGCGCTAGACCAAGAAGACTATTTTTAGTGTCTGAGCTGAAGCGCCACACCTACCATTAGCTCCTTACTTTACTGCACATATCACTGCTACTCATACGCTGAGTTGGCGAGGGTCGGTATCGAACTAGAAACCTTGTGGTTTCTAGTCAAACGCTATACCGACTGAGCTAACCTGTCCATACAAACAATCATATCACAGGTTAAATTTTTTTTAAATTGTCTAGGATTTCTTTTACTGGAACCTGAAATAATAAATGATTGCCTTCACCTTATCTGAAATAGGGTCATCTAGTTTTATTATTCCAGCTTCAAAGAAGGTCCAAACATGAACATTCAGTCCAACTAAGATTAATAAATATTTTTTATTCTTTATTTATAGCTGTAAAGTGCCCTTGGGTCCTATTTTGGCTCTCTGACCTTTCAAATATTCCTCTCTTCTACTTGAACTGGAAATAATACCAATAGCTGGGAGAAAAAGAGATCAATTTATACCATTTTCCTAGATAAAGGCATGAAAAAGACTTAAATGTTTTTTCTCTTAGATGATAAGATTGTACTCAGTGTTTAGGTGGAAGAAGAAATTCCAAGTCATATCCCACAATTTCAACACACAAGACTATGGAAATGTAGTTTCCGTAGAAAACAAAATTGATACAAGAAACAACTTTATATACATAATAAACAATTTTGCAGACCGTATGTGTTTGTAGGTAGTTGTGTGTGCAAAGTGTGTATGTATTGTTTATGTTTGTCACTGCTAGTGTTCGTTTTGATGTGTCAACATTTTAGCAGTTTTGTTAAACTGAAATCTCTGATTGATCTTGTGTCATGTGGAGAGGGAGGGAGGGAGAGAAACGAAAAAGAAACAGACCAGATGAGTCGTTTTTGTGTCTCTGAACAGATCCTCTCTCCAACTGTGTCGAGTTGGGATGGCGTCCTTTTTTATAATTTTCTTTTGTAATGCATACGTGATCATTAAGTTAAAGTTAATATTGGTTGATTTTGTTTACCATGGCATTCCAATGAAAATGCAGTTTTCTATTGACGTAGATATTGCCCTCGGAATGTTCAAATATCATTAAACAATTGTCTCTATTGTTGCTAAAAAAATATTTCCAAAACTATTTTTCTTTTGATTCAAAATCATTGGCAATTCAGTTTTTGTGTGCCCCTGAAGTTACAGCGCCTCCTGTGACTGTGAAGTCTAATATTTGAAAAACATTCCGACCACAGATTTTGCATTTGAAGGTTGTCCCTGTAGATGATGATGTTCCAATGCTTTGTTGCCGTTGCTTTCTTCTGGACCTCTTAGCTTCATGGTGTTGTGTCAGGTGACTTCTGAAATGTACAGTCCTCTATGGAGATTCTGCTGCCACCGAGGGTGGTCTTGAACCAAATTTTCCCAGCTGGAAGGGGCAATGCCAAAGCATCTGAGATCATTTTTGCAGACATCCTTGAATTGCAGCTGGGGGTGACCAATCTGTCTTTTACCAGACGTAAGCTCTCCATAGAGGATGTCTTTCGTCCATCATCCATCTGACGTACATGACCCACCATTGGAGACGACGTCTCAGTAGAGAGTACAGGCTGGGGAGTTGAGCTCTCTCTAGGACTGCTGTGTTAGTGATCCTGTCCCTCCAGGTGATGCCCATACAAAACATAACATACAATTGTAAAACTAATTGTAAAACTAATTGTTTAAGAAAACTTAATTATTCTTATTCTATTCCACATACATGTAAAAATATAGGTGTTAATCCTATAAGATCTCACTTTCTCCTATTAAGAATGACTTTATTTCAAAACTTTGTCGGCATTAAATGATCCACCAAGGTTGATATACCATAAAATAAACCAAACCAAATCTTATGTAAAGAGTCATTAAAATATGTATGCTGAGTTCATGTTTTTAGTTCTCATAGGAGGTGTAAGGAGTTGGTGATCATATAATGGTTACCAATGTAGGAAATGGACATGGTGACTTGAGTTCAAATCCTGGACAAGACTATTTGCATTTTACTTAGCACTAATACCCAAGAGAAAAGTATGCATCCAAATATTCTCCTTCCAGCTATGGGTAAGGCAAACTGGGCTCTTTAACCTTGGTATGGCAACCAATCTAAACACTTTTTTTATTGGCTAAATACTTGTATCAATCATTCTTGTTCTTCAGTATTATACCATTGTCCCTTAGTAAAGTACTAGAAGTGACTACCGGCATTGCCTAAGTACAAGGGAGGGGGCAAAAAGTTAGTCTTGCAGATCCATTATCCAAGAGAAGAGATTAATTTATATATTTTCTTACTGAGTATGAATAAAATTCAAATTTTCTTGTGTAACTTACCTTTCCTTGTTGCCAGGGATCAAGTGAGTTTTCATGCAACATTAGAACTATTCAACTACTGTAAGATCACTGTACATTTTCTTATATTTTATTCAAAAATAGACATAAGTTCACTCCATTTGCAAAAGAAAAATACGGACATCAAATTGACTTTATCACTTTGAATGAAAAATACCTTTAAAACATAAATAACTTTAATATTGTTATAACAGAGATAGATATCTCTTATGATTCACAATCCTTACATACAATATATCCACTCACTAACAAAGCAAAACAAAACACGAGTCACCAGCGGAAGTTAACCCAACGGTACCCTAAAACAAAGTGACCAAATTGTCGCAGTTCTGCGCATGGGCTCGGATTGAGTTGCGCTTGAAAGGAATTCCAAAACAACAAAAAATAATATATGAACGGAATCCGGATTTTCAGCCAATAAAAAACTCTCCCGCTAAAACGCTCCAAAGGCATTTCTGGAGCCTATCTCGTTATTATATAAACTCGGGCATTTTGAGGACATACCAGTTGACTAAGGGCTTCCAGGCCATTCGTATCGCCGATCGACTGGCTGGCAGGCAGGATCAAAGAGCCTCTACATCTACCCACCGCCGCGCACACCGCATCCACCCAACCAACTCAACCTTGCTTCAACTCCTCACCACGACCGGCACGATACCCTTACCTTCCCTGACCACCACAAGGCCACTGGGTCATTCCTGACTTATTTCCCACACCAAGTGAACATATCAACTTACATCGGCACCCTACCGACACTACACATTGACCATCACGGGTCCATCTGCCTACGTCACTATTCCTGACTTATTATCTACGACTGCAACTATCCACACCACACCACACAGAGCCTGACGTATTATCATACGATACCCACACCTCACTGCATCTCACGACCCCAGGGCCATTCCTGACTTACCCCACTCGTGCTACCAGGCCACTGAGATATTCCTGACTTACTCCACTCGGCCATTCCAGAGTTTACTATTAATACTTCTGACGACAACAACAACGTTTTCAACCCTTTTTATTTTAATAAATGATTTTAATCCTAACCTTCTCTCCATTATTCTTCTTTGCAAACCATACGCTTTACAGATATCCTAAGATATATCAATATTAATTAAGAATATTCTATATTCTGAGAAGAGCCAAATATTTTCCAAATAAAGTTTTGTATGAGAAAGAATTCAATTTTATCAAAATAACTTTTACTTACAGCTTTGAAAATAAATAAACTTTTTTGATGACTATATGAATTAAATGTATGGTTATAACTTCCGTGGCTAAAACCACTTCTTATAATACTTTGAAGGAATCTGAAGTTTTGCTAAATGAGTAAAAGTATCTCCCTTGTGTAACTACCTCCAGAAAACTTTTCTGTTTTGATTGCAAATGGGCTATACATTTAATTTCCTTAATTTTATTTATTATATTACATTTTTTTTCCTCTTCTCCAATGTTGTATATTCCTAAGGAAAATAAATCAGATTAAATGTTATTATTTTACAAATAAAAAATATGTTATTTGCAGGTAAACTTGTTTTTCCACTAAAGAAGAAGTGAATATTTTTAATTTCTCACACTACTCTATGGATATAAATATCTCTAGAATCTTTTAAAAACTGATTCAATTAATGAAAAAATATGTTTTTACAAAACAAATTAACCCCCCATTTTTAAAAAAATCACCAAAAATCAGGGAATTATCCAATTTTAATGAAATTTTCAGTGTTGATTTAGCAATGAATGAATTTTATATATATTCAAAACTTCCTGATTTTTTTTCAGGTCACTTCACTTTGAGACCCCCCCCCCCCCATTTTGGGGGCGCAAAATATCAGTGGGGTTATATACTTTTAAAACTAATTACAGTATAAATAGAAAGATAAAAGACCGAAGGTGTGAATAGAAGAAGAAAAAAAATTAAGGGTGATATTCTGGTAGAAAATAAGTACCGAAAATCGTAAAAAAATGAAAATAAAAACTAAAAAAATAATTTTTAGAGATTTTTTTTTTTTTTTACTCTTCAATTAATTATTTAATTGGCTATTATCTTATAAAAGAAAAACTTATACATCAATATTTGTTCTTTTTAAAAGGGGGGTGCCAAATTTTCAATAGAGTTTACAACAAAAAATATTAGAATTCGATTATAAAGTAAAGTAGATATTAAATTAAATGTTTTTCGAATCTAAAAATATGTAATTTTAAACTTAACATCATGATACTCATATTTTAAATGAATTTTATGTATTAATCTATCATAGCAGAAATACCTAATTAAAGTTTTGAAATAAGATAACATGCATTATAAAATTCATTCATTGATAAATAAACACTGAAAATTTCATTAATCAGATAATTCTCTGATCTTTGTTAACTTTTTTTCAATTGGGAGGGTTAAATTTATTTTGTAAACATGGATTTTACGGCAACTTTCGAGGCCATGTTAAGTTATATTATTTTTTTTTTTTTTTTTTTACTCATGCTCATTATGTTACTACTTTTTGACTTAGACAAAAATTTGACCTGAAATAATCAATTTAATTAATCTTAATTTGTTCTTAAAATGAAAAGCAGACAAAAATTTGGGTATACCTAATCATGATAAAAATCTAATTCATTTCAACATTTAATTGATATATTATTTTCACTTCTATTCGTGTTAATCAGTGAAGGTGACATAAACAATGTTCCCATCAAAATCTTAGCCGATTAAATTTCTGTTATATTTTTTTAAAACTATTTTATTATGAAAAATAATTTTATCAAATATAATCAAAACTAACCAATTTGAAATATTTTTTTAAAAATGTGAGATCATTTACTGTAAATTTGTAAGATTTAAAAAAAAAAACAAAGATTAATTTTCTGTCAAGACCTTTTTATCACATTGGAATTAAGTAAATCATTGACAGAAATATTAATATTTCAAACCATTCATAATATTTAAGTCCAACTTTTACAACCAACTTTGTGTTTTTATCTTTTAATTAAAACCAACATTAAAACATCAAATAAGATATCCAAAATGTGTTAAAAAATAGGTATGTGTGTAATCGCCAAGGGAGGTAATAAATTAAATTAATGAATTGAATTAATAAAAAAGAGATTGCAAATGAAGGTAATTAAACATTTTTGGTAAAAAATTTTGAAATACTCAGATATCTGGGAATTGTCTAATTTCAATGAAATTTTCACCATATTCATTAATGAGTTCATCTTATATTGCATTTCATTAAAAACTTGAAAAAAAAAAGTTTGTTCGTGTATATTTACAAACCAAAGGCACATTTTTATATTAAAATAGTTGTAGCTGTCGCCTTTGAGTGCGCCTAATAGTTAGATATATTTATTTTTTACCCAAAAATATTCCCTTAAATTTGGACAGTGTAAGGGAAACAACTCTGTTAGGGTCTCATAATCAGGGACCAACATAGCCTGAATTGCATTGTGGGAATATCAACAGGTTTCCTTAGGGAAAAATAGGGACTTCCGCCTGGCTGATGCAGCAAAAAGGTTGTGTGGAAAATATCGTCCTAAAATTAGAACTTTAGTCTTTTAGTTAGTTCTCGGTACTGGTACGGCGCACAGGTATGTTTCTTTCCAATTTTCCCGTGAAGTTACTGGCATTTGTTAAAGACCCCTTTTGTAAATTATTAATTGTTTTATACCGCATTTTATTTCAGTATTTCACGGTGTTTGGAAGTAAATAAAATATTCTACGTTCAACATCAGTCGTCTTCGTGTCATCAATACATTACCAGAAAAATATTACCAGGGAACTGCTACAATAGTTTTTGATTTAATTTAAAAAAGTTATTTATTGGTTACTTGGTCCCAATATACATTTTTTTAAATAAACATAAAAAATATTTTGTAAATAAAAACTATTTTCATTTAAATAAACATATTTGCATTTCTCTTCTGATTAAATAAAAACTATTTTAATATAAAAATGTGTCTTTACAATTTTTGCTTAAATAAACAATATTTTTTAATCAAATAGGAAAAATAAGGAAAGATTTGTGATTTAATTAAATCAAATAGATTTTATATTTTTTTAAATTTTAATAAAAAAATTAGTGAAGTAAATTATTAATTAAGACTGAGCCTATTCTAGTAGTCACCATCCCAAGCAGAGATTTAAGAGGTTTGAATTCAGAGTATTCTTTCTCCTTGATCAACATTAAAGATCCCAGTCTGCCATACTATTTACCCATAACTGGAGGGAGAGTAGTAGGATTCATACCTTTCCTGAGGGTATTAGCGCTATTTGAAACTATGGCTTCATTCAGGATTTGAACTCGGGTCGACGAGTCCATTTCCTATGATTTAATCATTACACCATGAACCTCTAGATAAATTTTATAACATTTTATTTCTAAAAAAAATCAATAAAAATTGATCGTCATTTTTAAAATTTCTTTAAATTAGAATAAAAATATTAAACTTAGTAGGAATAAATTTTTTTAAAGAAATAAGCGAGGCAATTTTTTCTTATATGAAACTTTATAATTACCCGTATTTTTTGTTTATCCAAAAATATTCTAAATTATATTTTTTAAAACATGGTTTGATATTTTCCTAAAATAACATTTTTTTTGTATTGTGAAAACTAATATTTTTTATTGAGAAAATAATATATGTCGGCTTTTTGGTTTATCATTTAAAAATAGATTTTTTTTAAAAATTGTGATGAAATTGTAATAAACAGGGTTAGTATGAAGTGTATGGTGGCAAGGAAAAAACAAACAAGGATTTTGAGTTTTTAAAATTGTATTTGAAAAAGGAACATGAAAAGCGATGAAAAGCTGAAAGTTGATTTAAGAGAGAAAGTCTGATTTTGGTGATTGTCGTAAAGTGAATACGTGGTAATGTTGTAGTGGGGTGGTGATGTAGGCAGAAATTTGTGTTTTGGTATTCTGAAGTCGATAGCTGGTTGTATCGTGTATGATAGTTGGCGTATTGGTATCGCTGAATGATGTTTGCCCCTTTAAGTTGCCAGTTGGTCAGAGTAGGGGTTGGGAGATAAAGTAAGTCCGCCGCCTTGTGATGTAGGTTTTGTTTGCGAGGTCGGCCCTTGTTGAAATGTTCGACGCTGACGCCTTGATCTCTCTGACTTGTCAGCTTTTCAAAGCCAACTTTAAATAGAATGTCGCGACCCAAAATTGGATCAACTGAAGTCATTTTCATTTCACCCGGGAATCGTTTTCATTGGATGAAAACGCAAATTTTATTTACAAATTTATTTTATTTATTGTTTAGGAATTCTTGTTTTCCAAATGGAAGTTCAATTTGGAGCCTATGCGTAAAAACGTGTTAATTTGGTCACTTCTTTTTTGGCTACCGTAGAGTTCACTTCCGTTTTGGCGTCAGCAACTTATGTTTTGTTTTGTTGGCGAGTGTGTGTATCTTTTTATTGCAGTGTGTGTGCAAATTGAATTGCTGAGTTAGTGAATTGGGAGATATCTATATTTGCTTATGTAACAAAATCTTAAAATACTAAAAAAATTAACAAGATTCCTTCCAAGAACTTTTTTCAAGGTCGTTAGATAACTCAACTGATTTAAAATGTTAGGGGATCTATCTTTACTGGAATCTAAATTATTTGTTATAAAGAAGACCATATTTTTTCATTTTTAAAAACAGTTATTGGGTTGGGATCTATCAACAAAAATGAAAAATAATTCTAATAATATTTCTCAAACAAAACTTATTTGAAAATGTAATTTATTCATAAATAAATAAGTACTGAAAATTTCATTGAAGTTGGAAAATTATCAGAGTTTAAATTATACTTCACGCCGGAATTTAAAAAATTTTTTTTTTTTTTTTATACTTTTGGACGAAAATTTGATTTTCAATTTTTTTCGAACGGTCAAAATCTAACGTACAGATTAATTGAAAACAGGAATTCTATGATATATATTAAAAAAAAGAAAAAGGGGACTTTTTTCAATCGTAAACTTTTAGAAACGTTTTATAACTTTTGTGTACATTTAACACCAAATTGATTGGACATCCCTATCCAAGGTTGTAATGAAAAAGAAAATTTTCTTTCTTTCTTTCTTTTTCTTTTTTTCTTTTGATGACTGTAAAAGAAAAAGAAAAAAAAAATACCAAGTAGGCATTTCAAAGAACTAAAAAAACATTATTATTATAATTTTCAAAGACAACATTGAATAAATGTGAATTTTTGCCAAACGAGAAAAACATTGAAATTATCTCCCTTGCTTTCCACTCTTTAGAAAAGTTGTTGTAATGATTGCAAACGAACGACGTGTTTTAATTTTATTCATTAGTTTTATTTAGAATATTACCCCCCCCCCTTTTCTCCAATGTTGTATAGCCCCAAGCAAAGGAAATCAGACGTAAGAAAAGAGAAAGAAGTAAGGTAAGGTAAAGTATAACTTACAGTTATTATCTTTCTTTACAAATAAAAGAAATAAAAAAATACGTAATTAACCAGAAAACTTTCCTCTATGAATATATGTAGGGACTGGCAAACGGAACCTAAAATGCGTTTTTGACAAATGACTTTAGCCCCCCTACAGAAAATAATTTACCAAAAATCTGGAAATTATCGGATTTTAATGAAATTCTCAGTGTTTATCTATCGAAGAACGATCTTTATAATGCATTATTTATTTTATTTCAAAACTTTCTAATTTTTTTCAGGTCACTTAATTTTGACCCTCCTTATGCTGGGGGCGTAAAATTATTTCAAGTATATCAACTTACCTGATACTAATTACAGTATAGATAAAGAGGTAAAAGACCGAACTTATGAATAGAAAAAACAAAAAAAATTTTTACGGTTGCTCTTCTACGAGAAAATAGCGACTGGCAAAATGAGCCTAAAATGCGTTTTTGACCAAATGACTTTAGCCGGGAGGGGGGGGGGCTACAGAAAATAATTTACCAAAAATCAGGGAATTATCTGATTTTAATGAAATTTTCAGTGTTTATGTGTCAATGAATGATCTTTATAATGCATTATTTATTTTTTTTCAAAACTTTCTAATTTTTTTCAGGTCACTTAGTTTTAACCCCCCTTATGCTGGGGGCATAAAATTGTTTCGAGTTGGTCCTTACCTGATACTAATTACAGTATAAATAAAGAGATAAAAGACCGAAGTTATGAATAGAAACAAAAAAAAAAAAAAATATTTACGGTTGCGCTTCTATGAGAAAATAAGTACCGAAAATCGAAAAATAAAATGTAAAAAATAATAAATAATTAAGTGCTTAATTGGAGTCGTACCTAATTTTGAAAATTAATTAATTAATAATGAATTAGGCGGGAATACCTATTAAATGTATGGCTAAACAAATCGAGAAAAATCAATCTCTGTATGTTCATTTCGGCCTATTAGGCCTCATCAGCAGAGCTATAGATCGGAAGACCGCCCTGTGCGTGATTTGAAACCGGACTGCCAAGCTGACAGGCCGATCTCATAACCCCTACACTAAACGAACTTCTTAGATTTTATGATTTGAGGTACGACTCCAATTAAGCACTTATTCTCCCAAAAATTATCGGCAAAAAGCCATTCTAAACAAACCTTGTTAATAAATAATTAATTTTTAGGAGATTTCTATTTTACTCATTTCGATAATTATTTAATTGGCTATTATTTTATAAAAGAAAAAATTATACATCGATGTTTTTTCTGAGGGGGTACATTTTCAATCGAGTTTTTCTTCAAAACTTATTACTTTCGTCAACAAAAATAAGGTTTGCATTAAGTATATATTAATTTTTAGAATCTAAAAATATAACATTTTAAACTTAACATCAGCATTTTCATATTTTAAATGAATTTTATATATTGATTTTTCATAGCAAAAATACTAAATTAAAATTTTGAAATAAAATAACTGATGCATTATAAAATTCATTAATTGTTAAATCAATGCTGAAAATTTCATTAAAATCGGATAATTACCTGATTTTTTGGTAAATTTGTTTTCCATCCCAAATGTTACGTTAAAATTGTAAACAAGCGCCTAAAACCATTGAAAAACAGCCAAAATGGCGGATTGCGTCGAAATTGACCAAAACAAATAGTTTTAAATCTTTTAAAAATAAACTGCATATGTAATTATATTTTTCTTTTTTTTAATGATGGTTATTATGCTACTTCTTATCAATTTAGACAAAGTTTAACCTTAAATAATATATTTAATTATTCTTAATTCGCTTTTAAAACTTGTAGTATCCGATTTTTTCTGCCAGTCCCTAAATATATAAAATATCTGGAATATTTTGAAAACCGGTTTAATTTTTTTTGAAATCTAATTCATTCAAACATTGAATTATGATATTTCATATCCCCTACTATCAGTAGGTCATTATCAGCCTTGATTTCAAAAGTGACATTCTTCGAGTTTTTTTGGTTTTTTTTCTTAGGATTAAATTTGTAAAATCGTTTACTGTAATTTGAAAGATTTTTTAAAAAGAAGAGAAATTAATTTGTCTATGTCGAGTCCATCAGATCAGAACTCAAGCATTCAAAATATTTATTATTAAGTATGTTCAATTTTTTTCAAGGGAGGTAATAAGAACTTTAAAAAAAATTTTTTGTCGATTACCAAAAATTAGTGAGTTGTCCAATTTTAATGAAATTTTTAGCAATTTATTCATTAAGGATTTAATTTTATAAGGAATAGCTAATAAAAAAAACAACTTAAAAAATTTTTTTTAATACATTTTTGAAATAAATTAACATTGTAGTTAGTCATCAATTTTAAAAATAAATTAACATTAGTCATTTGAATAAAAAACTCCAGTTCCTAATTTTGACATTTCTAGAATGATCACATCCAGGAGAACACATTAAAAAAAATTCTAACACCCGAAAACGGTTATTTGAAAATTTAAAAGTTAAAATTTTCTTAAAACAAAAAAAATAATTTTTGTAGCATGTTTTCTCTATTCATAGTTTTATAAACAGAATTTTTCTGTGAATAAATGGGGAAAAAAGTATTTTCTCTAATTCTTATCCTTATTTTAAGTACTTTTTATTGTTCCTAGGCAGAAAATTTTATTCACCAATTATTGTTATTATTACTCAATATTAATTTTTTTATGCAGATTCCCAATTTATTATTAGGTGCCGTTATAGTATGTGGCCTACTTTTTTATTCTGTTATAGTATGTGGCCTGCCTGGTTTGAATGTGTCCTACCTCACTAAGAGTATATTTATAGATATAAGTATTAGACAATTTATTGAAACTAATTATTTTTCACATATATTCAATTTCAAGAAATGCAATTAAGTCATAAGCTGTATATAGTAATGAAGAATAATTTTTTTTTAAATTTATCCATATTTTACATGAATCAGAGATATATTTAATTCTAAACTATCCTAAAATTCTGAAATAGGGTAAGGGGTTAGGGTTAGCAGTTATTATTATAACCTTATATGCTTTTTATGGTAGACCACATACTATAAGAGCGACATGATTTCGTAGGCCACATTCAAAAAGTAGGCCACATACTATAATGCTACCTATTATTATTTCCTAAGGAAAAAAGGAGGTTATAATGGAAACATGATGGGAGATATTATTTGGGAATGTATATTTACATACAGTCATGAATGTCAAAAAACTACTCAGTTATAAACATTTTTGTCATTTTTGTATTGTTGGCACCTTTCTGTCCACTAAGGATGATGGCATAGTGTTCAATAAATACATAAAAAATTATCTGCATCTGTGGAAGGGACTGTGAAGGCCACTTCCTGAGTAACAGTCTTTGGTGCACTGACTGCACACAAACTGTGATGCTTTCTGGGGGTGTTGTCTTTTCTTCCTATTTCTGAATCTCTTTGCTGTTGAGGCTACTCTCCTCTCTGCCTCACCCCTCTCTGTGCCTTTAATTAAGGCATATTTTTGTATGATTTTAATATAAATGCATGTAAATTTCAATTCATGTTTTATTCAGACCTTGTGTGAAGGAAAAAGTATATTTTTAAGTATACTTTTTTAATAGTACTTTCATTTTTATTCATTCACAGATAACAATATCAGGGAAGAAGAATTTTGGAATTCAAGAGAATACATTCAACCACATACCAAAAGAAAAATATCTTCTTGCTAAGTGTGTGGACCTGCATATTAAAAGCTCACAAGACAATTCATTTTTGATAGACAATTCAATAGATGAATATTTTCCCTGAATTCATATAAAAAAAAACCGACTTGAAAAAGAGATTCCAGTGAAATACAATATTTCTGCTCTATGCAGATCAGCAATTCTACATAGTTCAGAACAGAAAAAAGATATGGAACTACACACCACAGAGGAAGCATTTTCTTGCAAAGTTTGCCAATCAGAATTTTCAGAATATTCCAGTTTGAAAACTCACATAGAAATACACTCTGAAGAGAAACCATTTTCTTGTGAAATCTGTGGGTCAGCATTTTCTAGGAGATCCTATTTGAAAAGTCATATGCAAACACACACTGGAGAGAAACCATTTTCTTGTAAAGTCTGTGGGTCAGCATTTTCTAGAAGTGAGTGTTTGAAAAAACATATGCGAACACACACTGGAGAGAAGCCATTTTCTTGTGAAGTCTGTGGATCAGCATTTTCCTCGAGTTCCAATGTGAAAATTCATATGCGGACACATACTGGAGAAAAACCATTTTCTTGTGAAATCTGTGGAACAGCATTTTCACAGCGTTCCAGTTTGCAATGCCACATGAACACACACACTGGAGAGAAACCATTTTCTTGTGGTATCTGTGGATCAGCATTTTCACAGCGTTCCCATTTGAAAATCCATATGCAAAAACACTCTGGAGAGAAACCATTTTCTTGTAAAGTTTGTGAATCAGCGTTTTCTACAAGTTCATATTTGAAAAGTCATATGCAAACACACACTGGGGAGAAACCATTTTCTTGTGAAATCTGTGGATCAGCATTTTCGAGGAGTGATCATTTGAAAAGCCACATGACAACACACACTGGAGACAAACCATATCCCTGTAAAATCTGTGGGTCAGCATTTTCACAGAAGTCCCATTTGAAATACCACATGCAAACACACACTGGAGAGAAACCATTTTCCTGTGACATCTGTGGGTCAGCATTTTCTATGCGTAGTTATTTGAAAAGACATATGCGAGCACACACGGGTGAGAAACCATTTTCTTGTGAAATCTGTGGAACAGCATTTTCACAGAGTTTCCATTTGAAATGTCACATGAATACACACACAGGAGAGAAAGAATTCTCCTGTGAAGTCTGTGGATCCGCATTTTCTCATAGTTCCCGTTTAAAAATCCATATGCGAACACACACAGGTGATAAACCATTTTCTTGTGAAGTCTGTGGGTCAGCATTTTCTATAAGGGGTAATTTAAAAAGTCACATGCGAACACACATGGATGATAAACCATTTTCTTGCAAAGTTTGTGGATCAGCATTTTCTAGGAGGGAGTATTTAAAAAAACATATGCGAACACACAAAGAGGATAAACCATTTTCTTGTGAAGTCTGTACATCAGCATTTTCTAGGAGGGAATATTTAAAAAAACATATGCAAACACACACGGGAAAGAAACCATTATTGTGAAGTCTGTGGATCAGCATTTTATAGGTGTGATGGTTTGAAAACCTACATGAGAACACACTGGAGACAAACCATATCCTGTGGAACAGCATTTTCACAGAGCTTCCATTTGAAATGTAACATGGAAACACACGGAGGAGAAAAACATTTTCTTTTGGAGTCTGTGGATCAGCATTTCATAGGAGTTATGGTTTGAAAACCAACATGAGATCACACACTGGAGCTGTGGAACAGCATTTT
This sequence comes from Doryteuthis pealeii, assembly GCA_023376005.1. NCBI lineage: Eukaryota > Metazoa > Mollusca > Cephalopoda > Myopsida > Loliginidae > Doryteuthis > Doryteuthis pealeii. The sequence goes on from CM042151.1 coordinate 100,635,360, forward strand.
CAGCAAAGTCTTGTTTGAAATACCAAATTCAAACACACCAAAACTTGGAAAATGCTAACCCTGTATAAGGTTACATACCAACATCAGTGCATAGACAGTATATAAGTACCTTGAAGAGAGGGGGGGTAGTATTGTATACTTCCACTGGATTTGACAAACAATGAGGAACACCTATATATATTAAAAAAATATAATACTATATTTTTTTATTCATCGATAACAGGAGAGTCTTTGGAGAGTTTGCACATACAAGGGTGATGTCAGGAGTTTGAACAGCGATAACTGCTTCAACCAAAATTTTAAGAGTTTATATAATCTTAAAACTCCAAATGGTCACATTTTCATTGGTTATGGGCTACATTTCCTGTTTTTATTGTAGGTCATGTTTTACACCCACACATTTCCTGTGTTTATGCATAGGTGATTGCACCTGTAAAAATGAGAAAACTGATTGTTTTTTATTACATTTTCTTGATGAAAAATCTTGGAATACCTAAATGTTTCAATATTGAAGATTTAATCATCCATGGGAATCTCTTAACCTCTGTACTATTCTTAATCTGTGTGTTTGCACACACCATGCTAATATCAAAACTGACTACATCATCTTAAATCATTAATAAAATTCCTAAAATGTTCAATATTGAGGATTCTCCTTACTATACTTATTCTTTGTATTTCTATACATCTGCTTATATCAAAACAGATTGCATCATCTTAAATAATACACATGATTAATGTGCAATGTGTATTCAGTGTACTAACAAATGGCCTTATCGCATTCATGGGATATATAATTTGCTTAATGATTTTAATAAATAAATTTTGTTATTCATTTGTAATTTTATTGTTTTATTTTATGTAAGCAATAGTTGTATGTATGGTTTAATTACAAGGGCTTAGGGTTAGTTTAATGGGAAAATAGATAAATAATTTGGGTTCTGTTTTTTCTTGGTCACCCTGTAATATCATGTTACACAACTAGGAAATAACCTTTATTTGTAAGTTTTTTGGTTAAAAGAGACAGCTATATAGCTTGTCTTTACTTATGAAATTTATGAATTACCTTAAAATATACTTAATATGGCCTCCATTTCATCTTGAAGCCATTATCATAATTGATGAGACTCAATCAACTGTCTCAGCTTCAAAAAAGATCCAAAACCAAGTGAGAATAAAGTTTTTTGGTTAAAAATATAGAAAAACCTAAAATGTTCAATATTGAGGATTCTCCTTACTATACTTATTCTTTGTATTTCTATACATCTGCTTATATCAAAACAGATTGCATCATCTTAAATAATACACATGATTAATGTGCAATGTGTATTCTGTGTACTAACAAATGGCATTATCACATTCATAATTAGCATAATGATTTAAATAAATAACTGTCATGTATTTTTTATTTATAAATTTTTGTTTAAGAAAGTCATTATAAAAAGAGAATAGTCTTCTAAAATGAGAAATTTTTCCAAAATTGTTTTGTAATGATGAAAGCAAACTCCCATACACACCCACAAATATATGGTAACAGTCTTCATTTTCATATAGTATCACCCAGGTTCTATTGCAGGGTTGTATTTGTACACAAAAATCTGAAATCAGTCAGGGTTGTTTATTTGATGACCTCCCACAACCAAAATTCCCTACTGACTAATAGAGATGTTGAGGCTTTAATGGACAGGTGACATTAAAAAGTCTTATTTTTCTATCATATTTGGAGAGCAACAGTGAAGTGTTTTGAGAGTTTAATGTTTATAGAATTCTCCTTTTTAGGGACTTTGATATAAACTGTAACGGCAACACCCAGCAAAGAAATGAATAGAGACAGAGTCCGACTGATGAAGAGGCTTTTATTTGGGTAAATACGGGAGTTGTCACCTATCCTCCTGTTTCGCACTGGTCTTCAACGTCTTCAACGTGAAACTACAATAGAATACAAATAGACTATATAGTTTCTCTAATACAACTACTAAAATCGAAAAAGAGGAGGAAATGTTCCAAGCTTGTAATTACCTTCTTGTCCTCTTCAAATTCTGCTGCTAAATGAATTCGAAAAGCAGCGCACACAAACACGTGACTTTTACCGGTGTCAAACGGTGCCTGTACCCACGCAATAGGATGGCCGAACAAAACAAGGGAGATAATTATCTGCATTTACATAAACTTTTAGAAGATACAATGACTTCATACCTTCCCATGAAAGATTGTTTGGAAATGCACTGAGATAGCCTGCCTAATTTATTAAAAAATCAATAAACATGGGACCCAAATTATAAATGCTTGTTTGCCCACTTTTTTCAGTTTGGTTTCTTTGAGTGTAATAATCATTTTTTGCAAAGTTGTATGCTATCAAGTATTCCTAATGGTGTACTTCCATTTTATTGCTCTGGATAATGTGGAGTATCCTTTCATCGCCATTATTCCCAGATCCACACTGAACTGGAGTGGTAGTTCCTGTTATTCCTACTTAATACTAATAAATTGTTCTCAATTATATACTTTTAATCAACTATTCCTATACTTTTTTGTACTATTATATGCTATCAAATAATCCTATTACTTTTAATACTCATAATTTTCAGAAAAGGCCAAATTATGAGCAGTTTCATTGGAGACACAGACTAGGAGTAGGAACATCCAAGACAGGGGGATAGATAATCTTACCAGTCTCTTCCTTTGGACAGAAAAGAGCTTGGTACTACCCATAATTACTTTGCATGTGATGACCATTAATGGACAATTCTGACCCCACAAGTGGTAATGTCTCTGAGAGACTACTACTGATGGAGTTGGAGTTATCTGTGACAATCTAAATGGAGGCAGTCCCATTGAGGTTGATGTTTTGGTAATTCAGGAGAAGCTGCTTGGATAAAATCTTTTAACTGGGATACACCCTCATAAGAGATATGGGTGGGATACACATGTCTCCGGCTTGCACAGTAAAGTTCAGTTAGAGTAAACCGCCCAATGTGCAGCACTAACAATCAACAAACAGGAATTCAGTGCTGAATTTGACTAAGTTTAATGTAGCACCCATTATAATACGATCGGTAGTTAATGTGGTATTTACTAAGGATGCAGCATCAGCATACATTGACAACATCAATGTTGATGAAGCCTAATCTCAATTTTGGACTCTCATGCAAGTATCCTGAGAGGCTGAAGGATGGAGTCAAAGACTTGGGCCTGTATGTCTGGGGATGGGGGGCTAAAATACTTCAGTGGAAACAAGGGAATACTTTGGGAGACTATCTTATCTGAAAACCTGGGTAAATTAACAGATCATGAGCTTCTCAATCTAGCCTACAATTTTTCAGAGTATCCGTCAGATTGGATTAGAGAGTATCTTGAAACGCATACAAACATCTCAAGTAAGTACTATTTAAGCAGTTATCAGCGCAGTATGGAGAGTTTGCAAACTCTCACATTGTTCCTGTCACCATTATTTGTTGAAGTGCATTTTCTTTGTGCAGGAAGCTCACTGGGCACATTCTAGTATGAGGCTGGCCTTCTGAAATGATGAGCTGATATCTGTGTTGATGAAAGCCTAGTCTCAACAAAACAATGGCAACATCATTTTTCCAATTTTGGACTCTCATGCAAATATCCTGAGAGGCTGATGTGTAATATACTGGGTCTTCATTTCTTATAAGTGGGGTTGTTCCTTCGTGTATGAAAACAAACCTTCAATTAAGATCTCTGGTAACCCTTTGCTAACTTTTAAAAACAAACTCAAACACAACTCTTTTTTATCAACAAATTTATTATGGACATAATTGACTGTAGTAGTGGCCAATGCAAAGAGAGATAGAGAGATGTTTATGATAACAAAATTGGCATAATTAGATCTAGTAAACTTATGATGCTCCTGCCTGTAAGTTAACTGTCAAATTTGGGAGAGGAAAGAAAGAAAGAAAAGCTGTCTCCTTTCTCATAGGCTAAAAGGTCAGCATCATGCTTGCTTGTCCAATCCCTTTCTGGTCTTTCTCCCCCTTCAAATGCTCAATCCCTCTTTTATAATTGACGTTAATCAACTTATCATTTTTCTTACATCATTCCTTTTATTTTCAGCTTATCATTTTCTTACATCATTCCATTTTCTTACATCATTCCTTTGTTTATTTCTGTATATTTTAATTCCATTGTATATTGTTAAATTGTATTATATAAATACTTAGGATTTTAACCAAACAATTCAACAATGCATTCCAGCCAGAGTCTTCCTTTCAAAATATTTTGGAAAAATATTTCTTTTTTTTTCACCCAAAACTGATTCCTTTGTAATCCTTAATTATCTAAGCCCCTTGATTATGTAACAGAAGGATGGAGTTAAAGACTGGGCGGTGTATGTCTGGGGTGAGAGTGAAATACTTCTGTGAAAGAAAGGGAATGAGATCCTTATAGTTCTAGTCACCATTACTCATCAAAGTGCATTTCTTTTATTTGGAAGCTCACTGGACACCTTCTAATATGTGACTGGCTTTCTGAAGCAATGGGCAAGTGTATTCTCACTGAGACGGTGACCAGAGTGCACTGTCGGAAAATATCAATTTGATGCGACATCATCAAAGAATTGTGCTTGCTGTGTCGGGATGGAGACATGCAGCATATTAAAGACCTTCACCCCATTGGAGTTGGGGGGGCTCTCATTTCTGCAATGGATACTGTCAGTATATTTTAAGCTGTGCCAACGGGGCTATCAACTTGCCTTGTTGCCTGGGATCAGGTGACAACTTTGCAAGTTTTCTTGCGATATTACAACTGTTAAATTAGAATAAGCTCACTGAACATTACCTTACTGCAGTGAATACATAAAATTCAAATCTTATTCAAAAATACAAAAGAAAAATAAATGCAAACAAAAAAGAACAGATATATCTAAGTTTTGTATGAAAAAGATTTTAATTTTACCAAAATAATTTTTAATGAGTGTTCATTAAAAGTAACTGAGTAAGTTATGAAATAAATCCTCCTTTGTAATGAAAAAAAAATTAGCTTTGAAAATAAATGAATTTTTTTGATGACTGTAAAAGAAAAAAAGAGCCAATACTACGCTGCTCAAAACCATAGCCTCCTTCACCCACTTTCTGATTTTTCATTGTCCGATTCAACCGGCAATGAACAAGCCTCAGTGACACTTTTGTTTCAAACAAGAATCATTACCTTGACCTTCCCAACTGACCAGAACACTTACAAATATGCATTTTTATGGATATTATAACATGTACTGGTCAGTAGCACCATCAACATATGCTAACACTGTTAGCAAATCATCTGAGGAGAAATTTGACTAGCAACAAGAATTTAAATCTGTATATCAACATGATTCACTAAATCTGCTATGTTGACAATCTGTTGGAATTTTAATATATAGTTATTTACTAAGCTTAGCTTAGATATGGCACAAGGCCAGAAGTATGGGGCACCCAGTGAGAATCGAACTCACTAACAATGGTCTGCAAATCTACCTTGCTAACCATTACACCAACATTAATATATAGTTATTTACTAAGCTTAGCTCAGATATGGCACAAGGCCAGATGTGTGGGGCACCCAGTGAGAATCGAACTCACTAACAATGGTCTGCTAATCTAGCTTGCTAACCATTACACCACATGAGGTGCCCAACATTAATATATAAGGCATGCGTCAAAAGTCCACTTCTACTTATAGACTCGCCGAGTGTCACATGACCAACCCATTAACCAGTCACTGAAAGCGCTCTGCTGCTGATATTATTATATATACTGAAGGTCTGAGAATACCTAGGCATTGCACTTTGGACACTCGTGGATTATCTCACTGGACTTCATAGGACTCACCAAAGGATTCTAGATTTCAGGACTTACTTACTTTAAGTTCTTACAACTGGCCAAGAATGGCGGTCAGAAATTCAACACAACCCACAATAGCAAATAATGGATATCTCTTTGACACCCTTAAAGAATTTGGGGTGGTTGAGAGTTATGCTCTCCAATCCCTATGCCTGTCCTGGCACTTATTGTAGCGCAGCATTCGCTATCTCCATGGCTTGAACAAACCTGCACAAGTTGCCTCCAGCACCAACGTAAATCCACCTTGCTACCCAGCTCCTTCCTGCTTGTGGCACTGGTTCCTGTTCATTCCTGATCTTGTCTCTGTCATAAGCCAACATCACCTTCGAATCGCCTGTTCAGCCAATGACCTAGTTTTCTGCTAACCATGGTTCCAGCCTCCTTGCTGACTACGTTCCTGCAGTACCCCTAATTCCTGGCAAAACACACACTCCAGCCAGCCTTGATCCAGTCACCTGCCGACCCTGATCCAGCCTTTCTGTCAGCCAGCCTCAATCCAGTCGCCTGTCAACTCTGATCTGGCTCTTCTGCCAGCCAGCTTCAATCCAGTCACCTGCCGTCCCTGATCCAGCCCTTGTGCCAGCCAACCTCAATCCAATCACCTGCCGACCCTGATCCAGCCCTTGTGCCAGCCAACTTCAATCCAGTCACCTGCCAACCCTGATCCAGCCCTTCTGCCAGTCAGCCTCGATCCAGTCGCCTGTCAACTCTGATCTGGCTCTTCTGCCAGCCAGCTTCTATCCAATCACCTGCCGACCCTGATCCAGCCCTTGTGCCAGCCAACATCAATCCAATCACCTGCCGACCCTGATCCAGCCCTTGTGCCAGCCAGCTTCAATCCAGTCACCTTCCGAACCTGATCCAGCTCTTCTATCAATGAACTGTCCTTTTCAGGACCCTCTACCAACTAGCTGTCCGTGTCAGAATATCACACACCCCTCTAAAATCATTCGGTAAAGTAAACCCTCAATGTCAATCTCCTTACCAACTAGGAAACCCTATTGTGGTCCAGAGATCTTCAACCCAACGAGATGTCCATTCACCTCGTTCGTGCCTCTTCACATTGGTTCACCCAGCATATATCAAGCCTCCAGAAGACTAGTCCATCGACAACGACCAGCATCACCTTCTCGACCTGCTATGTTACACCAGCATATTTCCAGCCTTCAGAATGACCTGTCCGTCGACAATGACCAACGTTTTATTCTCAGCCAGCGATGCTGACAACTAAATGAATGAAGAAATCAACTACACACTGTTATGTGGTAAATTAACACTTCCATATTTAATATTCAGTTAATTCAAAGATCAAATTAGCTGACTGGGGAAAAATTATTCATAATTATCCTGAAAAATATGTAAGACAATCTGCTTTTTTTTTTACAACACTCAGTTTTTTATTGATATTTTATAGCAGAATTCTGTATTCATGGTTCTTTTACTAAAAAAAACTCTGGGATTGAAACTTATAAAAAAATTCTGATAAAATTATTCAGACTCTTATCTTTATAGAATAAGAGTAAAAAGTTATTTTTGTCCGTTCATTTTTTCATATTTCATAAAATAAAATAGGGGGCAGGTAGACCTCGTAAAAAAATATTTCCCCTAATATATTTTAGGAAAAATCTATTTCAGACATATTTACATCAAAAGGTAAGTAATTATGGAAATTTTCGCGAAAATTGTACCATTAATTGATTTTTCATAGAATTTTTTATAAAGCCTCTAGTCATAACTTGTTTTAGGCTACGTTAAATTTCAATTAATTTAACGGCGCAAATATGTAAACATTGTTTTCCGTTCTTAATTTTCATTACTTCCGTAAGCTGAAATTGAAAAAAAAAAAACAAAAAAAACAAAAAAAACACATCATCAGGAGTTTGTTTAATGTTTATTCTTTCGAATGGGCAAAAGTTTTTCAAGATAATATTAACCTTTAGGCAAGTTTCTTTGTATTAAATATAGAGTGTGTATGGGGGGGGGGATTTCACAGGGAAAATTGGTGGTAACTACTGTATTCTTTTTGCCTGGTTTGTGTCAATCAATTCTTTTTCTTTTCAAAACGTTTGCGAGGTTGACGTTCCTATCGGCTCTGTGACGAGGTATACCATAGAACTAAAAACAAACAAACAAAAAACATTATTAATGTAAATTTTAAGGATTACAATACATTGAATGAATCTGAATTTTTGCGAGAAAAGCATCATAATTATCTCCCTTGCTTTCCACTCTTTAGAAAACTTTTTTGTATTTATTGCAAAAGAACGGCACGTTTTAACTTTATTCAACCAGAAAACATTAGTTTTATTTAAAATATTACATTTTTTCTCCGTCTTCGTTGTATATCCCCAAGGAAAAGAAATCTGACAAAAGAAAGAAGTAAGTATAACGTTATCTATTTTTTTACAAATAAAACATTTGTAAAAAAAAAAAAGAAAGTAATTAGAAAGCGAAAGATAAGTTTTTCCCCTCTGACAAATAAGTAAACAATTTTTTTAATAAATTACGACAATGATTTATAGATATGAAAATATCTGGAACCTTTTGAAAATTAATCTAATTGTCTTTTTTAAATATAATTAATTTTAACATTTAATTGGTATTCTATTTTGGCTACTATCCGTGTTAATCAGTGGTGGTGGGTGGTGTGAAATAAACAGTCCACTATCAAAATCTTAGTCTATTAAATTTCCGTTAAATAGTTTCAAAACAAACTATTTTATTATAAACAATGCTTTCATTAGATTACAAACCGAAATTTAAACTTAACGAGAAAACACTTAAACATTCATTTAGCGGAAAAATCTTGTTAATTTCAAAGAGTATTGTTTTTTTTTTAAGACTATCACTGGTAAGTAAGTATAACGTTTTTGTTACAAAACGTTTCTAAAAATTATCATTTGAAAGAAATAAGATTAAAGAAAACTCCAATGTTTTTTCATAATATAGAATTCCTGAAATCGTGTTTTAAATTAATTTGAATTTTGACTGCCCAAAAAGAAGGGGACGTAATAATTACCATTAAAAAATAGAAAATGAATTTTTTACCCAAAAATACAATTTTTAAAAATCTATCTAAAATCAGTTAATTGTCCAATATTAATGAAAATTTCACTACTTATTCATTTATAAATGTATTATTTTTGAAATAGGGTTTGTGTGAAAAATATTTTTAGAATTATTTTTTTATGTTTATTGATATACCCCTTCCCCAAATATTTTTAAAAAAGGCACTTTTTTCAAGAATTAATTTAGATTCCTCTAAAGATAGATCCCACAAAAATGTTAACCAGTTGAGTTATTTACAACTCATATATAGTTTTTTTTTAAATCAATCTAATGTCAAAAATTTGAATTAAAAAACAAATATTTAAGAAAAATTAATTTAAACAGTTTAACTATTGGGTAATTCTATGTCAAATCATCCAGATTTTTTGATATTTTGTACAGGTGTGAACTATGTTAAAATCAGACATTCCCCAAAATTTGAGTTTGCAATTCCAAAAATTAGCGGAGTTATGTCAATTTTTAGCTCTCAAAATTTGAGGGGGGGGTCACGAAAAATGGTGACTCTTTGTAATCTATTTTTGTCTGTAAAATGAGTTCTAGAGTTTCTCCACTTCTAAATTTTCATTTATAAGACCATTTTTGCACAAGGAATCGAAAAATGCTATTAAAAAAGTCAACTAATTTTAAGTTATTGATGATTTCTGATTTTTTCATAGCAAGATCAATATCCTGATGCGGCACTGAATCTATGACAAAGTTTTTTTCTATTATTATTTCATATCTATTGAACATTATTTGTATAAAAAAGATAGTTTGGAGTTTTCTCAGAAGCGAAGCTCAAAAATTTAAAAAAAACTTTTATAAATTTCTCTCCTCAATTTTTCTGAAATTTTTTCCAAATCCTCAAAATTTCCGCTTCCAATTCCAAAAATTGGCTGAGTTATGTTGATTTTTAACTTTCCAAATTTGACTTTTTTGTAATCTAGTTTTGTCTGTAAAAGGAGTTGTAGTGCTTCCCTACTCCTAAAAATTGGTTTATAGAAGTATTTTTGCCCAAGGATCCAAGGCGAAAATGCTCTTATAAACCAAATTTTAGGTGTAGGGAAGCACTACAACTCATTTTACAGACAAAAATAAATTACAAAATGTCGCCATATTTTGTGAACCCCACCAAATTTTGAGAGCTAAAAAACTCCACCAATTTTTTGAATTGGAAGCTCAAATTTTGGGGAATGTTTAACTTTAATACAGTCCACACCTGTACAAAATTTCAGAAAAATTGACAATTTTACTTTTTTAACTAACTTAAATAAATGGTTGATTTTATTTTTAAAAGTTAATTAATCAAAAGGGTGTAATAGCATAGAGTGTAATTGTTGTTTTTTTCTATCTGTGGTTACTGTTGTTAACAAATTGAAGTGGTGTTGTTGTAGTAGTAGTAGCCATAGTAGAGTTATGATGTAAGAATGTCTTACAAGAGATTGATTTTATGTTCAAACTAAATACAATTTTTAATGTAAACATCCCATACATCACCAAAGTTATTTAGCATTTTCCGTATTAGTAATAGTTATTCTAACTAATTTACCAAAAAGAGTTTTTTTTAAGCTAGACATATGTCTTCGATACATCTTTGATTTTACATAAATCACTACACTCTAATGTGAAGTATTCTTTAGGTAATTTTGTAGTTTTGAAATTCACTTTTAAATTGAAAATAGGGTGCTGAATAGAATTAAGTTTTGAAAAAAATTTTTTACTTAATTATCTTCATCAAAGAACTGCTTGGGATAATTTCTATGAGCAAATAAAACTTTTTACTCAAATTAGTTTTTAATTCTTTTTCATTTAATAATAACCACTGTAAATTTTCTTATTATTATTCTTATATTCTCTTGCTCAAATAATTGCTTGGGATAATTTCTATGAGATTAATAAAAGCAACAAAAATTTTCACTTTAATTAGGCTGTAAATTTTCTTATTATTTCTTTAATTCTCTTGCTGAAATAATTGCTTGGATAATTTCTATGAGATTAATAAAAGCAAAGAAAACTTTTACTTTAATTAGTTTTTATTTTTATTCTTTTCATGATAACAGCTGTAAATTTTCTTCATATTATTTCTTTAATTCTGTTCTATGAGATTAAGAAAATTTTAATCCTTTTTGGGTGTTGATTGTGTTTTTTTTTTCATTTATTTGTTTATTATAAATCTTTCACTACCAGAGAAACAATTTCCCTTTTGTTGTGTTTGAGAAAAGTTACTTTTCTGATGTTTCATTCAACTTAAGGTGATGAAATAGTTAACACAAGTACACTTAATATTTTCTAATATATCTATCATTAATGGATTGTCCATTTTAGTTTAGATAAATCATTGGCTTAATGTTAAAAAATACTTATATATATATATATATATACTTCATTAAATCTATTTCATTTGTTGAACAGTACTTTATTTTATTCATAACTTAGTGTGCGTTAAAATAACACATGGCATTATATAAATTGATTGTAAAATTCAAATTTTAAATATTGTATAAGTCTACTCTTTATTTTTTTAAAATTGTACTTTTATTTTTATTTATTCACAGATAAAAACTATCTGCAAAGAATAATTTTTGAATTCAAAAGGCCACATTCAACCACATACCAAAAGAAATGTATATTCTTGCAAATTTATGGTTCTGCATATGGATTGTGCATTTATTTGTACGTTAGGATTATGAACCCTTTCCTAATATTTCTAACTCAAGTCATTCAAAAACATCAATCACCTTTTGAAAGATTTTTTTATCCTTTTTATCATATTGCCCTGAAGAAGGTTTTATATAAACCGAAACGTTTAAACGTCGCCATGAATATACTGTGCACAAGACAATTCATTTTTGTAGAGACTATTCAGAAGATGAGTGTTACCATGAATTCATATTTCAAAGAACAACTGGGAAAATATAATCAGTGAAATTCAATATTTCTTCACTGTGCAGATAATCATTTTTACATAGTCTAGAACAGAAAATAGATATGGAAGCACACACAAAAGAGGAGGAATTTTCTTGCAAAGTTTGCAGATCAACATTTTCAGAGAATTCCAGTTTGAAAATCCACATGCAAACACACACTGGAGAGAAACCATTTTCTTGTAAAGTCTGGGAATCAGAATTTTCTAAGAGTGAGCACTTGAAAAGTCACATGAGAACATACACTGAAGAGAAACCATATCCTTGTAAAATCTGTGGATCAGCATTTTCAGATAGTTCCAGTTTGAAAATACATATGCAAACACACATTGGAGAGAAACCATTTTCCTGTGACGTCTGTGGAACAGCATTTTCTAAAATTGAGTATTTGAAAAAACATATGAAAACACACACAGGAGAGAAGCCATTTTCTTGTGAAATCTGTAGAACAGCATTTTCTAGAAGTGAGTGTTTAAAACACATATGCGAATGCACACTGGAGAAAAACCGTTTACTTGTGAAGTCTGTGGATCAGCATTTTCACGGCATTCCATTTTGTATTTCCACATGCGAATACACACTGGAGAGAAACCATTTAATTGTGAAGTCTGTGGAACAGCATTTTCACGGCGTTCCAGTTTGAAAGACCACATGCGAACACACACAGGAGAGAAACCATTTAATTGTGAAGTTTGTGGGTCAGCATTTTCACACGCTGCCAATTTGAAATCCCATATTCAAACACACACTGGGGAGAAACCATTTTCTTGTGAAGTCTGTGGGTCAGCATTTTCTAGAAGTTCCCATTTAAAAAGTCACATGCGAACACACACAAGAGAAAAACCATTTTCTTGTGAAGTCTGTGGGTCATCATTTTCTTTGAATTCCCATTTGAAAAGTCACATGCGAACACACACAGGGGAGAAACCATTCATCTGTGAAGTCTGTGAAAAAGCATTTTCACAGTATTCCACTTTGAAATGCCATATGAACACACACACTGGAGAGAAACAATTTAATTGTGAAGTCTGTGGGTCCGCATTTTCAAGAAGTTCCGATTTGAAAAGCCACATGCGAACACACACTGGCGAGAAACCGTTTACTTGTGAAGTTTGTGGGTCTGCATTTTCACATGCAGGCAATTTGAAATCCCACATTCAAACACACACTGGAGAGAAACCATTTTCTTGTGAAGTATGTGGGTCAGCATTTTACAGGAGTTCCAATTTGAGAAGCCACATGCGAACACACACTGGAGAGAAGCCATTTCCTTGTCAAGTCTGTGAATTATCATTTTCTAAGAGTTCTCAGTTAAAAAGACATGTGCAAACACACACTTTCTTGTGAAGTTAAGATCTAATACAAACAATAAACCTTCTTTATGATCCTGATTTAATTGACTCAGAAGACAGCTGTGTTGGGGAAGGGGTTTCTGCTTAGCACCTTATTTTAATTGTAAATTGAACCCCAAATTTAAACCCACTTTACTCACTTACTTTTTAGTGTTTTTTGAATGGAATTTTCTGAATAGACACATTAAACTACACCAGAAATAATAAATTGAATCTTCTCTTAATGAAATCATCAAACACTTGAATAAAATATTGTGGTGATTCTTATTCTGATTTGACTCAAAAGACTGGTGTGTTGGGGAAAGATTTTCTTTAAAGCCTGTTCATTTCAGTGCAACCAATTTATATGTGATCACTTGGAGTGAATTCCACTGACTGACAATTATTTTTTCTGAATAGACACATTAAACTACACCAGAAATAATAAATTGAATCTTCTCTTAATGAAATCCATCTTGAATAAACAATTTCATTTATTTTAATAAAATTGGTCATTTTTAAGTAAAAGATAAGTCATTGCAATTATTATTATTTATTGATCTCTCTCATTTTATTGACCTAATTAAAAACTGACCCCCTTTTCATTTTATTGACATGCTTTCGTACCCAGAATATAATGATAGTGGCATCCCACAAACACTTTAATAAACAATTAAAGTTATTTCAATAAAATTGACTTGCTTTAAATTATTTGTTCTACGTTGAATAATTTGTATTGAAATATATGAATATATTTTCTTGTAATGTCTGAATTATTCAGTCATGGGATTATCTTTATTATTATTATTATCATTATTATTATTATTAATACTAATAATCATAATGTTTTCAGTGTAATTTACTTATCAATTTAAATGTTTACACTGGGTAAAGAAAGGTATTGTCCATTGCTTACAACATTGAGCAAAATTCATCAGCAGTGATGAGGTATACCAGAAGGAAATGGACAGCTTAAGAGAGACCCTCTGCCGTAACAATTATCCTGAAAGTATAACATCAGCTATGAGAAATCTGGATCGCAGGACAGAGGATGATACCCGAAAACTTACCACAGTCTGTCTGCCCTATGTGAAAGGCTTGGCTGAAAAGATTCAAAAGATATGTAATCCCTATGACATCAGGACAACATTCAGGAGTGACTCAACTCTTCGTAAACATCTCGTCCGAGTCAAGCCCCCAACAGAATACAACATGACCAAAAATTGTGTATATTCCATCCCATGCAGCTGTGGCAAAGAATACAAAGGTGAAACATGCCATCCACTGAAAGTAAGACTACAAGAACATCGTAAAGCAGTGGTCCGAGGAGAAACAGAAAAGTCTGGTATGGCTGACCATATATGGAATGAAACGGGAAACCATCTGCCCTTATGGGATGAAGTTAGAATAATAGATAGAGAAGAACATTGGAAGAGAAGATGCCTCAAAGAATCAGCTCATATGATAGGCTGTACTGGGCTGTTAAGTAGACCGAGTATAGAAATGAATACAATATGGGAACCCATAATTAAGAAGGTTAGATCAGATTTAAAAAAAAAACAATATGAGTCTAGGTAAAAAATCATACATAAAAATGAATAGTTATCTCTGGATTCCGGGTTCAATCCTGAGTAGATGCAGTAACATAGAAAAATAATTAACACAACTCCTACCCCAGCTATGGTTAGCAGAATGAGAACAGGATACCCCCGTGGACTAAATAAAGGGTTAAGTTCGAAGTTCCATGATGGCTACCGATTACGACAAGAAAGTTCCCGAGTCCGAGTAGGTTCCCGAGTCTGACAAGAAATACCTGAAAAAGGTTGGAGAGCATATCGGCCGAAACATTGTACAAATAACAGTGAAGATGGGGACAATAGTCTGAATAATGTAGATAATACTAATCATAAAGCCTCATCTCAAACATTCAGAAAAATCTTTATTCTTCTTCTTATTATTATTATTATTACTTTCAATTTAATGAATTAAATTTTATTGGATGAATGAATTTTATAATGCAGCAGTTATTTTATTTCAAAACATTCTGATATTTTATATTTGGGGTGCAAATTATTGCTGGAGTTTTATACTTTGGAAACTAATTACAGTATAAATAAAAAGACGAAAGACCGGGGATGTGAATAGAAAAAAAAATTTTAATATTTTTTTTATTTACTTTTTTTTTGTACCTTAGCAGAACCTTTTTAATCATTAATAACTACAAAATTTATTTTGTTGATAATTTTAGTGTTTCATTTTCCATGATTTCTTCACTGAATGTAATTTACCACAGAAATTACGAAGCTTTTATTTATTTTTTCTGTGATTTTCAAAATCGTCGACAAGAAGAAGCACAAGTATTTTTTAAAAATCATCAGAAATAAATTAATAATATGATTTTTATAACATTTTTTCGGTATATCAAGTTGTAAGATCTTTTATTTTAAATAAATCTTTACATTAGATTAAAAGTACTGGGTATTTTGTCATTTTTTTTTCATGCTCGACTGACTCCACATAGTGTACAATAAATTTTTTTTTTTTTTGTGAAGGAAAAAGAATTTTACATTTCTTGGAACATGTAAAAAAAATTGCTGTTTAGATAAACATTTTTTTTTGTTTTACTTTTCACCGTTAGCTTATTTTTTAAGGAATGTTATAATAAAAGTTTAACTTATCTACCTTTTTAAATTTTTATCCTAAAGAAATTTACTGGGGAAATCACCACCACAAATTTGTATCTAAAAGTTACATTCAACAAGAACTTACTTAAAAATGTAAGTGTTAGAAAACACGAATTCACAATGTAAGAAAACACAAATTACACATGAATTCAATCGAAAATAAGCAAGAATAGGAAAAAAAAGAAGGAAAATACTTGTGTAAAATATATTTTTAAGAACATTCGGTTTTTAGGAGTTTTATTTCAGTGTTAAATAATTAAAAATGCTTTCTTTTAATTAGGTATTAATTTCAAGTTTACTATTTTTGAAAGGAAAAAAAAGAACAAAGTACCTTTTGAAATAAGGTCTTCCTTCAATGAATGAATTCAAGTAACTTGTGAAATGCGTTGAAATCGTTGAAACTGACAAGGTAAAATCCCTTTTCAGAGGGAGATAATTAGGCCTGTTTTGTCATCCATACTTGAAATTGACTATTTTTAAAAAGTCTTTGAAATTCTTGGAAATTATGCAGCACCTCATAGCGATTTTTAAAACTTACATTTTCTCAAAGATAGAATTCAGGGCTATCTTATGTTAAATTTTCAAGTTAGTCCTGGATGCTTCTAGACATGTAAAATTGACTTTGAATTTTTTAAGGTAGTAAAAAAAACTCAGTTTAACTTAGATAAAATAATTTTTTGCATCAATTTAAAGAAAAATATTCTTTTTTTATACCACGAAAAAAAAAAACATGCTACATTTTATATCTTTTGAGTTTTAAGAAAATAACTTTTAAATTTTAAAATCACTTTTTTAGAGTATTGAATTCATATCTTTATTTTTCTATATATTCTTCAGGATATGATTTTTCCAGAAATGTAAAAATTAGGGACCGGAATTTTTTTTTCTTCAAGTGATAAAAACTTTTTTTTTAAGTTTCTTTAATAAAATAATCTAATCGTTATAAATTAAGTCGTCTGAAAATGATTTGGTGAAATTTCATTAAAATTGATAAATTTCATTAAAATTTCATTAAAATTGATACATTTTCATTAAAATTGATAAATTCCGTGATTTTTTGGTAATTGTTTTAAAATTAAGAAATTTATGAAAAATTATCTCCCTTGGCAATCCTTGAGCATCCCTACTGTATTAATATAAATTTTAAGGATTACATTGAATTTTTGCTGAGAAAACATCGGAATTATCTCCCTTGCGTAACGACCTCCAGAAAACGTTTCTGTATTGATTGCAAATGGACGACACTTATTGCAAATGAACGATACATCTATTTTCATCAATTTTATTCAAAATATTACATTTTCCCCTCTTTTTCTAACGTTGTATATCCCTAAGGAAAAGAAATCAGACGAAAGAAAAAAAAGAAAGAAGTAAGTATAACGTTATGTTATATTTATTTTCAAATTTAAAAAAATACGTAATTTACAGTAAAACTTTTGTCCATTGAAGAAGTGAAATATTTTGAAATTTTTGACAATACTCCATCCTCTATATCTTGAATCTTTTGAAAAATGATTTAATTATTTTCTTAAATCTAATTTCTATAATTTTTTTTTTTAATTGATATTTTATTTCCACTGCTATCCGTGTTAATCGGTGTCGGTGACGTAAGCATTTTGATGAGGGGGGTCTTCTCCCTCATCAAAATTAATTCAAAACGAAACTTAATCTGACTGAGAAATTTTGAAAGATTAAATAAATAAAAAAATGAAAATATTAATTTTCTGTGTCCTTTTTATCACATCGGAATTTAAGTAAATTATTGACAGAAATCTTAACAATATTTCAAATCATTAAAAATATAGTATGTAAAAGTCCATCTTTTACAACCAACATTGTGTTTTTATTTTTAATTAAACCAACATCAAAAGGGGAGGAAATACATTTTGTTTTAAAAATAAATTTTTTTTAAACTATTACCAAAAATCAGGGAAATGTCCGATTTTAATGATATAGTTAATTTTATAATGAATAGCTTATTTTATTAAAAAATGCTTGAAATTTTTTTTTTATTGGTTGCACCTTTTTTGTACGCTTACTTAATTCGGTATGGCGAAATATGTCAGCTTTAGGCATGTGCAGAATACTCCGATTTCTCCGTCGTATGGAGACTCTTTTGATAGAAGAAAAGAAAGAAAAATGAAGCTTATTTACATTTACTTAGTAATAAAACAATTATTTTATCTTTAAAACGTGATATTATTAGCTTAGAAAATTGAAAGTTTAATAAAAAAAAACTTTAAATCATGTAAATTTCTGGTTCTACGAATATTTTTTCTTTATTTACAAAAACGAAGTTATTTTATTGACATTTATTTAGAAATCAATTTAATTCTATATAAATTTTTACCAATAATTATTTTATCTTCAATTTAATAATTAAAGTAATTAAAAAAAAAAAAAACACTATTCAAAAACATGACATTCATTGCAATTATTATTATTAGTTAATCTCTCACATTTTATTGATCTAAATCAAATCTTAACACCTTTTCATTTCATTTACCTGTTTTCATACCTAGAATATAATTGTATTGACATCCCACTCCCACAATTACTTTAATTAGCATTCCCAATTTATTTCATGTTTGAGTTTATTGTTATTTAATCACATTAGTTATATAAAGCTCCGTAAATGGAGTTCAAAACTGAATTATTCAACTATTCCCAGTGGTTCAAAAGTTAAATTAAAGCCCCGAAATTAGGAATACAAATGTGGACATGATTTTGTTTGAAAAATACATCAAATGATGGTCCAATTCTAAACAAGAAATTCAGTAATTTCTTCACAATTTCTTTATTTTTGGATCAATTTTGATAAAATTTGGAATTCTTATTTAAAATTGTATGTTCTTTCTGATTCTGCACTCAAATTTTATGTATCTTTATACTGTAACCCATTATATAGAGAATGCAAGTATAGATAGCAGTGTTTTTTTTATTTGCTTTTTTTTATTAAGTCTACCACAAGATTATTCAACATTTTCATTTTAATACTGTGTGTATACACATATATAGTATTAATTCAAATAAATAAAATCATTTTGAACTTAGAAATACATTTTCAAATACCTATATTGAATTATATACAAGAAATAGAATATCTATTTACATATGTTTTTAAATTAAACCGGTATGGCTTGTGCTCAGTTTTGTTTACATTTCTTGTAATTCTAAGTTGTTTTTTTTTCTTTCCAAAATTGAAAGTTTGGCGAAAAGCCCCTAACGGTACAGCAGCATTAACATTTCACACATTATATATGAAAATAATTCTGAGACATCTTCTATTAATGACATAGTTTTTTTTTTTGTGATCTTATACTTTTTGAAAAAATCTCCATCAAAATTTTCTGTGTTGTATTTTTACTTCCAAACACTGGAAAAGTAAAAAAAAACACTAGCCACTTTGACTTTTCAAATAAAAGTAAAGTATAAGATTTAATCCTGAAAGAAATTCATATTACGCATTTTCGGCTGTTTGAAACAAAATACCATTTTAACTTTTCATAAAAAACAATTCAATGGATAAAAACTCATACAAATTGCATATTTAGAAGAATTATTTTCTCTTCTTTCCAACCATATAAATATTTTTAAGATTAGACCAGAAATATGTGAGAAATTTTGATGTAAACTGATTAAGGTCAGAAATAGTCAATGTCCACTAAAAACAACAAAAGTGTTGGGGTTGCTACTTTAATAAACAATTAAATTTATTTCAATTATTTACCTTAGATTATTTGTTCTGCTTTGAATGATTTATATTAAAATATATGAAAATTATTTACATGTAACACCTGAATTATTCCGTGGGTTTTTCATTATTATTATTATTTCATTCCTTGTGATGTTTTCGACCAGCATTAGCTGGTGGTCTCTTACTGGAGTCTGAGGGATAGAAAGTCTCCTCATGTCTCCAGTACTCATCTGAGTATCCACTGATTTCCATTATTATTATTATTATTATTACTTTAAATGTGATTTACTTATCCATTTAAAACAAAAGAAATTATTAATCATTTGTTACTACATTCCATTTTGATTTTTATAATGCCTGAATTATTCCATGGGATCATCTTTATTATTATTGTTCCTACATACCAGTTTTGTTCTACACAAAAAAAAGTTATTTTTCCTGTTTCATTCAGTTTAAGATGATAAAATGTTTCCTAAAAGTACACTTGTTTTGTTTGCTAAATTTTAGAGGGAAAGAATTTCTCATTTTTTTATCATTTAATGGAGTGTCCTTTTAATTCTGATAAATCTTTGTCAAAATTAGAAAAAAAATACTGTATTTATATTAAATTCCATTAAATTTATTTCATTATTTGTTAAATTGTTGAATAAGAATTTTGTTTATATTGATGTAGTTGTTAGTTAATTGAAATTAACTTTGTTGTAATATAATGGTATCAAAAAATTCTTGAATCTCTTTTTTTTAATAATACTTTAATTCTTATTTATTCACAGACATCAACTGCATTGGAGAAGAATAGTTTTGAAATGTAAAAACACTTAAACATCTACCAAATAACAAATATATTCTTTTGATGTGTGTAGATCTATATTTGAGAACTCTCAGAACAGTTGTTTTTTTTTTGCAATTCATTACATGAGTGTTTTCTCTTGATCAATATTTCAAAGAACAAATTCAAAAAGAGACTCCAATGAAACCCAACTTTTCTCCATTGTACAGATCAGCAAAAAATAAATTAATCTTCAATTTGCAAACCAGCATTTTGACATAGTCTTGAAATATAAAAAGACACATTCAAACACATGGTTAAAGAAGAAAAACATTCTTACTAATGAATAAATATGTATATTAACAGACTTTGGAATTCATTGTTTGAACATCCTTAAATTCACATTTCAAAGAACAAATGTAAAAATAGGCTCTAATGAAACCCAACTTTTCACCACTGTGCAGATCATCATTTTCACTGAGATCAGAATTGAAAACAGATATGGAAACACATTGTGAAGCAGAAGTATTTTCTTGTAAAATGTGTGGATCAACATTTCCAGTAATTTCTAGTTTGAAAGCACACATGAAATCTCACACTGGAGAGAAACCATTTTCTTGTGAAGTCTGTGAATCAGCATTTTCAGACCCTTCCACTTTAAGAAAACACATACGTTCACACACTGGAGAGAAACCATTTTCTTGTAAAGACTGTGGATCTGCATTTTCACAGAGTTCCAGTTTGAAAACCCACATGCGGATACACACTGGAGAGAAGCCATTTTCTTGTGAAATCTGTGTTTCAGCCTTTTCAGACCCTTCCACTTTAAGAGAACACATACGCTCACACACTGGAGAGAAACCATTTTCTTGTAAGGACTGTGGATCAGCATTTTCACAGAGTTCCAGTTTGAAAAGCCACATGCGAACACACACTGGAGAGAAACCATTTCCTTGTCAAGTCTGTGGATCAGCATTTTCTCGAAGTTCTGATTTGAAAACTCACATGCGAATACACACTGGAGAGAAACGATTTTCTTGTGAAGTCTGTGGATCAGCATTTTATAGTAGTTCCAATTTGAGAGGACACATGCGAACCACACTGGAGAGAAGCCATTTCATTGTCAAGTCTGTGGATCATCATTTTCTACGAATTCTCACTTAAAAAGACACATGCAAACACACACTGGAGAGAAGTCATTTTCTTGTCAAGTCTGTGGATCATTATTTTTTACGAGTTCTCACTTAAAAAGACATGTGCAAACACATACTGGAG
This sequence comes from Doryteuthis pealeii, assembly GCA_023376005.1. Taxonomy (NCBI): domain Eukaryota; kingdom Metazoa; phylum Mollusca; class Cephalopoda; order Myopsida; family Loliginidae; genus Doryteuthis; species Doryteuthis pealeii. Next base: position 100,656,928 of record CM042151.1, read on the forward strand.
AGAAGTTATTTTCTTGTGAAGTCTGTGGATCAGCATTTTCTAGGAATGCCCACTTAAAAAGACACATGCAAACACACACTGGAGAAAAGCCATTTTCATGTGAAATCTGTGAATCAGCATTTTGTCAAAGTTCTGATTTGAAAATCCATATGCGAAGACACACTGGAGAGAAACGATTTTCTTGTGAAGTCTGTGGATCAGCATTTTCTAGTAGTTCCAATTTGAGAAGCCACATGCGAACACACACTGGAGAGAAGCCATATGCTTGCCAAGTCTGTGGATCAGCATTTTCTAAGAGTTCTCACTTAAAAAGACATGTGCAAACACACACTGGAGAGAAGTAATTTTCTTGTAAAGTCTTTTCTAAGAGTTCTCACTTAAAAAGACATGTGCAAACACACACTGGAGAGAAGTAATTTTCTTGTAAAGTCTTTGGATCTAAGATCTAACAAAAACAATAGACCTTATGATTTTGATTTGACTCAGAAGACAGCTGTGTTTGGGAACGATTTTCTTCAAAGCCTGTTCCTTTTCAGTGCAGCCAATTTGTGTGTGATCACTTTGAGTGAATTCTACTGACTGACAATTCAGTTTTCTGAACAGGCACATTAAACTACTATAAATTGAATCTTCTCTAAATGAAATCCATCTTGAATAAACAATTTCATTTATTTTAATAAAATTGGTATTTTTTAAGTAAAAGATAAGTGATTGCAATTATTATTAGTAGTAGTAGTAGTAAATTGAGACCCAACTTTAACCCACTTCAGAGTTCCCATGCGTCCTGGAAAACCTGGAAAACAAAATGTAAATTTTCCAGTACTAGAAAACCTGGAAAAGGGTGTTTTTTGTCAAAAATCCTGGGAAAATGTTGTATTTTGTCCTGGAAAATTTGAATTATCTGAGACAAAATTAATGTTATTGTTACAGTAAACAAATGTAACTAGTAAATTAAAAAGGACAGTGTTTTTTTGTTTTTATTTTTAATGCTAACCGAATCTACGCAAGATTTCCCAAATTATGAATATTCATTAATCAGTAAAAATGTTTCTGACTGGGTGCGTACTTGTTAATTCATCTAATAAAGTCTCGCTTTCATCATGTAGCGATATTTTGATTTATTTTTACGTGACATTGAAGATAAACAAGACAATAATAAGTCAGTCAGACTACTTTAAATATTGTTAAAGGGTTAAAAGTTTTAAAAATATATTCCGTTTTATAAGACGTAAAATTTCATAAAAAAAGACGTAAAATTCCAAACATGTAACTTTAACATTTTCTTGATAATCATGTTCAGCAGTGTTTAATTGAATAAAATGATTTAATTTTAAGAAAAAATAAATATTTTAGCAAGGCTTAGAATTTGTTTTAAAGGAATTTTTTGTCTGTAAGTCAATCAAATAATTTTCACAGAAATTTGACATAAAATACATCTCCACAATTGAATTCATGTAATTTTAATTTTATTGTTACAAATACCATTATTTAGAAGAAATTTTGAGTAAAATGCTCAGATAAAGTTTATTTGAAGAAGTGAGCTAAAATCATTTTTTTTTTCAAGAATATCACTCATGTAAAATAGTGACTGAAAGTCAAAGAATGTTTTGTACTTTAATAGCGCACACACAAAATTTGACTGAAAATGATCAATTAAAAAAATGACAAAAACAATACACAGTAACGTAATACTAACATTTAAGAATTACATAAAATTAATGTTCATTTAAAAAAGTTTTTATTAAACATTTTTGAAAGCACTGAAAAGTGCAAGTTATTTTTTAAAAATAAACGTTGGTCCCCACCCCCAGACCCCTAAGTAAGACTTCAAGCATATGGCACTTGAACAAAAATTTTTTTTTTTTTCATTAAATGTCAATTTTATCTCAGTTAAAAAGTAACTATCCTTTTTACGGTGTAAATAGCAAACTCCCCACTCCTTCCTGGAAAATATTGGTAATTTTAACTGACCTAATTTACTCAGTTTTTACTTGCCATTGTTAGACATAATTCCAGCCAAACAGATATTTTCTCACTCGTACAATTCATCGGCAAATTAATGTAGATATTTTACAATATCTCCCCCACCCCAGCTTTTTATCAGCAAGTCAATTTAGATATGTTAACCCCCACCCCACCCTGTTTAAAATATTTTTTAATGAATTTTTACAAAACACAATTTCAAATATTAGGTACTGCCAATTTTGACCTCACAGACGTATTTTCCAAATAAATTTAATCCCTTCAATTGAAAAAAAAAAAATAATCAGGGAATTATCAGATTTTAATGAAAATTTCAGTGTTGTTTTATCAATGAATGAATCATTTAAAAACTTTCTGATTTTTTTTTATTACTACTGCATGACAATTTGAATCCACACTGTGTGCCCCATATCTGCAACCTTGTGTCACATCCAACCCATAGTGAACATGTTGGGTAAATGATGATGGTGCCGCATAGTGGTGTAGTGGGTTTTTTTTATTTTCACTGTATGCCCCTTACTTGTGACCTTGTGTCTCATCTTACACATGATGAACAGGTTTGAAAATAGCATCACACAAAGGTATAATGTTGAGCAAGATAGTTTCGTCGATCCATTATTGCAAAATAATGAATTTGATTCTTGCTGGATTCTCCATATTTGTGATAGTGTGTCACATCCTATGCATGGCCAGCAGTTTGTGTAAAGAATAAGGATGTCTCATTCATTGCTACTGAATCTGGAGGATAATCTTCAGTGGATGCCTTATACATACGACTGTGTCACATTCTACCCATGGCAAATGGGTTAGGTTAAAACTATATTTAAAATATTTTTTAAATTGTTACCCTAAACTCGTAAGTGGTTTGAACCAATTTTATTTTTCTTGTTGAGATACAATGTTAGAAAATGTATTAGTTTGATTTATTTTATTTTATTACCCCATAAAAATGTATCAATAAAAAGAGTTAAGAGAATTTTGACACCACCTACACCCACCTATTTTTGGGGCTCAAAATATATCTTTTGAAACTAATTACAGTATGAAAATATACTTTTGAAACAATTTACAGTATGAATAAAAAGACTGAAGGTATGAATAGAAGAAAAAATTATTTTAAAGGAGTGCCTCTTGTAGAAAATAAGTACTGAAAATCTGAAAATTAAATGTTTAAAAAAAACTTTTTAAAATTTTGGATTTTTTTTTACACGTTTGTTTATATATACTTTAGATTATCAGTGAAAAAATTATATATCGATATTTGTTTTGTTAAAAAGGTTGGGGGGCCTAACTTTTCAATGGATTTTTTTCCAAAAATTATTAGATAACAATTCTAAAGTAGGTTTGTTATTAAATAGATATTTGTTTTTAGAATCTAAGATTAGGAAATTTAAACTTAAATTTAGGCATTTCATATTTTAAATGAATTTTATAGGTATATGGATTATTGTTTTCGAGGTGCATATAGGTGGCATTTATTTCCATTGATTCAGTTTGATTGAAATGATTCAGTAATTTAAAAGAATTCATTGATTAATAAGTCAACACTGAAATTTTATTAAAATCAGATAATTCTCTGATTTTTCCACATTTTTTAACATATTTCTTGGTGACTTTTTGTAAACAAAAACGCCAGATATTTTTGGGACTATTTAGTTTTTCTATGTGTTTTGAACAAAAAAAGATATTTCATTTAAATCAATATAAAAAGTTAATCATTTTTCTGTACATAGTGTATTTAATGTTTTTTTTTATTGATTTCTATGATGAAACTATTATAAGTCTTAAAATCTTAAATGATGTAACTATTTCACACAAAGGGTCCATTTTGATAAAAAAAATTTAGCTGAATTTAATTGTTTAAAATGTTTTAAAAATAAATCACATGTGTAATTTTAAAAAAATGTTTTACTGATGCTCACTGTACTTTTTTTTCTGATGCTTCTCATACTTTTCAAATTAAACAAAAACTTGACCTTAAATAATCAATTTAATTAATTTTAATTTGTATTTTAAAATGAAAATGAGCACACAAATTAGTGGTACCTATCAAATATGTACCGTGATGTGTTTTTCACTTTTTATCAACAAATATATGTAGATATTATACAATTCCACCCTGCTTTTATTGGCACATCAATTTAGATATTTGACAACCCACCTCATTTAATAAAATGTTTTTTTGTTTTTGTTTTGAGGAATTTGTACAAATTTCAATTGAATTTCTACAAAACACAATGCCCAACACCCCCCACCCTCAAGACATAAATACTTCAGTCTTTTTCAATATTTTTATTTTTAAAATAATCTACTTAAAAAAACAATTTGATTGAGCTTTTTTGATGATTGGTTCCCATATTGTATTCATCTCTGTATTTGGTCTACTCAATAGGTCATTACAGCCCAACATATGAGCTGCTTCTTTAAGATGTCATGTTTTCCATGTCCTTCCCTGTCTATTATTTCAACTTGAAAATATAACTAATATTTAGGGATATTCAAGGGTTGCCAAAGGAGATAATCATTTCTTTCTTAATTTTAAAACAATTAACAAAAATCAGGGAATTGTCCAATTTTAATGAAATTTTCACCAAATTATTTTCCAACGACTGAATTTTATAACGATTAGCTTATTTTATCAAAGAAACTTGAAAATTTTTTTTATCAGTTCAGAATGTGTGTGTGTGTGTGTGGCCATTTGAAAAAAAAATTCCTGGACCCTAATTTTTACATTTCTTGAAAGATCATATCTTGAAGAATATATAGAAAAAAAATATAGAAAAATATAAATTCAATACCCTAAAATAGTGATTTTAAAATTTAAAGGTTATTTTCTTAAAACTCAAAAAATAAATAATTTAGCATGTTTAATTTTTTCGTAGTTTTGAAAAAAAATATTTTTCTTTAAATTGATGCAAAAAATGTATTTTATTAAGTTAAATTCAGTTTTTTTATACCTTAAAAATTTCAAGATCAATTTTACATGTCTGTCAATATTAGTGACTAACTTGAAAAAAAATGTAAAAATATGCGATGATATGCTGCATATTTTTGAGATTTTAAAATTTAAAAAAAATTATCAATTTCAACTATGGATGACCAAACTGTCTGAATTCTCTCCCAGTCTAAATAAATATGTCAATCGCAATAGAGAAAAGTCTTTTTGGCTACACTTCCAAGAAAAAATATTTTTAAACATATTGGAAAAAAATTCTCTTTTACTTCGAAATACCTGGATGGGAAAACACATGAGATAGTAAAAAATTGCAATGTCTGTCCTCCATAGGTGTGGACTTAGTGGCAAGGGACAAATAATGAGTTATCGCTTCTTAGGATATGTATTTATCACCCTTACACTCCAAAAATTGAACATGGCTATTAATATACACTAATATATGAAATATAATACAGATATAAAATGACGGAGGGTGGTCATTGTAAAATATCTACATATATTTGCCGATAAAAAAGCGAGAAACACAGCACGGTAAATATCTGAAATTTGAGTTTATTGAAATTTGTACTAATTCAATAAAAAAACAAAATAAAAAAAAAAACATTTATTTAAGATATTGGGTGAGTGTGTAAAATTGACTTGCTAATGAAAAAATAACCCAGTAATGTTGATCATGGCTAAGAAAAAAACAGGAGGCTAGACAATTATATTGTACAGAATGTGCATAAAGTCAGAATGCGCTTAAAATAATTTATAACTTTAAAGTGCAAATGGACTTTGTGGACACCTGTGTTGTTAATTGTAGGCATTGTCTATAATAAAGCCAAGATAATTCATTAACCTGGTACATACAAATGTAACAAAAAACCGTCTAAAAGTGTTGATATTAAATTAATATTGATTAAATTATGAAATTGCTGTGAATAAGTGGTGTCCTGGAAAATTTTAAAAATGTCCTGGAAAATGATTTCCTAAAATGAGTGGGAACAATGCACTTCACTCATTTTCACTTTTTAATGTTTCTTTAAAGATATTTTTTGAACAGACACATTAAACTACACCAGAAATAATAAATTGAATTTTATCTTAATGAAATCCATCTTGAATAAGAAATTTCATTTATCTTAATAAAATTAGTATTTTTAAGTATTTTTCAATTATTATTATTTACTCCTTTTGAGTTTTCACATCAGCATTAGCTGATGATCTTTCACTAGAGTCTGAGTTACAGTAAGTCTCCTCAGGTCTCCAGGACTCTTCTGAGTATTCTGGCAGATTGCAGCAGTGCAGTGTTCTGGATGGCATCAATCCTTCCTCTGATTTCCGGATTTTCCAAACCCTTTTACAATCCTTTTGGGACTGTTCCAAGCGCACCAACTACAATTGGTATCACTTTGACTTTCATATTCCATAACTTTTTCAGTTCTCTGGCAAGGTCCAGGTATTTGTCCATTTTTTCATTTTCCTTTCGCTTCACCCTGTGATCTGCTGGAACTGCAAAATTCACCAGTTGACAAGTTCTTTCTTTTTTGTTAATCAGCACTAGGTCTGGTCTTCTTGGTGGGATAAGGTGATCCATATTTATTTCAAAGTCCCAGAGGATTTTATGTGTTTCGTTCTCAAGAACAGATTCTGGTTTATGCATATACCATTTTGTTGTATGGTCAAAATTACATTTTTTGCATAATTCCCAGTGGATCACCTTCACAACCCAGTTGTGTCTAGTTTTGTACTCCCATTGTGCTAGTTTTCTACATTCGCATAGTATATGGTTTACAGTCTCATCTCTATTACCATATAGTCTACATTTACTATTTTGTTGGGTCTTATCAATTTTCCCTTTGATATAGTTTGTCCTTATGTCATTATTTTGTGCAGCAATTATTAGTGATTCAGTTTCTCTATTAGTAGTAGTAGTAATAGTAAATTAAGCCCCAAATTTAAACCCACTTCATTCATTTTTCACTTTTTAATGTTTCTTTAAAGACATTTTCTGAAAAGACACTTTAAGCTACACCAAAATCAATAAATTGAATCTTCTCTTAATGAAATCCATCTTGAATAAACAATTTCATTTATTTTAATAAAATTGGTCATTTTTAAGTAAAAGATAAGTCATTGCAATTATTATTCTTAATTAATATCTCTTATTTTATTGACCTAATTAAAAACTGACCCCTTTTCATTTTATTGGCCTGCTTTCATACCCAGAATATAATAATATCACAAACACTTTAATAAACAATTAAAGTTATTTCAATAAAATTGTTTTGCTTTAAATTATTTGTTCTATGATGAATAATTTGTATTGAAATATATGAATATATTTTCTTGTGATGCCTGAATTATTCCATGGGATCATCTTTATTATTATTATCATTATTATTAATAATAATAATAATACTAATAATAATGGCTCAAAGAACAGTCAACGGAATTTTACGGGGCAGGGATATATGCTCTTATTCAAATGTGGAACATTGCTATTGAGAGAGACGGTGACTATGTGGAGAAGTAGGGATGTGCTCCAAAGAGAACCAGCTTCATTTTGATGTATGATACATGTTCCTGTGTTGGTAATTATACCTGTTCTAAACAAAATGGCATTACTTCCTGACTCGCCTATGTGGAGAAGTAGGGATGTGATCCATTTTTTATGTATGATACTGATGTATGATACTGATTTATTTTAGAAAAAAAAATCCATGAATTATGAAATAAAAAGCGCTAAAAATGTATTAATAATATTCTTTGAAAACTTTTACTTGATTTTTTAAAAAATTAATGTGTAATCCTATTGAAAAAAAAAAAAAAAAGCCGAAACTGGTCGCTTAACGATTTTATGGAGGTCCCTTGTGTTCGTTATGTAATTAAGAAGTTATGATCTAGAATCCACCCTTGTAATGAAAAACCAAATTAGCTTAGAAATTAAATAAACTCTTTTTTGGTGACTGCAAAAAAAAAAAAAGAAAGATTTTAACAATCAGGCATTTCATATAATGTTAACAAAAAAAAAACATTATTATTATAAATTTCAAGGATTACATTGAATTTGAATTTTTGCTAATGAGAAAAACATTGGAATTATCTCCCTTGTATAACTACCTCATGAAAACCTTTCTGTATTGATTGCAAATGGACGACACTATTAAGTTTATTCAAACTATTACATTTTTTTCCCTTTTCTCGAATGTTGTATATCCCGAAGCAAAAGAAACCAGACGAAAGGAAAAAAGAAAGAAGTAAGTATAACGTTCTGTTATTATCTTTCTTTACAAATAAAAATAAAACAACATAATTTGCATGAAAACCTTTTTTTTGTCTACTGAAGAAATTAAATATTCTAGGCACTGACAAAAAACTTGGCTGCTACGAGTTTTAAAAGCGAATTAAAAATAATTAAATCTATTATTTAAGGTCAAACTTTGTCTAAATCGATAAGTAGTAACATAATGACCATCATTAAAAAAAAAGAAAAATATCATTACATATGCAGTTTATTTTTAATACATTGAAAGGGATTTGTTTTGGTCAATTTCAACGCGATCCGCCATTTTGTCTCTCATTCAATGGTTTTAACTGTTTTAGTCATAGGCATTTTTGTCGTCTGCTAGGAATTTTAAAAGCGAATTAAAAATAATTAAATCTATTATTTAAGGTCAATTTGTTTAAATCGATAAGTAGTAACATAATAACCATCATTAAAAAAAGAAAAATATCATTACATATGCAGTTTATTTTTAAAAGATTTAAAACAATTTGTTTTCATCAATTTCGACGCGATCCGCCATTCAGCCTCTTTTTCGATGGTTTTAAGTGTTTGTTTACAATTTTACTGTAACATTCGCGATTGCAAAAAAAATTAAGAAAAAATCAGGGAATTATCCGATTTTAATGAAATTTTGAGTATTGATTTAAGAATTAATGAATTTTATTTATCAGTTATTTTATTTCAAAACTTTAATTTAGTATTTTTGTTATGTAAAATTAATATATAAAATTCATTTAAAATATGAAAAGCCTGATGTTGAATTTGAAATATTATATCTTTAGATTCTAGAAATAAATATCTATTTAATGCAAACCTTATTTTAGGTGCAAAAAGTAATAAGTTTTGAAGAAAAACTCTATTGAAAATGTACCCCCTCCCCTTTTTAAGCAGAAAAAACATCGATGTATAATTTTTTCTTTTATAAAATAATAGCCAATTAAATAACTATCGAAATGAGTAAAAAAAAATCTCCAAAAAATTAATTATTTATTATTTTTTTACATTTTATTTTTCGGTACTTATTTTCTCATAGAAAAGCCACATAAAAAATTTTTTGTTTCTATTCATAACTCCGGTCTTTTATCTCTTTATTTATACTGTAATTAGTACAGAAAATGACCAACTTGCAAAAATGTTACGCCCCCAACATAAGGGGGGTCAAAATTAATTGACCTGAAAAAAAATTAGAAAGTATTGAAATAAAATAAATAATGCATTATAAGTATCATTCATTGATAAATAAACACTGAAAATTTCATTAAAATCCGATAATTCCCTGATTTTTGGTAAATTATTTTCTGTAGGGGGGGGAGCTAAAGTCAATTTGTCAAAAACGCATTTTAGGCTCATTTTGCTAGTCCCAAAAATATTCTTATTTTTATGAAAATATTCCAATCTCTATTGATATAAAAATACTTAGAATCTTTTGAAAAATTATTTAATTATTTTTTGAAATCTAATTCATGTCATCATTAAATTTATATTTTATTTCCACTACTACCAAATGAATTCAAAATTAAACTTAATCTCACCGTGAAATTTTGAAAGATTTTGAAAAATTGTAAATTTGAAAGATTAAAAAAAGAAAAGAAAAAAAAGATTAATTTTCTCTGTTGAGACCTTTTTGTATCACATCAGAATTTAAGTAAATCATTGACAGGAATGTTGATATTTTAGGTACCACCAATTTTACCTGTAAAATTTACACCCTCTATATTTAACACAATGAAACTTGCATAAAGTTTAATATTATTTTGAAAAATATTTTGTCCATTCGAAAGAAGAAACATTAAACAAACTCCTGATGATTTAAAAAAAAATCTTTTCAGCTTACAGAATTAATGAAAATTATGAACGAAAAACTGTTAAATTATAGTATACCACCAATTTTCCCTGTGAAATTTACCCCCGCTTATATTTAACACAATCTTTTCAGCTTACGGAAATAATGAAAATTACAAACAAAAAACAATGTTTTCATTTTTGCACCTTTAAATCAATTGAAATTTAACATAGCCAAAAACAAGTTACGAGTAAAATCAATTAATTGTCCAATTTTCACAAAAATTTCCATAACTATTTACCTTTGGATGTAAATATGTGTGAAATAGTTTTTCCTAAAATATATTAGGGGAAATATATATATTTTTTTTTTTAGTAAAAGAACCATGAATACAGAATTCAGCTAAAAATATCAATAAATATGTTGTTTTACTTATTTTTCAAGATAACAATGAGTAATTTTTCCCAAATTGGATAATTTGATCTTTGAATTAACTGTTTTTCTTTCTAACAACTTTTTATGTTGGTTATTTATTTTTTGCGAGATTTTTATTTTAAAAGTTAAAAAATATTTACGTTTTTTCTTTCAATATGGCCTAAACTGATCACATGTCCTATTTTGGTGGTACCTACAATATTTCAAATCATTTTAAATATTTTAAACCAACATTAAAACGTCAGATACGATATACAAAATGTATTTTAAAGATTTAAAGTAGGTATCGTTAAGGAGGTAATAAATCTTTTTAAAAATTTAAAACTATTTCCAAAAATCAGGGAATTGTCCAATCTTTTTGGTACGGCTGTATGATTACTCAATTCAGTACTGTGAACTACATCAGCTAACATTAGCTTTAGGCATGTGTAAATTGCTAAAACTTTTCCACTGTATTGAGGCCATTTACATATATTTAGAAATAAAGCAATTTCATTCTATATTTTTGTATAAGTTTTTACTAACAATTATTTTGTTTGATCTTATGAATTTTTTAAATTCATAATCAAAGTAATTTTTAAATAATCTATTTTAAAACATAACATTTTTTAAAGTAGTTTTATTCCATATTTGTCTATAAATTTTTACTAACAATTGTTTTATTTGTTTTTTCCTTTGACCCTATGAATTTCTGAAATTAATAATGAAAGCCATTTTTGAAAAATCTATTTCAAGACATGGCATTCAATTTTAGGTAGTTTTTGTTTTGTAATCACAACTTGAATATGTAAATAAAATAAACTTTGTAAATAAAGAAAAAATATTTGTAGAACCTGAAATTTACATGATTTAATGTTTTTTTAAACTTTCTATTTATTTTTATTTAACTTTCTATTTTCTAATCTAAAGAATATTAGATTTTTAAAATAGAATAATTGTTTCATTGCTAAATATATCTAAATAAACTTTTTTTTTCTCTATCAAAAAGAGATTTTCATCTGTGCTAGCTAAGAAATCTGAGCATGTCTAAGGCTGACATAGTTTGCCGTACCAAATCGAGTAAGAGTACAGCCATAACAAAAAAGTACAACCTGTGTTTTATCAATTAAGACTGTAGTGGGGGTGGTTGTACTTTTTTGGTACAGCTATATGCTTACCTGATTCGGTATGGTGAGCTACATCAGTTTACACATGTGAAGATGCTCAGATTTTTCTGCCTTACTGTATGGTTGAAAATCTCTTTGGTACAGAATCATTAACATTTCACACATTACATATGAAAATAATTATCCTTTTGAAACAAATAAAGAACAATTATTGTTCCTAGGAACCAGTTTTGTTCTACAAAAAAAAAAGTTATTTTTCCTGTTTCATTCAGTTTAAAATGATAAAATGTTTGCCACAAGTACACTTGTTTTGTTTTCTAAATTTTTAGAATGGAAAGAATTCTCTTTTTTATTTTTATCATTAATGGAGTGTCCTTTTAATTCTGATAAATCCTTCTCAAAATTTGAATAATATGCTATAATTTTATTAAATTCCATTAAATTATTTCATTATTATTGAACTGTTGAATAAAAATTTTCTTTATGTTGATGTATCTGTTATGCAGTTAATTGAATTATGAATTGATTGTAATATTATGGTATCAAAAAATTCTTGCATCTCTCTTTTTTAAATTTTTTAAATAATACTTTAATTCTTATTCATTCACAGATATCAATTTCATTGGATATGAATAGTTTTGAAATGTAAAAGAAACATTGAAACATCTACCAAAGAACAAATATATTCTTCTGATATGTGTGGATATTGAGGGCTCACAGAACAATTCTTTTTTTTTGCAATTCATTACATGAGTGTTTTCTCTTGATCAATATTTAAAAGAACAAGGTCAAAAAGAGACTCCAGTGAAAGTAAACTTTTCTCCATTTCAAAGATCAGCAATAGATAAATAAATACTGAATTGGCAGACCAGAATTTTCACATAGTCTTGAATGTATAAAAAGACACATTCAAACACATACTAAAATAGAATAAAGAATATAAATATTCTTGCTAATGTGTAGATCTGCATATTAACACCGTTTGAAATTCATTATTTGAGAATTTTCCTTAAATTCATATTTCAAAGAGATCAGAATTGAAAACAAATATGGAAACACATTCCGAAGCCAAAATATTTTCTTGTAGAATTTGTGGATCCACATTTCCAGTGATTTCTAGCTTGAACGTGCACATGAAATCTCACACTGGAGAGAAACCATTTTCTTGTCAAGTCTGTGGATCAGCATTTTCTCACAGTTCCAATTTGAGAAGACATGAGCAGACACATACTGGAGAGAAACCATTCACTTGTGAAATCTGTGGATCAACATTTTCTCACAGTTCCAATTTAAGAAGCCATATGCGGAGACACACTGGAGAGAAGCCATTTTCTTGTGAAGTCTGTGGGTCAGCATTTTCAAACCCTTCCTCTTTAAGACAACACATACGCTCACACACTGGAGAGAAACCATATTCTTGTGAAGTCTGTGGATCTGCATTTTCACTCAGTTCCAGTTTGAGAAGCCACATGCGAACACACACTGGAGAAAAGCAATATTCTTGTGAAGTCTGTGGCTCAGCATTTTCTCACAGTTCCAATTTGAGAAGACATGAGAAGACACATACTGGAGAGAAACCATTTTCTTGTGAAGTCTGTGGATCAGCATATTCTAGGAGATCATATTTAAGAAGCCACATGGAAACACACACTGGAGAGAAGCAATTTCCTTGTCAAATCTGTGGATCATCATTTTCTAGCAGTTCTAATTTGAGAAGCCACATGCAAACACACACAAGAGAGAAGTTATTTTCTTGTGAAATCTGTGGATCATCATTTTCTACGAGTTCCTACTTAAAAAGACACATGCAAACACACACTAGAGAGAAGTTATTTTCTTGTGAAGTCTGTGGATCAGCATTTTCTCACAGTTCCAATTTGAGAAGCCACATGCGGACACACACTGGAGAGAAGCCATTTTCTTGTGAAGTCTGTGGATCAGCATTTTCAGATGCTTCCACTTTAAGAAAACATGTACGCTCACACACAGGAGAGAAACCATATTCTTGTGAAGTCTGTGAATCAGCATTTTCACTCAGTTCCAGTTTGAGAAGCCACATGCGAACACACACTGGAGAAAAGCAATATTCTTGTGAAGTCTGTGGATCAGCATTTTCTACAAGTTCCAATTTGAGAAGACATGAGCAGACACATACTGGAGAGAAACCATTTCCTTGTGAAGTCTGTGGCTCAGCGTATTCTAGGAGATCGTATTTGAGAAGCCACATGGAAACACACACTGGAGAGAAGCAATTTCCTTGTCAAGTCTGTGGATCAGCATTTTCTCAAAGTTCTGCTTTGAAAATCCATATGCGAATACACACTGGAGAGAAGCCATTTTCTAGTGAAGTTTGTTGATCAGAATTTTCAAGTAGTTCTGATTTGAGAAACCACATACAAAAACATACTAAAAAGAAGTTATATTTTTGTGAAGTCTGTGGATCAGCATTTTCTACGGGTTCCACTTGAAAAGACATGTGCAAACTCACACTGCATCATAAGAAATTATGCAAACTTCTTCACTTGAAAATCTGCAGAGAAATACAGCTTGAAAGATCACAGTGCAGATTCTGCCTCTCAGCCACTGAAAGTCCAAGCCACCGAATGTCTGGTTGCCAGATCCTTTTGAAAGATGGACACTACACTGCCTGCCATAACAAAGTATGCAAATATCTCCACTATAAAATCTGGGGAGAAATGCAGCTTGAGAGATCACAGTACATCTGGAAACAGGAACCTCCACCGATAACATTAAATGGGAAGGTGAATTTGTTCTATGAATAAGTAATTCAAACAGGCAGATATATAAAAAAACAAGCCCATTAAACTAGATAGTTTCATATGGAGTAAACATGAAAAAACTGCTCTCATTATTGATGTAGCTGTCCCAAATGGTTATTGCCTCAATAGAGTTGAGTGGAGAAAAAATGACAAAAAATGACCTCAAAATGACAAAATATTACCTCAAGAATGACTAAAAAAATTGGTTATTGAAAGAAATCAGTATCATACCAATTGTGGTAGGAGCAACTGGGTTGGTGAAGCAAAACTTTTTAAAAATTCCTTGAAACAATACCTGGTGGACCAAGTTGATATGAAGTATACATAGCAGCTATCAAAGGAACTTGCTCTATCTCAAATGATTCTTAGGATATAAATACTGTTTATAAAGGAATCAAGTGTTACCCCTGGGCTTCTAAAATAAAATAAAAAGAGAGAAGTTTCAACCTGGGGAATGATGTACACAGTTTCATCACGTAATTAAACCAGGCCTATACAATCAACGTTAAGCTTGGAACTGGCTGACTACCCTGAAATGGAAGTGGAATTTATAAAGATCGCCAAACGATTGCCTGATCGGGGCATCTTTCAGCAAATGTTGGATTCACAACATGACACATCTAATTTCAAGCAACTGAGATCATATCTCATTGCAACCCATGGGAACCAGATGTCCAACTTCCAGCATCTCAGTTGAGCTTAAGACCTAACAAGACAATGAGATGTTGCCTGATTTTGCCAGCTGACTCAAACTACCATTAGAGTGGCGGCCAGCCACATATAAAACAACTTAAGAAGGACAATGGTACGGAAATGACCATGGATACAGCATTCTCACTCATAGGAGAAATGCTAATGAGTGAGAACGTCAAGGTTTGGACACCTAAAATCTACCTCCATCTCATGAAAATACTGTGGATGGAATAGCAAGTGAGGCCCAACAGTATCTCGATCATGGCATTAAAACCAATGACATGACCAGCCACAACATCACTGCATACTACAACAACCTACAATGGCCGAAACAGTTCAATGATGTACCAGAGCAATGAGTAGCGAAAACACCCAAACAGCTATGCCAGAAAAAATACTATACACCATCCAATGGTAGATACACACCCAATCAAACACACAGAGACAAGACTCGAAGTCCAGCAATTAGCAGGACCAAGTAAGGAGCCTCAACTGTTTCCATGGGCGCAACTGCCCATATCGACACAACTTTTTCCGGATTTTTATGTTGTTAATTGATTAATTCAGTCATAACATATCAATAAATCCCTGGTTTTAAAAAACTGTAGTGTGGTAGTAATTTAGTCTAACATATGTTCGGCCCCCAGTCGATGACTCCAGTGGCATAGCTGCTCAGTCTTTACTTAGTATAGCTTTATTTGATACAGATATCTTCATGCATATAATAAGTTCATTCAAATTCTAGACACCTTTTAATTGTTCCCACATTTCGCAGTTCCAGTTGATTATTTTTTCTCCCTTTTACTTTAAAAATTTTTTTCGTTGTTTCGTTGTAGCAGCAAATATGGCAGCCATTACTGACTGCAAAGTAAGTGGATATAAAGTCAGGGACCAGTTAACAGTGAACTTGCATTGTAAATTGGACATCAGGTGTCATAAAATCGGACGAAAAGTCAGTGTTCAATTATGCATTACGTGTCTATTGTAAACTAACCCTCCACTTTATGGCCACCGCACCACATCACAGCAACAGAAGAAGTGTTATGACCCAGTGGTTCCTCATCTCCAATCAACGACCAACGATTTTCCTCATCTCCAGATTTTCCATACGGACCAGACAAGATGTGATGGCTCATACACCAGTCCACACCACTTACCATCACATCAGCAACACACCATGCAACAATCCCCATTCATCAAAACTAACTTCATCATTAAGAGAACCACATTCTCAGACACGGCAATGTCAGACTCTGGATGCTCAACCTGGATCACACCGATCACTCTGTTGCCGGAAGATGTCACATTCAGATACCCTTGGGTAGAGTATAAACAGCAGCATTGCCTCCTTAGGCAAATTAGACTGTGATATCATCTTTGGTGACCACAACTCTCCCGCCTTCAACTGGAAGCAGACATCGATGTGGAGATAAAACACATGACCACTGAAGGAATCATTGAAAGCTGCATCAACCCCAAAGGTTTCAATAGCCCAGTATTTGCCATACGCAATAAGAAAAAGTTTGATCCACTTAGCCATCAACTTTAAAAGAACCCTCAACAAAGTCTTTCCAGACTTCTCCCGGCTCTTTACACTTACCACAGATACCACCGACGTGGCGTGTGGAACCATCTTAATGCAGGAGGCTGACAACAGAAAAAAGAGCATAATAGCGGTTGCCTCACACACGTTTAACCCCACAGAGGAAAACTGGTCCAAGACTGAATGGGAGGAATACATTATAAAATGGGTGATATCAAAGTTTGATTACTTCCTACGCCAATACGTCCACTCACCAACAATACAACATGTTAACAAGTTTACCCACCAGATGTTGACAGAGCCATGACTTTTGGTTAAATGAAAAAACTCTCTTGTGCACATAGGATTGATGCACGCACAAATCTTAAAAACAAAGTATCATGATAAAATCAGAATTTGCACTTTTTGGCCAATCCGTGACCTTCGCAGCAAAAATAAAGATAAAGTTGATCCTATTCATCTAGCCAAAAAGGAATAAAAACCCTGACTTTGAAAGACTGACACTCAGTCAGTGGGGAAAGACAGCCGAGAACACAGAAAGAGGATACCCAGATGCTAAACACTATATTCAAGACAGCTGACATCACTCTTTCACCATCACGCTCTTAACATCCTCATCTGATCGACTGACAAAGCCTTAAAGGGGTGAACTACTACCAAGTTGACTACCGTCAACACAATCAACAGCCATCAACCACCAAATTCCTACCAACAAAACATCAGACTTTCTACTTATATCACTACCAACACCATAACCGACTCGACCACCAAACATCATACTTTCTGCCTGCATCACTACCAACATCACAACCTTTTTCCTTTTTAATACAATTTGTTGAAATTTTAAACAAGTGTTTGTTTTTCCTTTGCCACCATATGCTTGCTACTAACCCCTTGATATTACATATTTTTCCTATCAACTACAAGAAATAAAGTCTGCATTTATCTCTGTTTTATGTGAAACATCTATTTTATTGCAACAATATTATATTGATTTCAATTGGTTATAAAGTATCATGTAGCATAATGGTTAGCAAGCTAGCTTAGGAGACCATTGTTAGTGAGTTCGATTCTCACTGGGTGCCCCATACTTCTGGCCTTGTGCAACAGCTAATCTAAACTTAGTAAATAACTATAAAGTATCATGTACAGCTTGTAAATAAACTTAAATGTACATTAAATATACCTCTTGTTCTTAATACATGACTTTTTTTATAAATCAAACTTAAAATACCTAAATGTTTTCAATATTGAAAATTTAATCATCCATGAAATCTATTAACCTCCCTACTATTCTTAATCTGTGTGTTTTCACACACCATGCTAATATCAAAAGTGATTTCATTGTGTTATAAAGTATCATGTACAGCTTGTAAATAAACTTAAATGTACATTAAATATCTTAAACCATTAATACAATATCTAATACATATTCTCTGTACTAATAAATGGCAGTCATCAAACTCATGGGATATATAATTAGCATAATTATTTTAATAAATACCTGTATTCATTTGTAATTTTATTGTTTTATTTTCATTTATGTAAACAATAGTTGTGTTTATAACTTTTATAAGAAAGCCATTCTACAAAAGAATAAACTTTAAAATGAGAAATTTTGAAATAATTGTTGTGTGATGACTATATCAAAGACAAAAACAAACTAAACATTCACAAATTATATGGTAATTCACTGCATTTTGAATGAGGTCATATGCAATTTAATGTCTTACATGACATTTTTTGTGGGGAAGGGATTTTACCTTTTTTCAGGGGATACTGTCAGTATATTCTAAGCTGTGCCAACAGGGTTATCCACTTTCCTCGTTACCTGGGATCAAGTGACAACATTGTGAGTTTTCTTGTGACATTACAACTGTTCAACTAGAATAAGCTCATTGAACATTACCCTACTGAAGTGAATACATAAAATTTAATTTTTATTCAAAAATATTCATAAGTTCAGACCATTTACAATAGATTTGTCTAATTTTCTTTCTTCACTGAAAAGTTTGATGACAAAACTTTCTTGTCCTGCAACAATCTTCTAACAATCCTCCGTGCACACTCACCCGGCGCTTCGAAGCATCTTCCCCTTCACAATTGTCTCTCGTTTTATGTACGTTTTATTTCTAAGAGAAATTTACATACGTGTCTCTTTGCTTACAAACCACATGTATTTAAATTTTAGTGCCAAGGCAGCCATATTTTTTGTTGCTACTCATCCAGCAAGTGAGAGTTTAAAAATTTTGAAAGGAAATAAAAAAATAGGTTAGTTAGAGTTATAGGCCTTGGAATTGGCTGTTTTTTGTGGGTGCCGATAGATGGCTGCTGCTTTTTTCTAGCAAGTAGCAGCAGCAGGAGGAGAAAGTTTTTAAACCCTGTTTTGGCACCAACCCGGCCTCGTTGGGAAGATTTGGTGAGATGTAGCAGCAGCTAAGGGATGGTTGGTCAAAGATGGTGGATTTTTCCTTCGACACTATGTCCAGGTTTGATTTTCCTGAGAGCCTGTCTTCGGCAAGGGATGGTGAAATTTCTATGAAAGAAATATCCTTTGTTGAAGACAGTTGGAATTTCTTGTTATTGGTGTAACCAGGGTACTAGCATTCAGTTTGACTCAAAGAATTATTTAAGGTTGATAATTCTCGCTTGCTGGTGAAGACACGGTTGCAGGAAGAAATGATTGGGACAAAACAGTCCTAAAGAGGAACTTCAACCCTTGAAGAATTGGTATTAAAGACTTTTGGTATTCCCTCCTTTCGGCAGCTTGGCTGTAAAAGACTCGTCTTAAAAGAACTGTTTCTCATCTTCATGAGAATTTTCTCTTTCTAAGAACTTTTCTTTAGTAGTCTGAGACTGAAATTATGTGACTGGTCAGATTTGAAGAAAAAAAAGGAAAAAGTGATTTTTATATTTTTTTACCTTTTTAATATTTTTTGTTTTCTTTGGTTGCTTTGTATTTTAAGTTTTTTATTCAAAATTAATTTGTTTTTTTTGTTACTTAGAAGTCCTTACACTTCCGCAAGTGGAATAATCTTGCAAGGCTCCTTGGCTAATAAATTGTTTTTTTTAGGCTTACTGCGGTTATTTTTGTTATTTTGTCTGGGGACATTTTGGTTATTTTTTGTTTTTGTTGTTTTATAGTCAGGCCCTATTACAGCATAGGGTGCTAATTTTTTATCCGAGGAGGCAACCTAGAGTTTAAAATTCCGACAAGACAGGATCGCACCCACTTTGCCCCATGATGCAAGTCCTCTCATTTGCTGCATTTAAAAATAAATAAATATCAATTAAGAATGTTCTGTATTCTCAGAAGACCCAAATATTTTTCAAATAAAGTTTTGTATGAGAAAGATTTCAATTTTATAAAAATTATTTTTAATGGCAGCTTTGAAAATAAATAAACTTTTTTTTTTGTTGACTGCAAAAGAAAAAAAAAAGGCATTTCATGGAGCTTTAACAAAAATATTATTATCATAAATTGTAAGGATTACATTGAATAAATCTAGAGATACCCAATTTTGTCGGCTGCTAGCTTTTTAAAAACTAATGTCTAAAATGATAAGTAGTAACACAATGACCATCATTAAAAAAAGAAAAATATCATTACATATGCAGTTTATTTTTAATAGATTTAAAACAATTTGTTTTGGTCAATTTCGACGCAATCCGCCATTCCGTCTCTTTTTCAATGGTTTTATTGGCTTGTTTACAATTTTATATATTAATTTTTCATAGCAAAAATACTAAATTAAAGTTTTGAAATAAAATAACTAATGCATTATAAAATTCATTAATTGTTAAATCAATACTGAAAATTTCATTAAAATCGGATAATTACCTGATTTGTGGTAATTTATTTGCAAACGCGAATGTTACAGTAAAATTGTAAACAAGCACTTAAAAACATCGAAAACGAGGCTGATTGGCTGATATCGTCGAAATTGACCAAAACAAATACTTCTAAATCTATTAAAAATAAACTGCATATGTAATGATATTTTTCTTTTTTTAATTATGGTTATTATGTTACTACTTATCGATTTAGACAAAGTTTGACCTTAAATAATAGATTTAATTATTTCTAATTCGCTTTTAAAATTCCTAGCAGACGACAAAATCGCCAGTCCCTAGAAAAACCTGATGTTTAAAATGTTATATTTATAGATTCTAAAAATAAATATCTATTTAATGCAAACCTTATTTTATTACTGAAAAGTAATAAGTTTTGAAGAAAAACTCTATTGAAAATGTACCCCCTCCCCTTTTTAAGCAGAAAAAATATCGATGTATAATTTTTTTCTTTTATAAAATAATAGCCAATTAAATAATTATCGAAATGAGTAAAAAAGAAATCTCCAAAAAATTAATTATTTATTATTTTTTTACATTTCATTTTTCGATTTTCGGTTCTTATTTTCTCATAGTAAAGCCACCGTAAAATTTTCGGTCTTTTTATCTCTTTACTGTAATTAGAAAACTGAAAGACCAACTCGAATAAAATGTTACGCCCTCAACATAAGGGGGGTCAAAATTAAGTGACCTGAAAAAAAATGAGAAAGTTTTGAAATAAAATAAATAATGCATTATAAAGATCATTCATTGATAAATAAACACTGAAAATTCCATTAAAATCCGCTAATTCCCTGATTTTTTGGTATTTTCTGTAAGGGGGGGGGGCTAAAGTCATTTTGTCAAAATTTTTGCTAAATGAGAAAAATATCGGAATTATCTCCCTTGCGTAACTCTCCAGAAAACGTTTCTGTATTGATTGTAAATGGACGACGCTTTTATTGTAAATAATAAACAATACTAAAAATATTGTTTATTTATTTCATTAATTCTATTTCAAATATTACATTTTTCCCTTTTCTCCAACGTTGTATATCCCTAAACAAAAGAAATCAGACGAAAGAAAAAAGAAAGAAGTAAGTATAACGTTCTGTTATTATCTTTCTTTATATATAAAAAAAAAATGAAAAAAAAACAAAACAACCACAGAAAAACGTATTTTGCAGGAAAACTTTTGTCTACCGAAGAAGTAAAATATTTTCTAATACAATACTTCATCTTCTATTGATATAAAAATATCTTGACTCTTTTGAAATCTAATTCATGTCATCATTAAATCGATATTTTATTTCCACTGCTAACCGTTGGGGTGACATAAACAAAGCACCTGATAAAAATCTTGGGCCAGTGTAAATTTCCGTCAAATCTTTTTTTTAAACATTTTATTATGAAAAATAATTTAACGAAACGAATTCAAAACGAAACTAAATCCGACTGAGTAAATTTGAAAGATTAAAAAAAAAAAGATTAATTTTCTGTGTTGAGACCTTTTTTTTATCACATCGAAATTTAAGTAAATTATTGACAGAAATGTTAACAATATTTCAAACCATTCAAAATATTTATGCATGTAAAAGTCAATTTTTTACAACCAGCTTTGTGTTTTTATCTTTTAATAAGCCGACATTAAAACGTCAGATACGATAGATAAAATATGTTTAAAAGATTTAAGGTATGTGGAGAGATCGCAAAGGAAGGTAATACATTTTTAAAAAAATCATTTCAAAACTAATACCAAAAATCTGGGAATTGTCCAATTTTAATGATACTTTCGCCAATTTATTAGTTAGATTTAGAATGAATTTATTAAATAAATAAAAATAATTTTTTAAAAATTAAAAAAAACTTTTTTATCGGTTGTACCTTTTTGATACGGCTGTATGTTTACTCGATTTGGTACGTCAGCTTAGGTATGTGCAAATTGCTCAAATTGCTCAACTGTATTGAGCCTTTTTTGATAGAGAGAAAAAACAAATTAATTTACTTAGAAATAAAAAAAAATAACTATTTTTTAGCTTAGAATATTGAAAGTTAAAAAAAAACATTAAATTATGGAAATCTCTGGTTCTACGAATATTTTTTCTTATTCACATATATTTAGAAATAAAACAATTTCATTCTATATTTGGTGCCATTATAGTATGTGGCCTGTCTTTTTGATTCTCTTATAGAATATGGCCTACTTTAATAATATTTGAAAGTTGTAAATATTAAAAAAAAAAAAAGAAAAAGAAATACTTAAAATTAAATGTTACGTTTTAAAAAAGTTTTTTTAGAAATTACTTTTATTATTAATCTTTAAACATTATAGGGTCAAAGGCAGGAAACAAATAAAATGATTGTTAGTAAAAATTCATATAAAATATACAATTAAATTGTTTTATTTCTAAGTAAATATAAATAAATTAAAACTTGTCTTTTTAGCTAAATAAAGAAAAAATATTGTTAGAACCAGAAATTTACATAATTTGAAGTTAAAAAAAAAAAAAGAATTGTCTAAACAAAAATTATTCTCATTTTATGAACCTAATTCAAAACTGACCCTGAATTATGCAAATATCCCCAGTGATTCAAAAATTATGAGAATTTAAATTCCCAAAATTGGGGGTACAAAAGTGGACATAATATTGTTAAAAAAATATGTCAAATGATTGACCAATTCTAATAAAGTTCTTTATTTTTGGAGAAACTTTGACCAAAGTTGGCATTCTTGTGTAAAATTCTATGTTCTTTCTGATTCTGCACTCAAATTATATGTTAGAGAATATAGATACAATAGCAGTGGGGGGTTTTTTTTTGTTGTTTTTTTAATGTTTACCACAAAATTATTTGTTTTCATTTTAATACTCCATGTATACATATATATAGTATTAATTCAAATAAATAACATCATTTTGAACTTAAGAATACATTCTTAAATACCTATGCTGAATTATATACAAGAAATAAAATACCTATTTATATATGTTTTTAAGGAAAGCCGGTCCAGTGTGTGCTCAGTTTCTATAAATTCTAAGTTGTTTTTTTCCAAAATTGAAAGTTTGGCAAAAAAAACCCTGACGGCACATCATCATTAAAATTTCACACGTTATAAATGAAAATAATTCTGAGATTTCTATTAATAATATAGTCCTCTTTGCTGATCTTATTTTTACTTCCAATCATTGGAAAAGAAAAAAAAC
This sequence comes from Doryteuthis pealeii, assembly GCA_023376005.1. Taxonomy (NCBI): domain Eukaryota; kingdom Metazoa; phylum Mollusca; class Cephalopoda; order Myopsida; family Loliginidae; genus Doryteuthis; species Doryteuthis pealeii. The sequence continues at coordinate 100,680,512 of CM042151.1, forward strand.
AAGTTCCTGCTTGTAGTTTCTGGTATCTCCTAATTAAGTGTAAAATTTCAAGAATATTGATAAACTTTAGCTACCTTGATTTTACTCAAAAAAAATTATATTATGCATTTTTGGCTGTTCCAAGCAATAATACCAGTTTAACTCACCATAGAAAATAATTAAATGGATAAAAACGCACACAAATAACATATTTAGAAGGATTATTTTATTTTATTTCCAGCCATGTAAATATTTTTAAGATTCAACTAGAAATATGCAAGTAGTTGTGATTTAAAATGATTAAGGTCAGAATTTGTAAATGTTCACCAAAATCATCAAAAGTGTTGGGGTTGCAACTTTGATAAACAATTAAATTTATTTCAATAAAATTATTTTACTTTACATTATTTGTTCTGCTTTGAATAATTTGTATTGAAACATCAGAATTTATTGTAATGCCTGAATTATTCCATGAGATCATCTTTATTATTATTATTATTATTATTATTTTCAATGTAATTTACTTATGGATTTGAAAAAAAAAATTATTGTTCTACTTGAAAAAAGTTATTTTAATAGATGTCTTTTTAATTCTAATAAATCTTTGTAAAATTAGAAAAAAATACTGTATTTATATTAAATTCCATTAAATTCATTTCATTATTTTTTTAACTGTTGAATAACAATTTTCTTTATGTTGATGCGGCCATTATTAGTTAATTGAAATATTAACTGATTATAATATTATGGTATCAAAGAATTCTTGAATCATTTTTTTATAATACTTTAATTCTTATTCATTCACAGACATCAACTTCATTGGAGCAGAATAGTTTTAAAATGAAAAAGACACATCCAAACAACAACAAATATATTCTTCTGATCTGTGTGGATCTACATATTGAGAACTCACAGGACAATTGTTTTTCTTGCAATTCATTACATGAGTGTTTTCTCTTAAAATATCAATGATCAATATTTCAAAGAACAAGTGCAAAAAGAGACTCCACAGCAACATAGTCTTGAAATATAAAAAGACACATTCAAACACATAGTTAAAGAAGAAAAACATTCTTACTAATGAATAGATCTGTATATTAACAGACTTTGGAATTAATTATTTGAACATTTTCCTTAAATTCACATTTCAAAGAACAAGTGGGAACATAGGCTCTAATAAAACCCAACTTTTTACCTCTGTACAGATCATCATTTTCAGAATCAAAAACAGATATGGAAACACATTCTGAAGCTGAAGTATCTTGTAAAATTTGTGGATCAACAGTGATTTCTAATTTGAAAGCACACATGAAATCACACACTGGAGAGAAGACATTTTCTTGTGAAGTCTGTGGATCAGCCTTTTCTACAAGTTCCAATTTGAGAAGGCACATGCAAACACACACAGGAGTGAAACCATTTACTTGTAAGGTATGTGGATCAGCATTTTCAAAGAGTTCCAATTTGAGAAGCCACATGCGGACACACACTGGTGAGAAGCCATTTTCTTGTGAAGTGTGTGGATCAGCATTTTCAAACTCTTCCACTTTAAGAAAACACATACGCTCACACACAGGAGAGAAACCATTTTCATGTGAAGTCTGTGGATCTGCATTTTCACAGAGTTCCACTTTGAAAAGCCACATGCGAACACACACTGGAGAAAAGCCATTTTCTTGTGAAATCTGTGGATCAGCATTTTCTACGAGTTCCAATTTGAGAAGCCATATGCAAATACACACTGGCGAGAAGCCATTTCCTTGTCAAATCTGTGAATCAGCATTTTCAAATGCTTCCACTTTAAGAAAACACATGCGCTCACACACAGGAGAGAAACCATTTTCTTGTGAAGTCTGTGAATCAGCATTTTCTCAAAGTTCTGATTTGAAAATCCACATGCGAATACACAGTGGTGAGAAAGGATTTTCTTGTCAGGTCTGTGGATCAGCATTTTCTAGTAGTTCCAATTTGAGAAGCCACATGCGAACACACACTGGTGAGAAACCATTTCCTTGTCAAATCTGTGAATCAGCATTTTCTCAAAATTCGGATTTAAAAATCCACATGCGAAGACACACTGGAGAGAAGCCATTTTCTTGTGAAGTCTGTGGGTCAGCATTTTCTAGTAGTTCCAATTTTAGAAGCCACATGCAAACACACACTACAGAGAAGCCATTTTCTTGTGAAATCTGTGGATCAGCTTTTTCTATGAGTTCCTACTTAAAACGACACATGCAAACACACACTGGAGAGAAGTTATTTTCTTGTGAAGTCTGTGGATCAGCATTTTCTATGAGTTCCTACTTAAAGAGACACATGCAAACACACACTGGAGAGAAGTTATTTTCTTGTGAAGTCTGTGGATCAACATTTTCTACAAGTTCCCACTTAAAAAGACATATGAAAACACATACTGACAAATGAGAGAAAAGGCAGAAAAGGAATATATCAGCTGTCTTAAAAAGATCCTTAAATTGGGATTAACACCAAAAAACAAAATAACTGTCATCAACCAACTTGCAATACCAGTCATTTCCTATGATTTTTGTATTATTGACTGGCGCAATGCTACATCAATAGGCTTGATACCAAAACTAGGAAAATGCTAACCCTATATAAGGTTACCTACCAACATCAGTGCATGGACAGGATATACCTACCAAGAAGAAAGGGTGGTTTAGGTCTCATCTAAATCAACCATGCATATCAAGCCACAATATTAAGCATGGGGCATTATATCAAATGCTCGATGGCTAAAACAATGTCAATGGTAAATGACCATCAAAATAATTGTCTAGCAAAACAGACCTGAACTACAAAACTCACAAAAAACTTCAGTGGAGACACATTAAAGAACATTACAGAGGATAACAACAACCCAGCAACCCTGATTGCAAGGAAGCGGATGGAGGAGTATTAAAAGCGGGAATTGGAGACAAGGAAAGAAGGATGGTGTCAAAATAAGAGAGCAGGAAAATTTATGAAAGAACTTAACCAGAAATACATTGACAATGAGGCTTCACTGCAATGGCTCAAGCATGGCAAGCTACCATTTGATGAGGAACAAATCATTATAACTGGACAAACCAGGGCCTACTCACAAATGGATTCAAGAAAATGGTTGGAATACAAAATAATGATCAATGCAGTTTATGCCACTCAGCCATCGAAAGTCCAAGCCATCTAATATTTCCACTGGAAAATCTGTGGAAAGATCACAGTACATCTAGGAACATGAGCCTCTACTAATAACATCAGATGGAAAGGTGACTGTGTTCTATGATAAAGTAATCCAGACAGGCAGATATATAAAAGACAAAGCCATTAAACTAGATATTGTCATCTGGGATAAACAAAAAACCTGCTCTCATTATTGATGTAGCTGTCCCAAATGATTATAGCCTCAATAGAGCTGAGCAAGAAAAGATTACAAAATATCAAGACCTCAAGAATGACCTAAAAACAACTTGGTCATTGAAAGAAATAGATATAATACCCGTTGTGATTGGGGCAACTGGGTTGGAGGAAACAACATTTTTTTAAATACCTTGAAACAATACCAGGTAAACCAAGCTGCTATGAAGTACAAATAGCAGCTATCAAAGGAACATGCTCCATCCTAAAACGATCCTTAGGATACAAATATTATTTATAAAGAAATCAAGTGTTAGCCCCAGGACAGGGACCCCTTGACTTCTAGAAACTGTTATAAGAAAATAAAACAAGGTGAGAAGCCATTTTCTTGTAAAGTCTGTGGATCATAATTTTATTGTAGTTCCAATATGAAAATCCACTTGCGAATACATACTGGAGAGAAGCCATTTTCTTTTGAAGTCTGTAAATCAGCATTTTCTCAAAGGTCTGATTTGAAAATTCACACACTCAAGAGAAACTTTTCTTGTCAAGTCTGTGGATCTAAAATCTAACAAAAACAAATAACCTTCTTTACTTTCTGATTTAACCGAGTCAGAGGACAGCTGCGTTGGGGAATGATTTTCTTCAAAGCCTGTTCCATTTTAGTGCAGCCACAAGTACTTTCCCATGTTAATATGAAGCAATTATCTTTCAATCTATGTATTTTTCCTCTTTTAATTCACATTTTCTATGAATGAAATAAGCTTTTAAATCAACATAACTTTACTAAATATTAATTAGACCAAAAGGAAGTGGGGATAAGATTTACATTTTTTTTTCTGCTACATTTCCTAAATATAAATTAAAACTAAAGAAATGTCTAAATTAAAAGACATTTTAAAAAATTGTTAGAATTCGATAATAAAGTAAAGTAGTTATTAAATAAATATGTTTTTAGAATTAAAAATATGACATTTTAAACTTAACATCATTATATTTTTATTTTAAATGAATTTTATATATGAATTTATTGTAGTAGAAATACATAATTAAATCAAAAAGTTTTAAAATAAAATAACTGATGCATTATAAAATGTATTCAGTGATAAATCATCACTGAAAATATCATTAAAATTGGATAATTCTCTGCTTTTTGGTCATTTTCTTCAATCAGTTGGGGTAAATTTATTTTGTAAATATGGATTTTCTGGCAACTATGGCAGCCATGTTAAGATATATTTGAGCAAAATTGACAAAAAAGTTTTAGATGTATTAAAAATAAATTACATGTGTAATATTATTTGGCTTTTTTTTTTTTACTTATATCACTATTTTTTGATTTAGACAAAAATTTGACATAGATAATTGATTTAATTAATTTTAATTCGTTTTTTAAATGAAAAGCAGATGACAAATTGGCATTGCCTAGAATTTGTGCTTGCTTTAGACTGAAATAAACATTCTTTCAATTATGAAGATCAACCACAGAAAATTGCATTGCACAAATTTATTGGGTGTACCTAGTTTAAAATGTATTAAAAAATTATATATGTAATATTATTTTGCTTTTTTTTTTTATTTTTTTTTTTTTTTTTTTTTTACTGATGCTCATTATGCTACTACTTTTTGACTTTGTTGAGTTATAATGTTGCTTTCTCTCCTGATGTATTTGAAATAAAATCAGGAGATGCTTAAGCTGCCCATTTCCCCCCAACCTTTTTGGCGTCCTTTTTAATGGCGTATGTTTCAGTTCAAAATAAAATTTATCCAAGTTACCTCCTTATTTTCTCTTTTCAAAAGCCTTATTAATTCATCAACATAGAAACTCAACAATCAAAATGTTTTCCAAATAAAGTTTTGTATAAGAAAGATTTCAATCTTATCAAAATAAATATTTATAACAGTGTTCATTAAGGACCTCCAATTTGACGTGTAAAATTTAACACAATGAAACTTGAATATAGGTTAATTTTTTTGTCAAAATTTTGGGACCATTTAAAAGGAGTAACATTAAAAAAAAACTGCTAGAGGATTTTTTAATAAATTTTCAGCTTACGGAAATTATGAAAATTATGAACGAAAACAATGTTTACATTTCCACACCATTAAATCAATCGAATTTTAATGTAGTCAAATACAAATTTCACCTCGTGGTTTTTTAAATTCTGTGAAAAATCAAGTAAGAGATTTTATGAAAATTTCAATATTTATTTACCTGTAGATAGATTTATCTTTATAATAGGTTTTTCCTAAAACATATTATATGGGGAAATATTTTTACGAGGTTTCCCTCCCCTAATTCATTTTATGAAATCTAAAAAATGAAATTTGTTCAAACAATTTTTCCATTTTTTCTAAGAGTCTGAATAATTATATCAGAAGATTTTCTAAATTTCTACCACTGATTTATTTTATTAAAAAAAAATCCATGAATTCTGAAATTAAAAAAATTGTAAAAAATGACATATTATTCTTTAAAAACTTTCATTTGCTTTTTTAAAATTAAGTTATACTAGATTCTATTGAATTGCCAAAAAAAAAAAACCAAAATAGGTCACATGATCAATTTAGGCCATATTGAAGGAAGAAGCATAAATATTTAAAAAACTTTTTTTTAAATCTCACAAAAAAGAAATATCAAACGTAAAGAGTTGTTACAAAGAAAAACTGTTAATTCAAAGATCAAAGTATCCAATTAGGGAAAAATTACTCATTGTTATTGTGAAAAATAAGTAAAACTGTCCATTTATTTATAATGCGGTCAGTTTCTTTATTGATATTTTTAGTAGAATTTTGTATTCATGGTTCTGTTACTAAAAATCTCTGGCATTGAAACTCATAAAAATCTTCTGACATTCAGACTCTTAACTTTATAGAAAAAAGTAAAAATTGTTTTTTGTCGGTTCAATTTTTCATATTTCCTAAAATTTCCTCTTATATATTCTAAAAAAGTATTTCATGCATATTTTCATCAAAAGGTAAGTATTTTTGGTTGGTTAAATTTAGGTACCACTAAAATATGTCACGGGATCCGTTTAGGCCATATTGAAGGAGAAAATTTGAATATTTTTAAAAAACTTTTTCTAAAAATCTCGCAAAAAAGAAATAATTAACATACATAGTTGTTACAAAGAAAAACAATTCAAAGATCAAATTATCCAATTGAGGAAAAATTATTCACCATTATCTTAAACAGTCCTTTTTTATGACACGGTCACTTTCTTTATTGATATTTCTTAGCTGAATTCTGTATTCATGGATCTTTTACTAGAAAACTCTGGCATTGAAACGTATAAAAATCTTCTCGCATAATTATTCAGACTCTTATCTTCGTAGAAAAAAGTAATAATTTTTTTTTTTTTCAAATTTCATAAAATAAAATGTGGTGGGGAGGTAGAACTTGTAAAAAATATTTCTCCTAATATATTTTGGGAAAAAGCTATTTCAGACATATTTTCATCAAAAGGTAAGTAATTATGGAAATGTTCATGAAAATAGGACCATTAATTGATTTTTAAGTACCACCAATTTACCCTGTAAAATTTTTTCCCGTTTGAAAGAAGAAACATTAAACAAACTCCTGATGATTTTAAAAAAAATTCAGCTTACAGAATAATGAAAATTATGATAAAAAACAATGTTTTCATTTTTGCACTGTTAAATCAACTGAAATTTTATGTAGCTAAAAACAAATGACGATAAGAGGATTTTTAAAAAATTCTATGAAAAATCAATTAATAGTCCGATTTTCATGAAAATTTCCCTATTTACCTATGGATATAAATATATCTGAAATAGTTTTTCCTAAAATATATTAGGGGATTTTTTTATTAGGTCTACCCCCCCACACACTATTTTATTTTATGAGCTAAAAAATGAACCGTCAGAAAACTTTTTTACTTTTTTTCTATAAAGATAACAGTCTGAATAACTATATCCAAAAATTGTATAACATACAACGCAGTAGTTTTTTTAGGAAAATTCAGGAAATAGAAAATAAAAAGTGCAAAAAAATGTCATAATATTATTATTTGGTTTTTTTTTTACTTTTTTAATTGATATGTACTATATTCTATTAAATATTCAAGAAAAAAATTTTTTTTAAGAAATTAACTTTGAAGAGATTTTCAATGTTTTGTGTACTTAAATAATTTGTGTTTTTTATGTGTAGAAATCAAATTTTTCATGGATATTTAAACATATGAATTTTAGAATTCAGGTGAACTAAAAATTTGTAATTTTTATTATTGAATAGTAATGTTTGATTCTTATAATATACGGAAGAGCAAAACTGACAACATTTGTAATACTTATTGTCTTTTCTTTGTTTAAGTTACAACTAAAAAAATATTATTTCCTATTATTAATTTTACAATGTAATCCTTAAAATATAAAATAATAATGTTTTTGTTAACATTCCATGACATGCCTAATTGTTGAAATCTTTTTTTTTTTTACCCAAAATGAGGCTAAACTGCATTTTTGACAAAATGACTTTAGCCCCCCTTACATAAAATAATTTACCAAAAATCAGGAAATTATCGAATTTTAATGAAATTTTCAGTGTTTATTTATCAATGAACGATCTTTATAATGCATTATTTATTTTATTTCAAAACTTTCTCATTTTTTTTCACTTTTTTTTGACCCCCCCCCCCTTATGTTGGGGCATAACATTTTTTCGAGTTGATCTTATAGTTTTCTAATTCCAGTATAAATAAAGAGATAAAAGACCGAATAAGTAAAAATGAATTTAAAAAATCGAAAAATAAAATGTAAAAAAATAATAAATAATTAATGTTTTGGGGATTTCTTTTTTACTCATTTCGATAATTATTTAATTGGCTATTATCTTATAAAAAAAAAATTATACATCGATATTTTTCTGCTTAAAAAGGGGGGGGGTACATTTTCAATCTAGTTTTTCTTCAAAAAGTATCCTTTGATGTAATAAAATGTTTGCATTAAATAGATATGTATTTCTAGAATCTAAAAGTATAACATTTTAAACTAAACATCAGACTTTTCATATTTTAAATGAAATTTTATATATTAATTTTTCATAGCAAAAATACTAAATTAAAGTTTTGAAATAAAATAACTGATGCACTCTAAAATTCATTAATTGATAAATCAATACTGAAAATTTCATTAAAATCTGATAATTACCTGATTTTTGGTAATTTTTTTTTTTTTTTTTTTTTTTTTGCAATCGCGAATGTCACAGTAAAATTGTAAACAAGCACTTTGACAAAGTAAAAAAAAAAAAGAGACAGAATGGCGGATAGCGTCGAAATTGACCAAAACAAATCCCTTTAAATGTATTAAAAATAAACTGCATATGTAATGATATTTTTTTTTTTTTAATGATGGTCATTATGTTACTACTTATCGATTTAGACAAACGTTTGACCTTAAATAATAGATTTAATTAATTTTAATTCGTTTTTAATATTTGTAGCAGACGATAAAAAGGGTTACCTAGTACATTGAATGAATTTGAATTTTTGCTAAATGAGAAAAACATTGGAATTATCTCCCTTGCGTAACTACCTCCAAAAAGCCTTTCTGTATTAATTGCAAATGGACGACGACACTTTTAATTTCATTAATTTTATTTAAAATATTACATTTCCCCACTTTTTCTCTATCGTTAAGGAAAAGCAATCAGATGCAAGAAAAGAGAAAGACGTAAGTATAACGTTCTGTTATTATCTTTCTTTACAAATAATACGTATTATACAGGAAAATTTTGTTTTACACTAACGAAGAAGGGAAATATTTTTTAATTTTTCATAAGACCCCAATATTTTATTATATTTTCGCTAAATTATTTGTTAATAAATTGAATTTTATTTAAAAATACTTTAAAAATTTTTTATCGGTTGTACCTTTTTGGTACGGCTCGATTCGGTACGGTAGGTACCACCAATTTTCCCTGTGAAATTTATCCTCCTACCTGTATTTAACACGATGAAACTTGCATAAGTGTTAATATTATTTTGAAAAATTTTAGTTCATTCGAAAGAAGAAACATTAAAAAAGACTCCCGATGATTTTTTTTTTTTTTTAAACTTACGGAAATAATAAAAATTATGATTGAAAAACAATATTTTCAATTTTGCATCAAGATGACTTTTTAAATAAATTCTATGAAAAATGATCCTATTTTCACGAAAATTTTCAGAATTGCTTATCTTTTGATGAAAATATGTCTGAAGTAGATTTTTCCTAAAATTTTTACTTTTTAAATTAATTTCTAAGAGATTTTGCATCTTTTGTGTGCTTAAATAATTTGTTGTTGTTTTTAATGTTTAAAAATCTATTTTCGGTTGCAAATCGAATTTTTCACCAATATTTAAATATAATATAACACTGAATTTTAGAATTCAGGTTAACTAAAAATTCATATGATCCACAATATATTAATATTTTTAAAAGAATTTGTAATTTTTATTGTTGAATAGCAATGTTTGATTATTATAATATACGGAAGAGCAAAACTGAAAAAAAACACAGTTGTGTTCCTTGAAGTACAAATGAGACGAGATGCGTTTTTTGCGTAAAATATTCAGTTTTTATGATTGAGTTTATTGTTATTTAATCATAATAGTTATATAGAGCTCTAAATGGATTTCAAAACCGTTTGAATTATTCAATCTATAGTAGTTCAAAAGTTATGAGATTTTAAAGCCCCAAAATTTCTCATAATTCCAAGTTGTTGTTTTTTTGTTTTTTTCCAAATTTAAAGTTTAGTGAAAAAACCTGACGGTACAGCAACATTAAAATTTCATGCATTATATATGAAAATAATTCTGAGACTTCTATTGCTGATCTTATATTTTTTGAAAAATCCCATCAAATTTTCTCTACCATATTTTTCCTTCCAATCATTGAAAAAAAGAAAGACAGATTCCTGCTTGTACTTTAAGGTATGTCCTAATTAAGTGTAAAATTTCAAGAGTATTGATAAAGATTAGCCACTTTGATTTTACAAATAAAAAGTAACATAATATTTTGTCTTGAAAAATTCATATTACTTATTTCACCATAAAAATAATTCCATATTTAGAAGGATTATTTTCTTTCCACCCATATAAATATTTTAAAGATTGAACCAGAAATATATGAGAAATTACAATTTAAATTGATTAAGGTTGAAAATTGTCAATGTCCACCAAAATCAACGAAAGTTTTGGTGTTGTTACTTTAATAAACAATTAAATTTATTTGAATAAAACTTTAAATTATTCATGCTGCTTTGAATAATTTGTATTGAAATATCTGAATTTGTTATAACACTTGTTTTATTCCATGGGATCATCTTTATTATCATTACTTTCAATTTTAGAGTGGAAAGAATTATCTCATATTTTTGTCCTTTTAATTCTGATAAATCTTTGTCAAAATTAGAAAAAATACTGTTTTTATATAAAATTTCATTAGATTAATTTCATTATTTGTTAAACTGTTGAATAAAAATTTGTTTATGTTGATGTGGCTGTTATGCAGTTAATTGAAATATTAACTAATTGTAATGGTACAAGAAAATTCTTTAATCTTTTTTTTTTAATAATACTTTAATTCCTATTCATTCACAGACATCAACTTCCTTGGGAGAGAATAGTTTTGAAATGTAAGAATACACATTCAAACACCAAAGAACAAATATATTCTTCCGATGTTTATGGATGTACATATTGAGAACTCACATTTTTTCTTGCAATTTTTCTTGATCATTATTTCAAAGAACAAGTTCAAAAAGAGACTCCAGTGAAACCCATCGTACAGATCAGCAGAAAATAAACAAATCCTCAAATTGCAGACCGGCATTTTCACAGAGTCTTGAAATATAAAAAGGACACATTCAAACACATTCAAAAACATTGTTAAAGAAGAAAAAACATTTTCCTCGTGTATAGAGCTGCATATTAACAGATTTTGAAATTCATTATTTGAACATTTTCTTTAATTCACATTTGGAAAAATAGGCTCTAATAAAACCCAACTTTTCACCATTGTGCAGATCATCATTTTCAAAGAGATCAGAATTGAAAACAGACATGGAAACACATTTTGAAGTGAAAGTATTTTCTTGTAAAATATGTGGATCCATATTTCCAGTGATTTCTAGTTTGAAAGCACACATGAAATCACATACTGGAGAGAAAACATTTTCTTGTGAATTCTGTGGATCAGCATTTTCTCACAGTTCCAATTTGAGAAGGCACATGCGAACACACACTGGAGAAAGCCATTTTCTTGTGAAGTCTGTGTATCAGCATTTTCTACGAGTTTTAACTTAAAAAGACATATGCAAACACACACTGGAGAGAAACCATTTTCTTGTGAAGTCTGTGGATCTGCCTTTTCCGAAAGTTCCAGTTTGAAAAGCCACATGCAAACACACACTGGAGAGAAGCCATTTTCTTGTGAAGTCTGTGAATCAACATTTTCTAAGAGCTCCAATTTGAGAAGCCCATACGGACACACACTGGAGAGAAACCATTTTCTTGTGAAGTCTGTGGATCTGCATTTTCACAGAGTTCCACTTTGAAAAGCCACATGCGCTCACACACTAAAGAGAAGCCATTTGCTTGTGAAGTCTGTGAATCAACATTTTCAAATGCTTTCACTTTAAAAAAACACAGGCACTCACATACTGGAGAGAAGCCATTTTCTTGTGAAGTTTGTGAATCAACGTTTTCAAATGCTTCCACTTTAAAAAACACATGTACTCACATACTGGAGAGAAGCCATTTTCTTGTGGAGTCTGTGGTTCAGCATTTTCAGACCCTTCCACTTTAAGAAAACACATACGCTCACACACTGGAGAGAAACCATTTTCTTGCAAAGTTTGTGGATCTGCATTTTCACAGAATTCCAGTTTGAAAAGTCACATGCGAACACACACTGGAGAGAAGCCATTTTCTTGTGAAGTCTGTGGATCTGCATTTTCTAAGAGCTCCAATTTGAGAATTCATATGCGGACACACACTGGAGAGAAACCATTTTCTTGTGAAGTCTGTGGTTCTGCATTTTCTAGGAGTGACAGTTTGAAAAACCACATGCGCTCACACACTGGAGAGAAGCCATATTCTTGTGAAGTCTGTGAATCAACATTTTCAAATGCTTCCACTTTAAGCAAACACATGCGCTCACATACTGGAGAGAAACCATTTCCTTGTCAAGTCTGTGAATCAGCATTTTCTCAAAGTTCTGATTTGAAAATCCACATGCAAATACACACTGGAGAGAAGCCATTTTCTTGTGAAGTCTGTGGATCAGCATTTTCTAGGAGATCCACTTTGAGAATCCACATGCGAACACACACTGGAGTGAAATTATTTTCTTGTGAAGTCTGTGAATCAGCATTTTCTACAAGTTCCTACTTAAAAAGACACATGCAAACACACACTAGAGAGAAATCAATATCATACCAGTTGTGATAGGGGCAACTGGGTTGGTAAAGCAAAACTTGAAACAATACCTTGAAACAATACCATGTAAACCAATCTGCTATGAAGTACAAATAGCAGTATCAAAGGAACATGCTCTATCTTAAAATGACCCTTAGGGTACAAGTACTACTTATAAAGGAATCAAATGTTAGCCTCGAGCAGGGCCCCTTGGTTTCTAGAAATTGTTAAAGGAAAATAATTTAAAAAAAGAGAAGTAATTTTCTAATGAAGTCTGTGGTTTTACACTTTCGCAGAGTTCAAGTTTGAAATCACATATGTGAACCAATTTCTTGTGAAATTTCCAGTTTAATGTAAACACACATTGGTGAGAAGCCATTTTCTTTTAAAGTTTGTGGATCATCATTTTTTTCAAGTTTCTTTAATAAAATTTTAGTGAAAGTTTCATTAAAATTGGACAATTCCCCAATTTTTGCTAATTGTTTTAAAATTAAGAAATTTGGAAAAATTATTATCTCCCTTGGCAACCCTTGAACATCCCTATATATCAAAGTTATATTTTCAAGTTGAAAAAATAGATAGGGAAGGACATGGAAAACAAGACATCTTAAAGAAGCAGTTCATATGTTGGGCTGTAGTGACCTATTGATTAAATACAGAGATGAATACAATATGGGAACCAATCATTAAAAAGGCTAAATCAAATTCTTTTTTTAAAGTAGATTATTAAAAAAAATATATTGAAAAAGACTGAAGAATTTTATGCCTCGAAGGTGGGGGTGTTGGGCATTGTATTTTGTAGAAATTCGATTGAAATTTGTACAAATTCCTAAAAAAAAAAAATCAAATGGGGTGGGGTATAAAATATTTAAATTGATGTACTGATAAAATAGCGTGGATGGGTATTGTATATATCTACATATATTTGTCGATAAGAAGTGAAAAACATCACAGTACATATTTGATAGGTACCACAGGTTTGTCTGTTCATTTTCATTTTAAAAACAAATAAAAATTAATTAAATCGATTATTTAAGGTCAAATTTTTGTTTAATTTGAAAAGTATGAGAAGCATCAGAAAAAAAGTATAAGGAGCATCAGTAAAAAAAATTTTTAAAAATGAAAAAATAATATTACATATCTAATTCATTTTTAATACATTTTAAACAATTAAATTCAGCTAAAAAATTTATCAAAATTAGCCCTTTGTATGAAATAGATACGGACTAAAAATCCCCACATCATTCAAGATTTTAAGACTTATAATAGTTTCTTTTTAGAAATCAACAATAGAAAAACATTAATATATTATGTACAGAAAAATTAACTTTTTGATACTGATTTAAATGAAATATCTTCTTTTCTTTCAAAACACAGAAAGACTAAAGAGTCGCAAAAAAATTTGCATTTTTGTTTACCAAAAGTCACCAAGAAACATGTTAAAATATACGGAGGCGCAGATTGCAGAAATAAAGAATTGACAAAAATCAGAGTGTAATCTGATTTTAATAAAAATTTTCAGTGTTGACTTATTAATTAATGAATTCTATTAAATTACCAAATCATTTCAATCAAACTGATTCAATGAAAATAAATTGAAATTCATTAAAATAAATTTCACCTATATACGCCTTGAAAACAACAATCCATATACCTAATTAATAGATAGAATTCATTTAAAATATGAAATTCCTGAATTTAAGTTTTAAATTTAATAATTTTAGATTCTAAAAAGATATATATTTAATAACAAGCCTACTTTATAATTATCTAATAATTTTTGGAAAAAACTCAATTGAAAAGTTAGGCCCCCACACTTTATAATTTAAATTATAATCGATATTTATTTTGTTAAAACAAATATTGATTATAATCTTTTCACTGATAATCTATAATATATATATATATATATATATATATATATATATATATATATATAATATAAACAAAAAAGTAAAAAACAATCCAATTTTTTTTCTTCTTTTTATTTTCAGTACTTATTTTCTACAAGAGGTGCTCCTTTGAAATAATTTTTTTTTTCTATTCACACCTTTGGTCTTTTGTCTTTTTATTCATACTGTAATTAGTTTCAAAAGTATATTTTCATACTATAATTAGTTTCAAAAGATATTTTGAGCCCCAAAAATAAGGCGAGGCGGTGTCAAAATTAAATGACCTGAAAAAAATAAGGAAGTTTTTAAATAATCCATTCATTGATAAATCAACACTGAAATTGTCATTAAAATATGATAATTTCCCGGGGGGGGGGGGGTTCAATCGAAGGGATTAAATTTATTTTGTAAAAATTGGCAGTACCTAATATTTTAAATCTGAATTTGTGTTTTGTAAAAATTCATCGAAAGAGATTTTAAACGAGGTGTGGTGGGGTTTATAATATCTAAATTGACTTGCTGATAAAAAGTTGGGGTGGGGGATATATTGTAAAATATGTACATTAAATTGCACGACTCAGAAAATATGTTTGTACCTGAGATGAAAGACATTTGATGAAAAATATTTTTTTTCAAGCGCCATATGCTTGAAGTCTTACTTAGGGGTCTAGGGGGTGGGGACCAATGTTTGCCTTAAAAAAACTTACACTTTCCACCGCTTTCAAAAATGTTTAATACAAACTTTTTAAATGAACATTAGTTTTATGTAATTCTTAAATATTAGTATTAAGTTACTGCGTTTTTTTTTAATTGATCATTTCCTAAACATACTTTGATTTTCGGTCACTATTTTACACGAAAAAACAATTGATTTTTAACTTTATCTGAGTATTTTACTCGAAATTTCTTCTAAATGATGGTATTTGTAATGATAAAATTAAAATTATGTCAATTCAATTCTGGAGGTGTTTTCACGTTGAATTTATGTGAAAATTATTTGACTGACTTACAGACAAAATATTCCTTTAAACAAATTCGAAGCCTTGCTAAAATATTTACTTTTTTCTTGTTTCTACCAAAACGTAAAACTTGGCCTTTTTATCTGATGGCAACGCCCAAGGCTTCAACTCTGTACTCTACAAAAAACACGTATCAAAGGCAAATTTACTTTTTGTAAATTTGAGAAAATGAATTCTGACAAACTAATCCTGTCTTGTTCATAATATTTGAAGTGAGCACACTCATGCACTCGCTCCAAATTTTTCATTCAAAAAATAAGAAGTGAAGTACATGAGTGTGTCATCACAACTCCGCATATAGCCGGAAGGTTTAGTTTGGGAGGAAGGGTAACAAAACTGGTCATACCACTACATGGATCTATTTAGTTAGGTTCACTCGCTGACCGATCCATTCAAAAATAAAATCTTGCATTTTCTCATTGCGCAGCCTACTTACACCAAAATGCCTCTTTTGCTCTCCTACTTAGAATTTTTTCCCCATTTCGAATGATTTGAATTTTAAGCACGTATTTTGTGCTTCATATGATTTAAATGATATGGAGGGGGTGGGGTAACATTAAAACAAAAATCCCCAAGAAACTGAAAAATATACCAAAATAAAATTGTGGGCCATTTTGGTTACCCCCTTTCCTTTGCTAGTGTATAGGATCGCCGACTGTCTTCCGATTTTTTGAAAGCAAGCCGGACAGTTCCTCTAAGACGGGAGTGGGTGTCCTTAGTGGTGTGTTGGTGAAAAAAAAACTTGGGGTTTGTCTGTAGGTCTGGTGGGTTGGGTTTACTAGAAAAGCTGACTCTCCAGGAGTAAATGTACTAAGGTAAAACGGGTGGTTCTAGAAAAAAACTAGGGTTTGAGTTCCTGGATATATCCTAGGTGAAAAAACTGGGATTAATCATTCAGCCACCTAACTAACTGGTGTATGCAGTTTTTAGGCTTTGCCTTAGTGTGTCTTTGTTTTTCTTATTTTATAGACTTTGGTTGTCTATCTAGGATCCAGAGGCGACCTGTCAGTGTTGGCCATGATGGACAGGAAACAATATTTCTACTTGCGGAATTTATCCACCTTTCGTTGAATGTCATGGGTTCGAGCATCCTCCTATCGCACATAATCTTTACCCTAAGCTAATGCCACTCACTGTCTCTTAGACCGAAGAACCGTCATTGGTTCATCAAAGGTTTGTGGGTATTGCCATTCGATCTCGTTACATTTCTAAAAATTAAATCAGTTCATTCAATTAAACACTGCTGAACATGATTATCAAGAAAATGTTTAAGTTACATGTTCTGAATTTTGCTTAATTTTACGTCTTGTAAAATGGAATTTATTTTTTAAACCTTTAACTGTTTAACAATCTTTAAAGTAGTCTGACTGACTAATTCTTGTCTTGTTCATGTTTTGTGTCACGTTAAATTAAATCAAAATATCGCTACATGATGAAAGCAAGACTTCATTGGATGAAATCAACAAGTACCCAGCGAGCGTTAAAAATAAAAACAACAAAATAAAAACACTGTCCGTGTTATTTTACTAGTTATATTTGTTTACTGTAACAATAACATTAATTTTGTCTCAAACAATTGAAATTTTCCAGGACTAAATACAACATTTTTCCAGGATTTTTTAACCCTCCTTCCATTTTTCCAAGTTTCCCAGTACTGGAAAATTTACATTTTATTTTCCAGAAGCGTGGGAACGCGTTTAGGCTATTTCGAAGGAGAAAACTTAAATATTTTTTAACTTTTTTAAAATCTCACAAAAAAGAAATAACGAACATAAAGAGTTGTTACAAAGAAAACCAATTAATTAATAAGATCAAATTATCCGATTGAGGAAAAATTATTCACCGTTTTCTTGAAAAATAAGTTAAACGGTCCGTTTTTTATGACACGGTCACTTTCTTTATTGATATTTCTTAACTGAATTCTGTATTCATGGTTCTTTTACTAGAAAACTCTGGCATTGAAACTTATAAAAATCCTCTGACCTAATTATTCAGACTCATATCTTCATAGAAAAAAAGTAAAAATCGTTTTTTTTTTCGGTTCATTTTTTCAAATTTCATAAAATAAAATGTGGGTGGGGGATGTAGAACTCGTAAAAAATATTTCCCCTAATATATTTTGGGAAAAAGCTATTTCAGATATATTTTCAACAAAAGTTAAGTAATTACGGAAATGTTCGTGAAAATCGGACCATTAATTGATTTTTCATAGATTTTTAAAAAAAGTCTCTAGTCATAACTTATTTTGGCTATGTTAATTTTCAATTGATTTAACGGTGCAAAAATGTAAACATTGTTTTTCGTTTATAATTTTCATTATTTCCGTTAGGTGAAAATTTAAATAATATATCGTGAGGAGAATAGACCAAAAATTTTCAAAATAATATTAACCTTTATGCAAGTCTCATTGTATTAAATATTGGGGTTAGGGTACTTATTGGTCATGTAACAACTTTTGGAGTTCCCTAGCGTTCATTCCATGTAATTAAGAAATTATGATCTAGAATTCACGGTAAAAAAGAACAATCTCCTGGTATATTCCTACCATAAAATAAACTGAACCTTCATGTTATGTCCGTGTTTTTGCAATAAATGTTTTATTTTTTTTTGCACCCGTTATTTTACAATACTAAATATATTTTATTTATTTTAATATTCACTTCAATGTGTATATTCTAAAAGTTTTTATTTTGTGAGAATGGTTAGTTTTAAAGTGGGGGCTCGTTTTACAATTTAGGCATAAATTGGATCCTCCTTTTATGACCGTAATTTTGTTTTTTCGTCGACGATGATTAAAATCTGACGTTTTTATT
Organism: Doryteuthis pealeii; assembly: GCA_023376005.1. NCBI lineage: Eukaryota > Metazoa > Mollusca > Cephalopoda > Myopsida > Loliginidae > Doryteuthis > Doryteuthis pealeii. Next base: position 100,698,988 of record CM042151.1, read on the forward strand.
TTAGAGTACCAAAGCCAAAAAGAAAAGAAATAACAACAAAAGGTCATCTTCAACTTTTTACTCATAAATTCCTACCATAAAATTAGGTTTGGGCATTTTATGGTAGGAATTTACAAGTAAAAAGCTGAAGTGTAAAAACAAACCCCCACTTTAAAACTAACCATTTTCTCAAAATAAAAACTTTTAGAATATAGATATTGAAGTGAATACTAAAATAAATAAATAAAATATATTTAGTATTGTAAAATAACGGGTGCAAGAAAAATAAAACATTTATTGCAAAAACACGGACATAAAATGAGGGTTCAGTTTATTTTATGGTAGGAATATACAAGGAAATCGTTCTTTTTTACCGAATTTACTCTTATAATAAAAAACAAAATTAGCCTTGAAAATAAATCAACTCTTTTCTCATGACTGCAAAAAGAAATTAAGGACTATATTACCTTTTCAATTTCGTGTCATCAGGTCAGTTGTTTGTTAGAGGTTAGGTTTAGGGGTTCTAACCCTAAACCCTAACCCCTAACAAACAACCAGATATTGACGGTGCAAATTAGGTATACCCAAAAATTCGTCTGCAACGAATTTTAAAAACGAATTTTATTAATTAAATCTATTATTTAAGGTCAAACTTTTGTCTAAAACGATAAGTAGTAACATAATAACCATCATTAAAAAAAGAAAAATATCATTACATATGCGGTTTATTTTTAATACATTTAAAACGATTTGTTTTTGTCAATTTCGATCGCGTTCGGCCATTTTTTCAATGGTTTTAAGCTTGTTTGCAGATTTAATGTAACATTCGCGATGGCAAAAAAATAAATAAATAAAAATCAGGTAATTATCCAATTTTAATGAAATTTTCAGTATTGATTTATCAATTAATGAATTTTATAATGCATCAGCTATTTTATTTCAAAACTTTAATTAAATATTTTTGTTATGAAAAATTAATATATAAAATTCATTTAAAATAAAAAATATTCTGATGTTAAGTTTAAAATGTTATATTTAGATTCTAGAAATAAATATCTATTTAATGCAAACCTTATTTTAGTCAATCAAAGTATACGTTTTGAAGAAAAAATATATTGAAAATGTAGCCTCCCCTCTTTTAAGCAGAAAAAATATCGATTTATAGTTTTTTTTTGTTTTTTTTTCTAAGATAATTAGATAATTATTATATTATTATTTTCTCATAGAAAAGCCACCGTAACATTTTTTTTTTTTGTCTATTTATACCTTTGGTCTTTTATCTCTTTATTTATACAGTAATTAGTACAGAAAATGACCAACTCGAAAAAAATGTTACGCCCCCAAAATAAGGGGGGGGGTCAAAATTAAGTGACCTGTAAAAAATCAGAAAGTTTTGAAATAAAATAAATGATGCATTATAAAGATCATTCCTTGATAGATAAACAATGAAAATGTCATTAAAATCTGATAATTCCCTGATTTTTAGTAACTTATTTTCTGTAGGGGGTGCTAAGTTCATTTTGTCAAAAACGCATTTTAGGCCAATTTTGGGTATACCTAGTGTAAATAAAAAATTTAAAAAATGGCCTAATGACACAAAATGGAAAAGGAGTGCCTTAAGGTAATATGGTCCGAAAATAAAAAAAAATAAAAGATTTTAACAATTAGGCATGTCATGGAACGTTAACAAAAACATTATTATAAATAATTGATTACATTGAATGAATTTTTGCTACAGGAGAAAAACATCGGAATTATCTCCCTTGCGTAACTACCTCCAGAAAACCTTTTTGTATTAATTGCAAATGGACGACACTTTTATTGCAAATGAACGATACTTTTAATTTCATTAATCTTATTTAAAATATTACATTTACCCCCTTTTCTCTAACGTTGTTTATCCTTAAGGAAAAGCAACCAGACGCAAGAAAAGAGAAATAAGTAAGTATAACGTTCTGTTATTATCTTTCTTTACAAATAATACGTATTATACAGGAAAATTTTGTTTTACACTAACGAAGAAGGGAAATATTTTTAAATTTTTGATAAGACCCCAATATTTTATTATATTTTCGCCAAATTATTCGTTAATAAATTGATTTTATAATGAATAGTTTATTTTATTTAAAAATACTTGAAAATTTTTTTATTGGTTGTGCCCTTTTGGTACGGCTCGATTCGGTACGATAGGTACCACCAGTTTTCCCTGTGAAATTTATCCTCCCACCTGTATTTAACACGATAAAACTTGCATAAGTGTTAATATTATCTTGAAAAATTTTAGTTCATTCGAAAGAAGAAACATTAAAAAAGACTCCCGATGATTTTTGATTTTTTTTTTAAACTTACGGAAATAATCAAAATTATGATTGAAAAACAATATTTTCAATTTTGCATCAAGATGACTTTTTTTTAATTCTATGAAAAATGGTACGATTTTGATGAAAACATATCTGAAATACTTTTTCCCTAAAATTTTTATTTTTTAAATTAATTTTTAAGAGATTTTAAATCTTTTGTGTGCTTAAATAATTTTGTTGTTTTTTTAATGTTTAAACATCTATTTTCGGTTACAAATCGAATTTTTCACCAATATTTAAATATAACACTGAATTTTAGAATTCAGGTTAATTAAAAATTCATCTGATTCACGATATATTAATATTTTTAAGAGAATTTGTAATTTTTATTGTTGAATAGCAGTGTTTGATTCTCATAATATACGGAAGAGCAAAACTGACAAAAACACAGTTGTGTTCGTTGAAGTACAAATGAGACGAGATGCGTTTTTCGCGTAAAATATTCAGTTTCAACCACCTCAGCCCCCCAAATAAGTACTTCTTTATTATTTCATCAGTTTTTCTCTTAGAAAAAATATTCAAATTTTTCATACATTTCATTTCTCTTTCGATTTAGAATTTGAACGGGCGCAAATTGGACTGGCATAATCTTTTAAAAAGTCAATTTCACTGTGAAATTTTTTGTGTAAATTTTAATATAAAAGATTTTAAAATTTTTATTCATTTCATTTTTTTTTTTTATTTTAATTTTGAAAGGGTACAAATTCTACTGGCATAATTTGAAAAAATGTTAATTTCATTTTAAACACAACTTTTTTCTGGCTACGTTAAATTTCAATTGATTTAACGGTGCAAAAAGGAAAACATTGTTTTCGTTCATAATTTTCATTATTTTCCTGAGCTAAAATTTTTTTTTAATCATCAGCAGTTGTTTTAATGTTTCTTCTTTCAAATGCACAAAAAAAATTTCAAGATAATATTAACTTTTATGCAAGTTAAATAGGGGGGGGGTAAATTTCACAAAGAAAATTGGTGGTACCTATAAATTACAATTAGTAAAATACTTATTGTCGTTTCTTTGCTTCAGTTACACGATAAGTTCAACTAAAAAAATATTCAGGAGTTATTCTGAAACTATCACACACACACAAAAAAATCTTTAAAAAATCGTTGAAAACCAATAATCGGTTATAGAATATGCACAAGAAAACAATTGTTACGTCGAATACAGCCACCCATACATTTGAATGTATAATTATCAAAGAGAGATAATATGTAAATATGTGGTCCCAGTTCTAAAAGAAACTCATCCTGTTTCAAGTAAAATGGTCTGTTTTACTTATTTTTCAAGATAACAGTGAGTAATTTTTTCCCAATCAGATAATTTGATCTTTGAATTAACTGTTTTTCTTTGCAACAACTTTCTTAAATCGTTATTTTTTTTTGCAAGATTTAAAAAAAAAAAGTTCAAAAATATTTACTTTCATTTATTCAATATGGCCTAAACTGATCATGTGACCCGATTGTGGTGATACCTACGGTACAGCAAACTAAATCAGCTAAAGTCAACTTTAGGCAAGTACAGATTGCTCCACTTTTTGATAGAGAGAAAGAAAAAAATTATTTACTTACAAATAAAACAATTATTTTATTTTTAAAATGGAATATTTTTTAGCTTAGAAAATTGGACGTTAAAAAAACGAAAATTCTAAATCATAGAAATTTCAGGTTCTATGAACATTTTTCCTTATTTACATATATTTAGAAATAAAACAATATCATTCCATATTTTGATATAAATTTTTACTAACAATTATTTGGTTTGTTTCTTCCTTTGACCTTATGAATTTTGAAAATTAATAAAGTAATTTTTTAAAAATCATGACATAACATAGCTCGTGTACTGAAATAGGTAAGTTTACAGTCTTACCAAAAAAGTACAACCCAGTATGAACTTTGGTCATTTAAAAAACTTTCTCGACCCTAAATTTTACATTTCTAGAAATATCAAATCCTGAAGAATATAGATATTTTTTAGATTCAATAACTGAGAAATTTATTTTCTTAAAACTCAAAAATAATGATTGTTATGTTTTTTTAATTTTTTCATAGTTTTAAAAACAATACTTTCCGGTAAAAAAGGACTATTTGCTTGTAAATTCCTACCATAAAATAAACTGAACCCTCATTTTATGTCCGTGTTTTTGCAATAAATGTTTTATTTTTCTTGCACCTGTTATTTTACAATACTAAATATATTTAATTTATTTATTTATTCTAAAAGTTTTTATTTTGGGGGTCCGTTTTTACACTTCAACTTTTTACTCGTAAATTCCTACCATAAAATGCCCAAGCCTAATTTTATGGTAGGAATTTACGAGTAAAAAGTTGAATATTACCTTTTGTTGTTGTTATTTCTTTTCTTTTTGGCTTTGGTACTCTAAGATAAAAACGTCAGATTTTAATCATCGTCGACAAAAAACAAAATTACGGTCATAAAAGGAGGATCCAATTTATGCCTAAATTGTAAAATGAGCCCCCACTTTAAAACTAAACATTTTCACCAAATAAAAACTTTTAGAATATAAATATTGAAGTGAATATTAAAATAAAGAAAATATATTTAATATTGTAAAATAACAGGTGCAAGAAAAATAGAACATTTATTGCAAAATCACGGACATAAAATGAGGGTTCAGTTTATTTTATGGTAGGAATTTACGAGCAAATAGTCCTTTTTTACCTACTTTTCTGTAAATTGATGCAAAAAAAAGTATCATTTGAGTTTTAAGAAAATAACTTTCAAATTTTCAAATCCCTTCATCTATTCATACTGTTGTGTGTATTGAGCTTTGGTCATCTGAAGAAAAAGTAGACACTCCCTAATTTTTACATTTCTAGAAAGACCAAATTCTGAAGAACATATAAAAAGTATAAAAATTCAATACCGGAAAAAGATTATTTGAAAATGTAAGATTAATTTTCTTAAAACTCAAAAAATAATTATTGTAGGGTTTTTCAATTTTAGAGTAGAAAGAATTATCTCATATTTTTGTCCTTTGAATTCTGATAAATCTTTGTCAAAATTATGAAAAAAATGCTGTATTTATATTAAATTTCATTAGATTTATTTCATTATTTGTTGAACTGTTGAATAAAAAATTTCCCTTATGTTGATGTGGCTGTTATGCAGTTAATTGAAATATCAACTGATTGTAATATTATGGTATCAGAAAATTCTTGAATCTTTTTTTTTTTTTAATAATACTTTGATTCTTATTCATTCACAGGCATCAACTTCATTGGGGCAGAATAGTTTTGAAATGTAAAAAACACCAACATATTGAGAGCTGACTGGACAGTTGTTTTTCTTGCAATTCATTACATGAGTGTTTTCTTTTGATTAATATTTCAAAGAACAAATTCAAAAAGAGACTCCAGTGAAACCCAACTTTACTCCATTGTATAGATCAGCAAAAAATAAATAAATCTTCAATTTGCAGACCAGCATTTTCACATAGTCTTGAAATATAAAAAGACACATTCAAACACATGGTTAAAGAAGATAAAAAATTTTTGCTAATGTATAGATCTGTATATTAACAGACTTAGAATTAGTTATTTGAACATTTTCCTTAAGTTCACATTTCAAAGAACAAATGGAAAAATAGGCTCTAATAAACACAACTTTTCACCACTTTGCAGATCATCATTTTCATAAAGATCAGAATCAAAAACAGATATGGAAATACATTCTGAAGCAAAAGTATTTTCATGTAAAATTTGTGGATCCATATTTCCAGTGATTTCTAGTTTGAAAGCACACATGAAATCACACACTGGAGAGAAACCATTTTCTTGTCAAGTCTGTGGATCAGCATTTTCTCACAGTTCCACTTTGAAAACACATTTGCGAACACACACTGGAGAGAAGCCATTTTCTTGTGAAGTCTGTCAATCTGCATTTACTACGAGTTCCAATTTGAGAACCCACCTGCGGACACACACTGGAGAGAAACCATTTTCTTGTGAAGTTTGTGAATCTGCATTTTCACAGAGTTCCACTTTGAAAAGCCACATGCGCTCACACACTGGAGAGAAGCCATTTTCTTGTGAAGTCTGTGAATCAGCATTTTCTCAAAGTTTTGATTTGAAAATCCACATGCAAACACACACTGGAGAGAAGCCATTTTCTTGTGAAGTTTGTGGATCAGCACTTTCTAGTAGCTCCAGTTTGAAAATCCACATGCGAACACACACAGGAGAAAAGCCATTTCCTTGTCAAGTTTGTGGATCAGCATTTTTGCAAAGTTCGGATTTGAAAATCCACATGCGAATACACACTGGAGAGAAGCCATTTTCTTGTGGAGTCTGTGCATCAGCATTTTCAGACCCTTCCTCTTTAAGAAAACACACACGCTCACACACTGGAGAGAAACCATTTTCTTGTGAAGTCTGTGGATCTGCATTTTCACAGAGTTCCAGTTTGAAAAGCCACATGCGAACACACACCGGAGAAAAACCATATCGTTGCGAACTCTGTGAATCAACCTTTTCTAGGAGTGACTATTTAAAAATCCACATGCGAACTCACACTGGAGAGAAACCATTTTCTTGTGTAGTTTGTGGATCAGCATTTTCTCAGGGGTCCCATTTGAAAACCCACATGGAAACACATTGAAGGACTGCCGGATTTTGCAAAGGACACCACTCTCATTGCCTTATTTTTTATTTAATAAATATTTGTTTTGGAATTATCAATGAATTTTATCTGTTACTTTTTCTTATAAGAGTTTTTGACGAAATTTATTTATTAATTTATCTATTTGTTTACAAATTTATTTAATTGTATACCAATTCTATGAATAGAATGAACAAATATTTTGTTCTGATTAAAAGGGTGGGGGCCTAACTTTTCCAATTGGGTTTTCTCCAAAAGTCTTAGATAGCAATACTAAAGTTGTGAAATAAATATTTGTTTTTAAAACTTACAAGTAGGTGCTTTATATTTCTAATGAATTTTAAAAACATTCGTTAATGGACTCCTACATTAGGGTAGTTTAATTTTCCTGGTTTTTTTAAATATTAAATTCTCTCAAACAGTGAAAGTTGTATGTTGGTATAATAAATATTGATACCAAAAACTATATCTCTTACTTGCACTATTGTTAGAGGAAATTGCAACAAAGATTTTCAGTTAAAATGCACTAAAAAATCCTTGTTTTCACATTTGACCCAGACATTGGTTTATCAATTTCAATATTTAAAACAAAAATTTATTTTACTAAGATGAATGAATTAGAACTGTTATAACTTGGATTAAAATTGAAAATATCCCCTCGATCATCACGAACACCTTCACCACATGGGCACATGATACAGTTCCAGAATCGACCTATCCCACTCGTACATACTTATGTGACATTAGTGAGACTTTAGTTAACTGAAAAATGTTGAGATGTTTATAGCAGGAGTATTCCTCCCTTTTTATTCTTTTTTTCTGCTAATATTGTAAACAAAATTGAAAAAGCAGCTGCAGTAGTATTAATAGCACGAGCATGGCCCAGCAGCTTAAGAATCTAATTAAAATACTTTTTTTTTGATAAATATAAAAAAGAAAATAAATGTCCTGACTTACAAGTCAAACTGGCACCCAGGCTTACAAAAAACACAATATGATAAAAACGCAGAGACAAAAGACGATAATCAGAACTGCTGACACAGCTACCATCGAATTTGATATCCACTTCGAATGAATTCTAAAACCCACAGATGAGTAATTTTTTTTTATTGAATTCTCGAGACCAGTTGAAAAATATTTCTCCTACTCCCCACGGAAAAATTTTTCAAATATCGCTCACATCTCACACAAACAAAAGGAAACTTCTCTATACATATTTCTATCCTAATTTTTGTTTTGTTTAACATCGATCATTAAAATCTTCTCATCGAAATCCCATGTTTTTCATCTTTCCTATTCCAATAATATTTTCATTCTGATAATGTCTTCCCACCTGTAAAGACATCTCTTCTACAGGAACCTTGGAGTTGTATATGCAATTTGTGTCTGAGATTAGAATGTCTACTATGTAAAATTTATACCAAATTACCAATAGGTACATTCACCAGCCCGCTTTACACACCTACATGTCGATATTGCTGGACTTTTACCTATGATAGGGACACCAGTATCTATTAACCAACATCAATAGATTATCCCAATGGTCAACAGCCATAGTAATAAAAAATTCCACAACCAACAGTTTCCATGGTGATTCAAAGGGGACCCTACAAATAATTATTACAGACATGGAATGCAATTTTAATCAGAAATAAAAAAAATAGTTGTCAAAAAGATAACCACACACACATCCATCTAAGTTGACTCCATCATTTCTTTAACATGAGCCTGATCAAATTAGTGCAAGGTTTGGTTGGGGGTAACGAAAAAACCCAAGGGTTGGCAGAAGAGGATGAATTGTCAGTATCAGCTGGACAGAAAGGATTCTATCCTTATTTTTTGCTAGTGCTAGGCCAGGGAGATTGTTTTTGTGTTTGTTGTGGAGCACCACACCTACCATTAACTCCCACTTTTCTTAGGCAGATGCTGACTGATTCTGGGAGTTCTAAACACATCAAAACGACTGATTATCATTGCTGTCTGTGCAAATGGTCTAGTTGAACAATTCCACAGACTCTTAAAAACTTCCCTGACAACAAGACCTGATACTAATTCTTCTCTGTTGGTGTAATGGTTAGCAAGCTAGTCTTGCAGATCCAGTGAATAGCGATCTCGATCCTAACTAGATGCTTGAGACTTGAGACTGTATATCATATCTTACCTGTAGCAGCATGTTGATGCTTTTTCTGGTGAAGAAAATCAAGGCAGAAAATTGCATTTCCGAAACACTGTGAATACTGAAAAAATAGGGTTTTAAAACAACAATTAATAACTTACAATAAGATATCTTACAAATTCCAAAAATTTCACAGGAAAGTTGGGAAAATAAATTTACCTGTGCACCATAACCATTGTCAAGGGACTACTCAGACGAATTCTTGATAGAACAAATTCCCTCCAAAACTTTAAGCTGCTGCTAGTCTGGGCGGAAGTCATGTTGCCTTTTGGGATATCTAATTGAACCCACAGGAAGTCGTATTACATTATGGGATGTCTAACAGATATTGGTCCCTACATAGTTGTTTCCCTTACACTATCCATGTTAAATGGTTAAGTTAAAGATCTAATAATTGGCATACACTAAGGTGACAGCTACACTACCTGTAGTGAATGGGTTGGGTAGATACCTGCCACTAATTCTTCTCTCTGTCTTAAGTAGCACAACGACGGAACTTGTTTTCAGCACATTTCTGTTCCTACCAGAATAATACTTTGAGGAAAACTAAGATCCTTATTTTAACCTGACATACAGCAACATATATATACTTATATACCAACAGAACTTCATGACTGTATGTCTGCATACAACATGAGGCAGTTAGAAATCCTTGCTGATTTAATTACCCAAGGTTCCTTTTGAAGTTATCAGTTGAGCTGATAAATACATTATCATCAAAGACAATAACAATGTGGACATCATCATGATTGACCAGACCGAATCAGCATATATGAACTATATATCGGACTTGTCGAACTCAGGAGCCTTCATGTCATAATTAGGAGACTTCACAGAACTTTGAACTGAAACCTTTATTCAATCCATTGGATTAGACAGTTCTCATTCTGTAAACCATGACCAGTTACGAGTGTTAAGTATTTTATATTATTATCACCCTTGGATAGTATTGAACTTACAACCTACAGATGATTGTCATTTAGAACTGTATCAACTCAACCATTATATCCGTTGCGCCATGTGTCCAACTGAACAATTCAGGGAGAATTACCTAGAATATCTACCTTTATATTTATGTATGATTTTTTTTTTACATTGACTCATATTGCATTTTTTATAACCTATATTTATTATAGATATGTTCAATTATCTAAGTAATAGTGTGATCCAAGTAACGGTCTTTGTAGAACTGACTGGTTCTTTTTGGCGCTGTGATTCTTGCTGTTTGAGGCCTCCTGGGAGATTGTAATTTTTTATATTCATTTAGTGTTTTTTATCCTATTATTTATTTTATTCATTCTATCCTTACAAATTTGTACCTAGAGGTTATAAATACGTATATCTTTTCCACAAAAGTGAACAAATGCTTCACAATTTACTTCTTTAAACAATGCAAGAATCAACTCTAAAAGAAGTGAAAATTCTTACCCTTTGAAAGAGGAAGAAAAACATTCTGTTATGCAACAGGTGGGATCAATTAAAAAGAGTATGTGTAGATTGTAATAGTCATTAGTAATCAAATTTGATATGTGATGTGACAGGTATGCAAAATATATTACCTATGTAATGTATTTTTAATACATTTTAAACAATTAAATTTGACCAAAAAATCTTTAAAGAAAAAAAATAGTCTTAGAAATCAATAACAAAAAAAAAAGACTATGTACAGAAAATATCTAATTAATAGATAAAATTTTAAGTTTCATATTACATATATAAGTAAAGTCATCAGGGCGGCCTAAAGTCGGTATCAGCCAGAGAGCGAGGGAGTTTATCCCCTTATCACTAGCGCTAGACCAAGGAAATTATTTTAGCATCTGAGGTGGAGTGCCACACCTACCATCAGCTCCTCACTTTACCGCACAGATCCCTGTACTACTCATTCGTTGAGTTGGCGAGGGCCGGTATTGAACCAAGAACCTTGTGATTCCTAGCCGAACACTCTACCGACTGAGCTAAACCAGCCCTAATTTATTTTAAATATATATTAAACAATTGAATTTAGCCAAAAAAGCACTTCAAGTCCATAAACACATTAGCCCAATAACCATAGCCATCTATCTTTCCCAACCAGCAAATTTAGGGTCTACCTTTCCTCTAGAAATCCCAACAGTATACTCTAAGAGAAGTCTCCAGATGACTACATACTGGGGTAAATGTTATTTAGTGTAAATGATAGTAATCATTTCTACACAATTTACCCAGTGGACCAGTTTTATGGCTTCTTGTATAACCATGAACATATCTGAAAATAGCTCTAAAGTGAAGTTCATTTTGATGCAGGGAGCAATTTGTGCATAAACTTCTCTGTAACTTTTCCTCTTGAAGTGTTACAAGTCCAGCCTCACAACTTGTATTTGTATTGTATTCTCTTGAAAGACGGCCTTATGGGTAGTCACACTGTTAAATTCTTCCAATACAGCAACAACTCCCTCTGCAAGAACAGCACCAGTATCACCAATATTAGAAATAGTCCAATGAGTGAGATACTCACTTTCATATCCAATCTCTTTAGTGAAAATCAAGTGGCATTCTAATCGCTTTGCTTTTTTCCAGTGTTTTCTCTTCATTATCTTTTATAATTTCTTTGTACAACTAAGAGTATGTACGGGATTCGAAGGAGTTCTTATTTCTCCGTAGTTGTAGGCAAATTGTTGGACAAAGAAGGAACAAACACGAAAGTAAATGCAGACACTTGTATTGACAAAAATTACATAAATTTTTTTGCAAATTTTATTGGTATTTGCGACAAGACTTATCTGAGAGTTGAGCAGAGTTCTTGGAGTAATGGTGATAACAGGGTATTCTGTTCGTCGGTAGGAAATGTTGATAAGACGCTTCATCTTGGTAGTTTCTCGTCCTTCAGTAAGTGTGCTATTGTACCCGCCTTTTAACGTATGCTGATATAATGCCTTAGAAGTGAGCTGGTTGTAGAGTTCTGTGATAAGTGGGCCCTGTTCTGGGCTTGGTGATGAGAGCTTTTAGTTTTTACATCTCCTCCAGTACTGCTATGCGATAAGTCGAGAAATTTGGTTTTTGGCGCCAACATACGATGTTGGCAAATCGCCTCCTAGCGGCAGGGGGAGATAATTAACTGTGGAATTTCCAATACAACAAAGTGTATTTGTAATTTCTTTCATCAACACCAATACAAAGTTTTTCTTTTGCCTTTGATAGGACTTTTGATTTTACCCTTGCCTTTGCTGTATTTTGCATTTATCAAAGATGATATTCTTTATATCAATACTAGGTTTGAAAATGCCCATAGCCTGTAAGTAAGGTATGGCTCCAAGATTGGAAGAAACATCACCTCTGATTAATTTGATAGCATATTGAGGAGTTTTTATCAGGCTATAGGATTCTGTGTGATGACTCACCGGCTCAAAATACTCTTCAGTTTCTTCCCTTCTAGTCGTAGTAGATGATTGGGATGATCCTACATGATATGTCAAAGCAATAGGTGATGAAGAATCTAATTGTTTTAGTCCATCTAATCTTTCTGCTTCCCTATTACTTTCTTTTATGCCAGCTTTGTCTATCGGTCCAAGCTGGAAAGTGTCCTTGGGTCCTATTTTGGCTCTCTGATCTTTCAAATATTTCCTTTCTTCTACTGGAACCAGAAATAACAAATTTAACATTTGTTGAAAAATACATCTAACACAATTATAATATTATTTTACATGAAAAGGAAAATCGTAAGAGTTGTTTTTTTATATTTGTTTAAATACTATACAAGTATGGAAATTCATTTAATTTAAAATATGTATGATTTTGTTATTCGAACACATTCAAAAAACAAAAACAGAAAATAACCTTCTGATTGAGGGGACAAATGCAGACTATGTGCTTCGTCTAGCAATTTTCTTTCTTGCATTTCCCATTATTGTCATCACAACTTAAAACAGGCAACACAGTTTACAGGAACAAGAAGAAATATCAAATAATGTATGAAGCTTTTCCTCCAAATTTTGTATTTGGACTGCAGGGAGAGATCTTCTGTTTATGTTTCACTTTCTGAATGTTGATTTTTTTTTTACAATGAAAAATTTGGTTAATAATAATAATAAGAAGAAGAAATGATTAAATTTATTTATATTCAATCCAACACGAAATATTATACATCACCATGGCCACCAAACACAAATATGCTCTTTCATACCCACACCCACACATGGATACAGTCATAACGTCACAGTCTACGTGCATGACAACATACACACACATACAAAAAAAAAAGCTTTCATGTAAACATGCAAGACGAGAATACAGTTTTTAAAAAATACCATCATTTTCAAAAAAAAAAATTTCATTTAACTAGAAATGCCATAACAAGACAACTTCAGTTCCAGTGATCTTCTAAAAAAAAAGATTTTATATTGAAAATTCAAGAATAAAGTACAGGTTAACTTATTATTTTTCTTTACACCTGCATTGTGATAGCCTTCAAAATCAACCTCCAACCAATATATACACAATGCTTCAAGCAAATTATAAAACTTTCTTAATTTGGAAATATTTTAAATTACTTTCTGAATTTTTTTAGCTGGGAATAAACTATATATATATGATGATTGCCACTTCTTCACAGAATAAGGCCATTTCTACAATTAGTTCAGTTGTGAGCACGTAGATAGCCCATGGATCCAACTTGTTTTTATGTACCCTGTCACACATATGAAGCCCTTGACAGACAGGCCCTGCCACACAGGTCAGACTTAAATGTAGGACATGTTTCCATGATGTCCATCATGTGTCACTTCAGGATGGAGTGCTTGAGCTGCCTTACCTCAACCTTCTTACAGCTACCATCGGCCTGTGTTTCCAAGAGGATGTGTACCCAGCCCAACCCCTTCTGTCAATTGGTCCTTATTGCTGAAACTGACTTCCGCAAGGGCATCGATGTCAATCCCATATCGAGACGTTTGGGGTTTCCTGAACTCTCAAAATCGAGAAGTGTCCAGACATTCCAGGTGGCTATTCTTAGTGTTGTTTTTTGTTGTTACCCAAGGGGCTGCTCAGTCACCCACAACCACGCTGAGGCACGTTGCTGTTCAATCAGCAAGGCAGTGAAGTTATGTAGGTCATAAGTCATGCTGTATGTAGATTCACATCTGCGTGCTTCCAGCCTATCAGGCCTGCACACGTCAACATTCCTCCATCACTATGGGACTTGTAGAAATATCTGCACATGCTTTTGTTTTACATGTTGTATGCTTGTGCAACACGCACCGCATGCTCTCCTTCCCCAAAGTCAAGTATCAGTGACAAGCCAAGGTCACTGAGAGACTTTGGGGAATGCAGGTGGATGATCTGACAAGATCTACAAGTCCACCATACCGAGAAAAAAAAATTAAATTTTTTCTAACTTTTAACTTAGTATAAGTCAACATGTATCATTTTCTGTTAAATAGGTGATATTGACACAATTGCATAAGCTTTAACTGGGGGAAATTCAGATAAAAGGTGGACAATAAGGAAGGAGGCTTAGGTATGGGGGATTCTTTGTAAGTTATTTAAAACAAAATAAAAATGTATTTTCTTTTTTTACATATCCCTCTGAATAAATTGTGTTAGAGTCAAAGATAAAATACATAATGCTATATATAAACTTGGTAAAAAAGAGTTTAAATAATTAACAAGTCAAATAGTTTTTTAAAAAGTCCCAAGTGCTGAAAAATCTACTGAAGTGGAATGACATGCTACACAGAAAAAAATAAGAAAGAAAGGAATATGGGAAATATAAAGAGAAGGGGTGAGCATACGTTAGCAAAAATGCTAATCTGTTTTAATCAAACATAACGAAAAGATTAAAAGAAGGAATGTTGTGGCCTGGTTAGGAGCCAGAATAAAGACACAAGAGGGGAAATGAGTTAAACAAATATATTAACAAAGAACAGTAGTTCAAACATATACAAATGAGAAGGTTACATGTGAAGCGGTCTATCAACTATCCGAGAATACCGTTGGAATATTGACTCTTGCTGCTTATGTTTGGAAGAGTTGATGCATGCGTGGTAAATTACCATAACAAGGAAGGAAAGAAAAAAGAGAGTGAAAACCATTTTCAACAAATTCATAAAAAAATCTTCTTTATCTCTATTCTATATATATATATATACACACACAAGAAATTCAATTTTCACCATGTGACTAAATGGTATATGCACAAACCAGAATCTGTCCTAGAGAATGAGATGCATAAAATTCTTTGTTATGATAGTGTAAACAGAGCAGACAGCACTTGGTGGCTTTCAGTTTCTTGCCTATGGGATCATTAGACTAAAGTTGTTGAGGTAACCTAGAGTCAGTATCAGCTAGACAGTGAGGGAGTCTATCCCCCTTTCCCTAGCAAGACTATTTTTGCACCTGAGGTGGAGCGACACACCTACCAGCAGCTCCTTACTTTATCACACAGATTCCTGGCTACTCATACGCTAAGTTGGTGAGAGCCAGTATCGAACTAGGAACCTTGTGGTTCCTAGTCGAACGCTCTACCAACTGAGCCAAATAGGCCCATATATATATATATATATATATATAGAGAGAGAGAGAGAGAAAGAGATAGATAGATAGATAGAGAAGATAGATCCCCAAATTCTGACTAGGAGACTAGACATAGTTTTAATTAGCAAGAAAAAAATGTAGTTTCTCAAGAAGTGAAAATTTTAAGCTTTTAATTGATTAATTTAAACATTGAAAAAGTATTCATAGTAAAGTTGATGTCTGACTTTTCTTTATGTGCACACTGTAATATCATGCTGTTAGTAGTAAGCATATGGTGGCAAAGGAAAAACAAACACAGGTTGAAAGTTTCAAAATTGTATTAAAAAAGGAAAAGATTGTAAACATTAGCTAGTAATATCTTGGAGTGGGTGGAAAAGACGGTCTTTGTTGTGGAAATCGGTAGCGACGTTGGCTGAATGTGATAGCATTTTGAACTTTGGGATGCGATAGTTGTCAGAAAGTCTGATAGTTGGTGGTCGAGTCGTTCTTGTGGTGTTGGCAGGGATATGGGCAGAAAGTCTGATAGCTGGTGGTCGAGTCATTTTTGTGGTGTTGGCAGGGATATGGGCAGAAAGCCTGATAGCTGGTGGTCGAGTCATTTTTGTGATGCTGGCAGGGATATGGCAGAAAGTCTGACAGTTGGTGGTCGAGTCGTTTTTTGGTGCTGGCAGTGATATGGGTAGAAAGTCTGATAGCTGTTGGTCGAGTCGTTTTTGTGTTGCTAGCAGTGATATGGGCAGAAAGTTTGATAGCTGGTGGTCAAGTCAGATGTGGTGCTGGCAGTGATATGGGCAGAAAGTCTGATAGCTGGTGGTTAAGTCAGTTGTGGTACTGGCAGTGACGTGTGCAGAATGTGTGATAGTAGTGCCGGTAGGAAGCTGGTGGTTCAGTGGCCAGTAATTTTGGTACTGATAGTCAAGCAGGTCGACCGGGTCAGGAAGGTAAGGTGGATTGCAAGTGATATCAGCTGTCTTGATGAAATGGTGAGCATTTGAGTGTCCACTTCCTGTGTTCTTGGCTCTGTATCACTGCTGAACTGTCTATGGTCTTTCAAAGTCAAGGAATTTATACTTTTTAGGGGGTCAAGGAAATGAATAAACTTTTGGCTTTCTTTATTTTGCTGCATGTGTCATGGAATGGTCGAAAAATTAAAAAGTCTGATTTTATCTTGATAATTTCTTTTCAAGATATCCATGTGTGCTGATCTTTGGGTGCAGAGACAAGTTCTTTTCATTTAGCCAAAATTCTGGCAATAGCAGTCGGTGAAATTGTTGGTGAGTGGGTGAATTGGGTTTACTGAATTTTGTGAATTGGGAAATATCTTCATTTGAGTATATAACACCATTGCTAATTCTTCCGTTTACACCTCAACATGGCTTACACCAAATCCTTAAATCATAGTATCAGATCAAAACCACAGCCTAAAAGACAATGTAGTTAACTGGTTCAAATTAGACAGAGAAGCTTTACTTTTTGAAGTGATCATTGCAAAAGTGACTAAAACAGAAAACTTCCTATGAGAGTCACTGTTACAACATGTGGTCACGTAATACCAGGTGCATTGATCAAGTGTTTACATAAATGACTTTTCAAATGGGAGCTCTGTGAAAATGCAGTTTTGCACACTTCACAAGAAAAAGTTCTCTCTCCAGTGTGTGTTCGCATATGGCTTTTCAAACTGGAATTCTGAGAAAAAGCTGATCCACAGATTTCACAAGAAAATGGTTTCTCACCAGTGTGTGTTCGCATGTGGCATTTCAAATGGGAACTCTTTGAAAATGATGATCCACAGACTTTACAATAAAATGGTCGCTCTCCAGTGTGTGTTCGCATATGCTTTTTCAAACTATCACTCATAGAAAATGCTGATCCACAGACTTCACAAGAAAATAGTTTCTCTCCATTATGTTTTTGCATGTGGCTTTTCAAACTGGAATGGTTTGAAAATGTTGATCTACAGACTTCACAAGGAAATGGTTTCTCTCCAGTGTGTGTTCGCATATGGGTCTTCAAACTGGAACTCATAGAAAATGCTGATCCACAAACTTTACAAGAAAATGGTTTCTCTCCAGTATGTGTTCGCATATGCCTTTTCAAACTGTCACTCATAGAAAAAGCTGATCCACAAACTTCACAAGAAAATTCTTTCTCTCCTGTGTGTTTTTGCATGTGGCTTTTCAAACTGGAATTCTGAGAAAAAGCTGATCCACAGACTTCACAAGAAAATGGTTTCTCTCCAGTGTGTGTTCGCATATGGATTCTTAAATGGGAACTCTGTGAAAATGCTGATTCACAGATTTCACAAGAAAATGGTCTCTCTCCAGTGTGTGTTCGCATATGATTTTTTAAATGGGAACTTACAGAAAATGCTGATCCACAGACTTCACAAGAAAATGGTTTCTCTCCAGTGTGTGTTCGCATATGTCTTTTCAAACTGTCACTCCTAGAAAATGCTGATCCACAGTTATCACAAGAGAATGGTTTCTCTTCTCTGTGAGTCTGCATGTGACTTTTCAAATGGGAAATCATAGAAAATGCTAATCTACAGATTTTACAAGAAGTTTTTTTCTTTCCAGTGTATGTTAGCATGTGTGTTTTCAAACTGGAACTCTCTGAAAATGCGGACCAGTCAACTTTGTCAGAAAATTCTCCTTCTTCAGTATGAGTTTCCATCTCTCTCTGCAATTAGGAACTATGTGAAAATTCTGATCTGTACGTTAAAGAAATAGAGTCTCTTTTCATCAAAATATGAATTTAAGGAAAATACTCATCTACTGAATTTTACAAGAAAAAGAAACTATCTTGTGAGCTAACCATATGCAGATCCACACACTTAGCCTTTTATTTTAGGCTCTTTTTCCAGTTGTTCTTTAAAATATGAATTTATGGAAAATACTCATGTAGTAAATTTTGGGAGAAAATACCTTGTCTTGTGAGATATATATGTGATAGCAACACTTAGCAAGAATATATTTTTCCTTTAGTATGTGTATGAATGTTGTTATCTGTGAAAGAATAGAAATTAAAGTATTATTTAAGGGAAAATAAAAACAGAAGACTTATTATATAGTATACTTATATAATATTACAATCAGATTATATCTCACTTAACTGCAATATATATGATTTATGCTAAGTTATTAATAAAAATAAAAGTATTATTTAAGGGAAAATAAAAACATGAAAGTTATAAATTCTACAGTATACTCATATATATTTACATTATTTGTAATTATAATATTTCAATGAAATTACATTTTTATCAACTTTAAAATCACAAAGTAAAAAGAATTCTCATCGCTAAAATAATTATAAGCTACAATTCTTCAAAACTTAAAGTACATGCATTAAAACATTCTATTTTGTCTATGTATATATGTTGAATAAAATATCTTTTTGTTTATCAAGTACACTAGCAAAAATATATGCCCTCCAATCACAATATTTAAGTTTTAATATAATCAAACATTATATCAAATTAGAAAGACTAATGAAATTAAATGAAGACAAAAAAATCTCACTTATTTTTACTTCATTCTAATTGGTTTCAACATAAAATTATACATAGGGTTGCTTTAAATACGTGTTGAGAATAACACCAAGTATTTTGTTAAAGAAGGAACCATTTTGAGATTTCATGTAAAAATAAGGACATTTCATAACTGTTTGATGGCTTCATGGGCTGGCGCATTGTATGTGATTTAGAACAGCAACTCGTATTTCCAATTGAAATAATGGCCTAGTGTCCTGATATTGTCATCGGGTCTGTTAATCAAAAAATTTTTCATCGTTGAATTAACAGTCCCTTATGAGGAAAATCTTGACTGGGCACATCAACATAAGTTGGAAAAATATGAAGATCTAAGAGAACAATGTGTCAGAAATGGATTGATAACAGATGTATTTCCTAAAGAAATTGGATCCCGAGGATTTATTAACAACTCAATCTTCACATTTTTACTAAACTTGGACTTTCTCCACCAGACAAGAAGAAATATATCCAAAAGATCCAGGATAAATATCTAACCGCATCAACGTGGATATGGCAATCCCACAGTATGACAACAAACCAACAAAGTCTGGTGGCATTGTGAGATACTGCTGGGGTGCTCCGAGGGGGGGGGTTAGTGCTAATGATGCTTTGGCCCCGAAACCATGCCTGAACCCAGAGTCATCATCTCATGAAGGCTTTGTTGGATGCAATGCTATGGTGTAAACAGTGGTTGTTGTATGACATTATTATTAAACACTGTTTTATCAAAACCAGTATGCAAATTATTATTCACATCATATACTATGTAAACATTTATTTCTTAGTGATATAACACACATTTTAAACACATTAATAATATGGGCTGTTTTGAGACAAATCTATCTCAGCTATACTTTAATAGAGACATTGTTAATAAATAAGATGGTAATTATGATTAAATAATGATGATTATTTAATAACCATTGAGAAAATAATGTAAATAACTAAGGGAATTGTGACATTGGTTTCAGTTATAAACAGACACATTATAATAAGATATAAATAGCAACTTTTTAAAAAAATATTTGCTCAGTGCATCTCATTCTTCTAATTCTTCAGGTCTTCCTTGGCTGACAGAAGGTGGTCATTTTTCAAAATGGATACCACAGCTGCTATGCAACAATTGGTCAATGGCTCCACATTCAAATTTCTTCAGAATGCATTTTCATGGTAAAGCTCATTTCCATTACATTTTCATAATAAAACATATTTCACTGAATTTTCATAGAAATAAGGATTTCTAAGGCATTTTTTAGAGAAAATAAATAATTTATAATGCATTTTCATTGTAAAACCCATTTCTATGGTGATATTGACGGTAAAAATTATTTCCAGTATATTTTCAAAATAAATATTGTTTCTAAAACAGTGCATTTTCATAGTAAATACCAATTGGTTAAAATTGGTGCTTTTATTAAAAAATGTACAATAGGTTTTAATATCCTAGGTAAACTGCCCCACTATTTATTTTTGCATAAAGAATTTTGTTTCACTTCAGATGTTTGTGCAAAGATGAACATAAATTCAGGATCCAGTTCTGCAGGGCATCAAGATATGGTGCCAAACAGGAATTTAACTTACTGTCTTTATGATACTTGATGTTCAATTTACATTCATTTTATTTGATACTGAATATAATGGAAGTGGCTGGACATCAAGATATGGTGCCAAACAGGACCTTAACTTAGTGATTGTCTTTATGACACTTGATGTTCAATTTACATTCATTTTATTTGATAAATTTATAAAATTTTTATGAAATTTTCTGTTTTGATTTATTAATATATGTACTTCATAATGAATCAGTTATTTGATTTAAAAACTTTCAGATTTTTTATTTTTCAGGTGACAACTTTGACCCAACCTTAGTTTTGGGGTGTAAAATATCAGTGGGGTTATATAAAGTTGAAACTATTTACAGTATAGATAAAAAGATTGACAGCGTGAATAGAAGAAAATATGAAAATTTCATGTAAAAAGAAAAATCCTTAAATATTAAAAAAATTTTTTTACTCTATTGTTTATATATATAATTGACTTTTAGATCATCAGTGAAACTAAAGAAAAAAATATTTGTAGAACCAGAAATTTACATGATTCAAAGTTGTTTTTTTATTTTTTTATTTAAAACTTTCAATTTTCTAAGCTAAAAAATATTACGTTTTAAAAGTAAAATAATTTAAGCGATGGCTGTCCTTCGTGTAAGCAAAGAGAATTGTGTTTTCATAAAAATTTGTGGGCGTGTCTAAAGCTGATGTCATAGGCCGAACTCGATCGAGTTGCAGTTGGTCGTACCAAAAAAGTATTACCGCGATTTTCGGTACTTATTAAATTTTATTTTTCTATTTACAACTTTTATCTTTTTATTTATACATTAATTAGTATCAAACAAGGACCAAACTCGCCAAAATGTTACGCCCCCAAAATAGGGGTGGGGTCAAAATTAAGTGACCTAAAAAAAATGAGAAAGTTTTGAAATAAAATAAATAATGCATTATAAAGTTCATTCATTGATAAATCAACACTGAAAATTTCATTAAAATCCGATAATTGCCTGATTTTTGGTAATTTATTTTCGGTTTTGGTAAATTATTTTCGGGGGGCTAAATTCATTTTGTCAAAAACACATTTTAGGCCAATTTTGTGTATACCTATCCTATATTTATAATAAAATAGTTTTAAAAAGATTTGAAGGACATTTAATCGGTTAACACTGGCCTAATATTCCAATGATTAACACGGATATTAGTGGAAATAAAATATCAATTTAATGTCGAAATAAATTAGATTTCAAAAAACAATTGAATTAGTTTTTCAAAAGATTCCAGATATCTTTATATCAACAAATGATAAAGTATTGAAAGAAATTAAAAATATTTAAATTCTTCGTCAGTGGAAAAGTCTTTCTCTTTTTTTTAAAAGAAAGATAATAACAGAACATTATACTTACTTCTTTTTTCTTTTGTCTGATTTGTTTTCTATGGGAATATACCCCGTAAGAGAAAAGGGGAAAAAGTAATATTTTAAATAAAATTAATGAAAATAAAGATATCGTCCATTTGCAATCAATACAAAAAGATTTTCTGAGGGCAAGGGAGATAATTACGATGATTTCTAAACAAATATTGAGATACATTAAAATTAGGGACTGGCAAACGGAGCCTAAAATTCGTTTTTGACAAAATGACTTTAGCCCACCTACAGAAAATAATTTACCAAAAATCAGGAAATTATCGGATTTTAATGAAATTTTCAGTGTTTATGTATCAATGATTGATCTTTATAATGCATTATTTATTTTATTTCAAAACTTTCTCATTTTTTTCAGGTCACTTAATTTTGAACCCCCTTATGTTGGGGGCGTAAAATGTTTTGCAAGTTGATCATTTTCGATACTAATTACAGTATAAATAATGAGATAAAAGAACGAAGTTATGAATAGAAACAAAAAAAAAATTACGGTGGCTTTTCTATGAGAAAATAAGTACCGAAAATCGAAAAATAAAATGTAAAAAATAATAAATAATTAATTTTTTGAGATTTCTTTTTTACTCATTTCGATAATTATTTAATTGGCTAATATTTTATAAATGAAAAAATTATACATCGATGTTTTTTCTGCTTAAAAAGGGGAGGGGGGTACATTTTCAATCGAGTTTTTCTTCAAAACTTATTACTTTTGGCGCCTAAAATAAGGTTTGCATTAAGTAGATATTTATTTTTAGAATCTAAAAATATAACATTTTAAACTTAACATCAGGATTTTCATATTTTATATGAATTTTATATATTAATTTTTCATAGCAAAAATACTAAATTAAAGTTTTGAAATAAAATAACTGATGTATTATAAAATTCATTAATTGTTAAATCAATACTGAAAATTTCATTAAAATCGGATAATTACCTGATTTTTTGGTATTTTTTTTTTTTTTTTTGCAATCGCGAATGTTACGGCAAAATTGTAAACAAGCACTTAAAATCATCGAAAACGAGGCTAAATGGCGGATCGAGTCGAAATTGACCAAAACAAATGGTTTTAAATCTTTTAAAAATAAACTGCATATGTAATGATATTTTTCTTTTTTAATGATGCTCAGTATGTTACTACTTATCGATTTAGACAAAGCTTGACCTTAAATGATAGATTTAATTATTTCTAATTCGCTTTTAAAATTCCTAGCAGATGACAAATTTGCCTATAGCTAATTAAAATCCTTAAAAAGATTAACAAAATGATTTTATCTTTTTATTTTTATTTATTTTTTTTATGCCTAATTGTTAAAATTTTTATTTCTCTAGCCATCATTAAAAAAAAGTTTATTTTCAAAGCAAATTTTGTTTTCTATTACAAGGTTGGACCTGCGTCATCTCAATGACTTATTTAGTTACAGAACTTGAAAAAAGAAAGAAAAAAAAGAAAAAGAAAAAAAAAGAAAAAGAAAAGGCCTCTAGTCGTAATTTTCATTATTTCCGTAAGCTGAAAAATTATATTTTTTAAATCATCAGGAGTTTCATTTGAATGGAGAAAAAATTTTCAAGATAATATGCAAATTTCATTGATAATATGCAAATTTCATTGTGTTAAATACAGGGGGGGGGGCTTAACAGGACAAACTGAAACTCCCAAGATCAAACATCACAAAGGGATGTAATACAAAAATTAAGAAAAAAAATTAATCTTCTTTTACCAAAAATCAGGGAATTGTCCGATTTTAATGAAATTTTCACCAAATTAATGACTTAATTAAAAACTAAAGGAATTGAAGAAAAAGGTTTCCCAGTCCCTAATTTTTACATTTCTAGAAAGATCAAATCCTGAAGAACATATAAAAATATCAAATAAAGTATTTCAATACCCCCAAAAAGTTACTTGAAAATTTTTAAACTAAAACATAATTTTTGTTGTGTGTTTTTTATTCCATAGTTTTAAAAACAATATTTTTCTTTGAATTGATACAAAAAAAAGAGCATTTTCTGATTCAATTGGCCTATTTTTATTCACTTTAAAATTTAATAGTAAATTTTAAACGTCTGGAAGGTTCTATGCTGGACTTAATATTTTAACCGTAGATCAAGCTTTATTTAATCTATCTAAAAACGTAAGTGTAAAATATTTTCTGCGCAAAATATTTTCTGAGATGTGCAAAATTGTGCAAAATATTTTCTGAAATTTTGTATATTTAAAAAATTATTACTAACGATTGTTCTTTTTATCCATGGAAGACTAAAAGGACATAAGTTATCCCTTCTCTTTTTTTTTTCAAAATAGCCGAATTTTTAGTCTTGGGCCTTAACATCTGTTCAGTGATATACACTTGAGGCATTATTTTTTATTACGTATTTTGGCTATGCAGTGTATCTTTGCTGTAGGAATTTTTTTTTTTTACATATGTAGGATGAATGAAGGATAGGGAAGGATGGCGAGAGATACTCATGGATATCCGTGCTGCCAGTGCGACATGATTTTGATGAATCTCACTTATAAACTTTCATATAAGTGAATTTGTTTCTTCTTTCTTTTGAATAAAGTTTTGCAGTTTCATTTAGATAAGAGACTTACTTTATATTATGAATTTCTTATTGTCAAATTTTGTAGACAAATATACAAAAAGTTTACATAAGTGCAGATTTAAGATATTTATGTTTAAATTTTTCTTTTGGTTTAGACTGTTCATCCGGTAATCTGAACATTAGTCCCATAAATGAGAGTAACCTCCCCTTGTTTGTTTCACTTTAAGGAAACCTTATGTTTTGGTCAGCCATTTTCATTTCATCGTAAATCTACACTGAAAATATGAATTTGTTTGAATCAATACGACTGAAAATATCATAAAATGTGTTCTTAATAACAATTAAGTTCATTTCAAATAATGCGCAAGCACAATTAAGAACACATTTTATGATATTTTCATGTTAAAACATGCAGTTTTATTGAACAAATTCGTATTTTAAGTGTAGATTTATGGGCAAATGAAAATGGACAACCGAAACATAAGGCTTCCTCAAAGAGAAACAAACAAGGGGAGGTTACTCTCAATTATGTAACTAATGTTCAGATTACCGTTCATCCTAAGTCATACTATCTAGCTTAGGAACATCAGTGAGCCCCTTCAAAATCACATATGATATAATAATAAGTCTTTCTTCAATTAAATATTCATGTTTGGGTCTTCCTTGAAAGCCACATACACTTATAAGTCTTACCTGTACACTCATTAGAAAAAGGTATGAATATATATCTTCTTTTAGTGATGTGTCACATAATAGGCATAGTGCACTCACTATCCTTGGTGGACAACCAATCTAAAAAAAAAAATTGAATCTAATGTACTCAGTTTGAAAAAAATGAAACTTTTTCTTCTTGTAGTCATCTTAGCAATAAATGCTAAATAACAGGCAGCAAAACTGATTATTCTTTTCAAATAAAAAATAAATAGGAAAATATTAAATGAATTTGGAAAGATGAAGTTTTAAAAAATGTTCAATTTCAACAAGTATAAAACTTTGAGAAAATTAAGAAAACAGAAGTTGAAATAATTATTTTATAAAAGGATTTATTCCAACATACAAGCGAAACAGGAAAATAAACAATATATAAGTTCATAAGTGTTTTTGGAAAATTCTATTTTCCTTTTCGTGAGAGGAAAATCTTAGTGCTCAATTTCTTTATTGCAGACAACCCTATTTTTTAAACACAGATCTAAACCAAGATACAAAAAAAATGAGGAAGCATTAAACTTTGGTGAAGTTTTCTTTTCCTTTCAGAGAGAGAAAACTTAAATTACTATTTCTTTTGCAAAATAGTTGCACATTAAGATATCTTACTTTCTTGAAAATTTTCCCAAATCCAAAATTCTCAAAATTGTCTTTTTCTTGTTCAAAACCTGAATCTATGAAAAACATTTTGTCTGCCTCCAATCAAATATTCCCTCTCAATATTATTGGTTGAGTTAACAGTTCAATGGGAGTAACTTCTGTTATACTAGAATTTTTATCAAACATAAAGATAAAATAATACTTTTAAATTACACTTAATCTACCGTAAATTGTGAAATCTAGAAATGTTCCTATTTGTCTAATCACTGTTGTTCATATATATATATATATATATATGTGTGTGTGTGTGTGTGTGTGTGTGAATGTATAAAGATGATCAAAAGTGATTAGGCAAATAGAAATATTTCTGAATTGTTCTCAACTAGTTTTTGATATTAGATCATCCAGAGAAGAAAAAATTTTAATGTAGTTGATATTCTCCTAGATCAGTTATATATGTATTTACCCAAGCAGTATGCAACACAATGTCATTTTTTATGCAGAAATTTTCTTCTACTATTTTCTTATAGCTGAAAGGAGCATTGTTAGGTACATTACAGGTAGGGGTAATGATTTGCGACTCGGTTTTACTGGCCTTTGAAAAAAAGGACACATGATGCTTCTTTACTGATGTTATTAAGTTTATTTAATAAACACCGTGAAACTAAAGGAAAAAGAAAAAGATTCAACAACGGATAACAGCGAATACTTTTTTTTAATATAGGAAATTCTCAAAGAAATAGAAAATCCTCAAAGAAATGTGAAAGCGCTTACCACTGTCACCTATCCCGTCCAGTGACGTAAAACTCTAAAGGCTTCTCCCTGACTTTCTCTTACCCTTTTCCGCTTAGAGTTCATAGACCGCAGAAACCAGTGGTCAGCCCCAAATAGTATTAAACCCATTAAACTAAATTGAATACTATAGTTGTAGTTACTTTTTATGAACAAAAATAAGACATAATTAACTGGTCAGTTTAGCGGCAGTTATAATTTGATTACAATGACATCAAGTTGTTGGACGGTGTCCACATCATATACATGGAGGCTGTACAGTTTCATGAGGGATCCTCTTTGTCTGTGGTGCTGAGAATAGACCAGTCTGATGTAAGTGTCAAATTTGACCAACACTAGAAGGTATGGACCGCTTAAAAGAAGAGAACAGAACTTTACTATAGGATGCATGTCTGTTACAATTCATGAACATAGCACACATTAAATTGGTGAAGTTGGACACTGTGTCAAACGGAGTCAACCTGGTCTGTCTTTGGAAGACCAAGAAGCTGAATCTGCAGACAGACTTTTTATTGCCTACTGGTCCTCGAAGAAAGGGATGCATGATGCTTCTTTACTTATGTCATTAAGTTTAAATAGCATTTAATAAACAGATAACAGCGAATACTTTTAAAAGAAATACAAAATCCTCACCGTGTTATCTGTCCCCTGATCGGTGAGATAAAACTCTAAAGGCCTGTTAGTGGCTTCCCCTTACTCTTTTCCAGTTAGGGTTCATAGACCAAAAAAAACTAGTGGTCAGCACAAAATGGTATTGTATTAATAAACCCATTAAACTACTCTAAATGGGATACTGTGGTGGTAGTTAATTTTTATAAACAAAAATATGTAAAATAAGATATAATTAACTGGTCGGTTTAGTGGCAGTTACAAGACTGGCTATGTTTCTACTATTGGATATCAAACTTTCTAACAGGGAAAGCCAGGATTTTGACCAAAGCAGCAAGTGAGATGCTGATTAGAAATTATCAAGTATAGCCTTTCAATGTTGGGAGAATTTTTCTATATCAAAGTTACTGAGAAATTATATTGATAAATAATAAAGAATAAAATGAATTTTGTAATCATCAATTATACTTCATAAAAAATGAAACAAATCTAATATTTTATAGTAATGTAACACAATGAATGTGTGTGCATCCATCCACATGTATTTATGTGTGTTTATGTACATGCATCTGTATATGTATAAATAAGGGGGCATAAAATTAAGAAAACTCTATACAGGAGCATATGTATACGTATGTGTCAGATAGATAAGGAACAGCCATGAATAAAGGGTGCAATATGTAATGGACCAGAAAACTATAAAAATCGAAACATGATACCTAGGTTCAGAACGACATTAAAGATAAGATTATCTCGAGAAGAAACAAAAATCAAACAGTCTTTAATAATAATAATAGATATTTTTGTGACCCATAAAAATAATGATGTGTGGTTGCTGATTGGAAAGGGTTAGCCACTGGATGTGATGCACATAAAATCAGTTGGAAGTGAGAAAGAAAAATGTGGAGGGTGAGATTTGGAGAGGAGTGAGAATTGGATTTTGAAAAAAAGTCAGTTATGTTTCGGACAGCGAACTGAGAGGAATTATCCCCTGATCCGGCTAGACAGCAGTATGAAAACAAGTGAGAAGTTAGCAGATAGTAGCAGAATGAATGATTAAGGACAGTGTCACTTTCCAGTGTGTAATCGCATGTGTCTGCTCAAATGGTCACTCCTTGAAAATGCAGATCCACAGACTTTACAAAAAAATGGCTTCTCCCCAGTGTGTGTTTGCATGTGGTATTTCAGATGGGAATTCCTAGAAAATGTTGATCCACAGACTTCACAAGAGAAAGGTTTTCCTCCAGTGTGTGTTTGCATATGGCTTTTCAAACAGTCACTTCTAGAAAATGCTGATCCACAGAATTCACAAGAAAATGGTTTCTCTCCAGTGTGTATTCGCAGATGGGTTGTCAAGTGGGATCTCATAGAAAATGCTGACCCGCAAATTTCACAAGGAAATGGTTTCTCTCCAGTATGTGTTCTCATATGGCGTTTCAAATGAGAATTGCTAGAAAATACTGATCCACAAACTTCACAAGGAAATGATTTCTCTCCAGTATGTGTTCGCATATGGCTTTTTAAATGGAAATTCCTAGAAAATGCTGATCCACAGACTTCACAAGAGAATGGTTTCTCTCGAGTGTGGATTCGGAGATGTCTTTTCAAGTCGGATCTCGTAGAAAATGCTGAGACACAGAATTCACAAGAAAATGGTTTCTCTCCTGTGTGTGTTCGCACATGGCTTTTCAAAACATCACTCCTAGAAAATGCTGATCCACAAACTTCACAAGAAAATGGTTTCTCTCCAGCATTGTTTGCACAAGACTTTTCAAACTGGAATTCTCTGAAAATGCTAAGCCACTGACATCGCAAGGATATGCTCCTTTTTCAGTGTGTGTTTCCATAACTGTTCTGAATTAACTAAAAATCCAGAGCTCACAGTGGAGAAATGGGATTCACTTGTGTCTCTTTCCTAATTTTCTTTAAAATAAATACTCATGTATGTGGTTGAATGTATCCTCTTGAATTCCAAAATTATTCTTCCCTGATATTGTTGTCTGTGAATAAATAAAAATCAAAGAATTATTAAAAGAATAAAAACAACAAACTCACAAGAAATTCATATTTTGATAACTGTCATGTATTCTATATAAATAATGCAGTCTTGAATAATTGATATTAGTATTCTACCTTTCAGCAAAGAATGAAATTGATTTAATAAAATTCAGTATTGTGATAAAAAAAAGTACTGATGTATAGGAACTGGGCATGTTAATACGTAATTAATGATATGCTGAAACTACTGAGAAGCCAGAGAAATGGCTTCTTATAGTAAAATGCAATGCATTGTGGGTAAGTTGGTGCGGATAAAAGACAACCGCTTACCTGAAGAGTGAGGAATTGGTCATTCAATGAACAGGCATCAGTGAGAGAAGAAGGAAGCAAAGAGAGAAGAAAGAATGAGGGAAGGGATAGGAAAGCAGGAGGAGGGGAAAGGACAAGTGGGGGGAAAGGAGGGAAATACCGCACTTTCTGACAAGGAACTGTTTTACATTTTTCAAAAACAAATTTTTGGACTAGTGTAGACCAAGTTTTCTTGCTAAACCAGGGAGTGACACCCATCAAAGAGATCTTGGAAACCACAAATATTAATTAAATATTTTAAAATATTAAACCAATAATTTATCAGAATTATTGAATGGCTTGAAGAAACAATTGTGCTGTTTCAATATTTTTACAAGTATTCCTTCGATGATTTGAGGAATATTCATTATTTGAGAAGTTATGGATCTATTTTTCCAAAAATAGTTTTGTTTTTGAACATTCTCAACTTCAACTTGAATATTATTGAGAAGTGAGTATTATCTCTCTCTCTCTTTCTCTCTCTCTGCATACTTCAAGGATGCACACAGCTTCTGCCAAAACCTAAATTGTGACACCTATATTTTTAGCATATATCCCACCTTAAGATAGAATTTAAAAAAAAAATTATTTTATTATTGTCAACATGTTGTTGATGAATCTGTTTGCATTTGGTAAACAGGACAACTTAAATTTGTAAAAAAGTGAATAAATAAAATGGGAATAAAACTTCACACAAAGGTGTGGCATCTTTTTTTTCTTTTTTGTTTTGTTTTTCTTTGTGGGCCTCATGTGATTTTATATGCATATGATTATTTGTGTCTCAGTATAGGACTTCTATGAACCTCATACGACAAAACCCATGTCTAGATTCTTCTGGAAGATATCATAATACGAGGTGTGTTATGAAAAAGTATTGAGGCTGACGCTGTATTTACCAAGACAGAAATGAACAATGAATGAAATGTTAATATCAGTACCTGTTTAGTTCATAATGATTTCCAGGTCACCTTTAATTGTGATGAGAATGGGGCAACCTTTTGTCCACTTCTTTTTTGTGTTTTGGATATAAATCGCGTCGCATGATGGAAGAAATAAGTTTTAACATTTATTTTCTTCTATACTTCAAAAGCTATTTCATAAAGGGTATCACCGTCATGAGAGAGTTGTTACAAAGAAAAACAGTTCATTCAAATATCAAATTATCCTAGTCCAGTCTGTTTTTTTACAAACACGGTCAGTTTCTTTTAGCAGAATTCAGTACTCATGGTTCTTTTGCTCTCATGCATTGGATAGCTCATTTCATCTAGTTGTCATAACTTGTATACTAACAGTGAAATGTAAACATTGTTTAAAAAAAAATCATCATATTTAATGTTTCTTCTTTCTGTCAAGATAATATTAACCTTTATGCAAGATTGTGTTCTGGGGGATTTCACAGGGAAAATGATAAGAACAATCCATATTTAATTGTAATATTTGAGGGCAAATATATTAAAGTTGTTCAAAATCATTAATAGATATTCTCAAATTTGAACACTACATATTTAATAGTTGGTTGGTTGGTTGGGTTGGGTTTTACGGCATTAGGTCATTTTATGCCAAAGATATTTTGTTTTATAAATCCTTCAATTAGTTTAAAAACTCATTTTGCTCTATTCACCCCATAGATGTGACCCTAAAAACCTGGGGGTAATGGTGAAGAGGTACTCCACATCCCCCAGATCTCCAGAACTGTAACCTCACCATCAGATAGTGTTTAACATTATAACCAGGACAATAAGACCTTTAGCCACCGGTTTCTACCATGTATATGATAAAAAATGGTTGGGGCTTACAATAAGGGAAATAGGGTTGGGAGAATCATATATGTGCTAGTGCATGATGTGACCAGTTGATTAATCGGTTGGGGGCCTTTCCATTCTTAAGCATACACCAATTTTACTTCAGCAGAGGGGTAAGACCCACGGCCAACAGGTGGACCCATGTGGTGGTGGTGGTGGTGAGTCTTACCCCTCTGCAGAGGTGTAATTAGAGTATTCTAAAGCCCCAGCTGACAGGACCAATTTGTTTTTGGTTTTTAACGTATCTACGTGGAATTTTTATTACTGATACTGAAAATTAGATATACCCAAAATTGATCTAAAATGCGTTTTTGACAAAATGAATTTAGCCCCCCACCTACAGAAAATAATTGACAAAAAATCACGGAATGATCGGATTTTAATGAAATTTTCAGTTCTGATTTATCAATGAATTAACTTTATAATGCATTATTTATTTTATTTCAAAACTTTCTGGGGTTTTTTTTCAGGTCATGAGGGCGTAAAAACTTGGCGAGTTGGTCAGCGTTTGATACTAATTACAGTAGAAATAAAAAGATAAAAGAGCGAAGTTGTAAATAGAAAAAAAAAATTATGTGGAATATTCTATGAGAAAATACGTACCGAAAATCGGAAAATAAAATAGAAAAAAAAAAAAAAATTGGGGTGAGATTTCTTTTTTAAACATTTCGATAACTATTTAATTGGCTATTATCTTATAAAAGAAAAAATATACATCGATATCTTTTCTGCTTAAAAAGTGGGGGGGTAAATTTTCAATAGAGTTTTTCTTCAAAACGTATACTTTGTTTGACTAAATAAGGTTTGCATTAAATAGATATTTATTTCTAGAATCTAAAAATTTAACATTTTAAAGTTAACATCAAAATATTTTTTATCTTAAATGAATTTTATACATGAACTTTTCATAGCAAAAATACTCCATTAAAGTTTTGAAATAAAATAACTGATGCATTAAAAAATCATTAATTGATAAATCAATACTGAAAATTTCATTAAAATCGGATAATTCCGTGACTTTTGGTAAAGTTTTTGCAATCGTGAATGCTACATCAAATTTGTAAACAAGCTTTTTATAAATGGTATACATTTATGAAAAGCGTTAATGACCGAACGCGATCGAAATTGACTCAAAAATTGTTTTAAATGAATTAAAAATAATTGCATATGTAATGATATTTTCTTTTCAAATGATGGTTACTACTTATCGTTTTAGACGAAAGTTTGACCTTAAATAATAGATTTAATTAATTCTAATTTTTTTTTTTTTTTTTTAATGCAGTAGACGAATTTTGGGTATATCGACTGAAAATGCTAAATAACTTTGGTGATGTATGGCATGTTTACATTAAAATTTGTATTTGGTTTGATCATAAAATCAATCTCTTGCAAGAAATTCTCACATCATAACTCTACTATGGCTACTATTACTACAACAACATTACAATTCATTAGCAGTGGCAACAACAGCAACCACACATTAAAAAATAACAACTACTCTCAATGCTAATTTCACCCTTTAGATTAATTAACTTTTTAAAAAATCAAATCAACCATTTATTTAAATTAGATTCATGGAGAATGAAATAGAGTTCTTGAAAAAATAAAATACATATTGTGAAATTAACTAGGATGTTCTGTTCAATGAATGTATAAGTTTTTCTCGTTAGGGTTAAGGTTTGTTTTGTATTTAATAAAATCATTGTTTATAATAAGATAGTTTTTTAAATATTTGACGCTTAAATCGAGTGAGATTTCGTCGATTGGAGATTTTATTTATGTCACCACTACCTATTAACACGGATAGTAGTGAAAATAAAAACCTTGAAAGGAATTAGATTTCAAAATAATTAAATCACTTTTCAAAAGATTTTAGAGATTTTTATATTTACAGAGTATAGATTATTGTCAAAAAAATAAAAAAATCACTTCTTCGAAAAAAAGTTTTCCTAAATATTACGTTTTTTAAAATTTTATTTGTAAAGACAAGAGAGAGCGAGAAGAAAAAAAGAATGTTATACTTACTTCTTTCTTTTGTCTGATTTCTTTTTCTTGAGGCTAACGTTGTAACATTAGAGAAATAGGAAAAAATGTAATATTCTTAATAAAACTAATGTTTCCTGGTTGAATGAAATTAAAACGTGTGGTTCATTTGCAAATAATAGAAAAATGTTTTCTAAAGATTGGAAAGCAAGGGAGATAATTTCAATGTTTTTTTTTTCTCATTAAGCAAATCAGATAGTTAAAATTCATAATAATATTTTTGTTAAAGATCCATGAGATACCTGAAAAAAAAGTTTATTTATTTTCAAAGCTAATTTTATTTTTTTTATTTCAAGGGTGAATCTATTTCATAACTTACTCAGTTACATAGTCATTAAATATAATTTTGATAGACTTGAAATCTTTCTCATTTGGTTGGGTTACTCATTTTCACGCACCTGCTGATAAGGGGGATCACAGGAAATTCTAAAAATCAGCTAAATTAAACTAACTGTCCGATTTTAAACTAACTATCCGATTTTAATAGAACTTTTAGTGTATGAAGTAATAAAAGAAGAAATTTTATTGTAAATAATTGTTTACTAAATTGAAAAAGCTAATTATTTTTGTTATTAGTTTTTGTTTTGCACATTGGTCCCCCGGACAAATTGCTTGGTAATTTTTTTTTTTTTTTTTGTATAAAAATTAATTTTACATTTTTGGAAAGATAATTCAATGACGGAACATAAGTAAATAAATAAATGAAAAAGCAATAAAAAAAAAACGTCTTAAGTAATGAAACCTAATTCACATAAATAAGAAAAAATATTTATCCTATTTTGTTTTTGTTTTTTTTGTTTTTCTAAATCGTTAGCTTATTTTCAAAAGTTCAGGTTGTTTACTTTTTTATTTTTTATTAGGGATTTTTTTTTTAATTCATAAAATGTTTTAAAAAATACTCCCGTTTATTCTATAGAAAAATTGTATTTATGTAATTAAAAAAATATTTTATTAAAAATATGTAGATAAAAATAATGAGTACACAATTATTGGTCTTTATATGCAACAAAAAAAATTGTTTTATAGAAGTATGTAGGGAACATAATATTCTATTCTTCTTTCGATAGTTGCTGTTGCTATGAATTTCCTCAAAGTGAAACAAACAAGGGGAGGTTACTCTCCTTTATGTAACTAATGTCAAGATTACCGTTCATCCTAAGACATACTATCCAGCTTAGGAACATCAGTTAGCCCCTTCAAAATCACATATGATATAATAACAAGTCTTTCTTGAATTAAATATTCATGTTTAGGTCTTCTTTAAAAGCCACATGCACTGCACAAGGTAAAATGTATAAATTCATCTGTTCTGATAGGTATGATAAGTCTATGTTGAAATAAATCTTCATGTTTGTGTCTTCTGTGAAAGCCACATATGTGAAAGTGCTGATATCCATACACTTACTTATCCATTCACTATAGGTATAAAATTCATCTGTTTGATAGGTATAATAATAAATCTTTGCTGAATTAAATATTCATATTTGGGTCTTCTTTAAAAGCCACATAGGGATAGGTTTTGATATCCATACATATATAAGTTATAAGTGAGTGTATGACTCACTTATAAGTCTTACCTGTACACTCATTAGAAAAAGGTATGAATATATCTCTTCTTTTAGTGATGTGTCAAATAATAGGCATAGTGCACTCACTATCCTTGGTGGACAACCAATCTAGAAGAAAAAAAACTGAATCTTACGTACTCAGTTTGAAAAAAATGAAACTTTTTCTTCTTGTAGTCATCTTAGCAATAAATGCTAAATAAAAGGCAGCAAAACTGATTATTCTTTTGAAATAAAAAATAAACAGGAAAATATTAAATGAATTTGGAAAGATGAAGTTTAAAAAAATGTTCAATTTCAACAAGTATAAAACTTTGAGAAAATTAAGACGACAGAAGTTGAAATTATTATTTTATAAAATGATTTATTCCAACATACAAGCTAAACAGGAAAATAAACAATATATAAGTTCATAAGTGTTTTTGGAAAATTCTATTTTCTTTTTCGGGAGAGGAAAATCTTAGTGCTCTATTTCTTTATTGCAGACAACCCTATTTTTTAAACACATGCCCAAGATACAAAAAAATGAGGAAGCATTAAACTTCGGTGAAGTTTTCTTTTCCTTTCAGAGAGAGAAAACTTAAATTGCTATTTCAGAAATAGAAAAATAAATTGTTATTTCTTCTGCAAAAAAATTTGCACTTTAAGATATCTTACTGTCTTGAAAAGTTTTCCAAATCCAAAATTCTCAAAATTTCTTGTTCAACACCTTCTACATTTCCTCTGAATTTATGAAAAACATCTTTTGTCTGCCTCCAATCAAATATTCTCATTCTGACCATTTAATGGTTGAGTTAACAGTTCAAGAGGAGTAACTTTTGTTATATTAGAATTTTTATCAAACTTAAAGATAACACTTTTAAATTACACTTAATTTACTGTAAATTGTGAAATCTAGAAATGTTCCTATTTGTCTAATCACTATTGTTCATATATAGAGCTGGGTTAGCTCAGTCGGTAGAGCATTTGACTCAAAACCACAAGGTTCTTAGTTCGATACCGGCCTTCACCAATTTAGTGTATGAGTAGAACAGGGATCTGTGCGGTAGAGTAAGGAGTTGATAATAAGTATGGTGCTCCATCTCAGATGCAAAAACAATCTTCTTGGTCTAGAGCTAGTGAAAAAGAGGATAGACTCCCTTGCTGATTGGCTGATACCTACTTTAGGCCCCAACAGTGTGTGTGTGTGTGTGTGTATAAAGATGATCAAAAGTGATTAGGCAAATAGAAATATTTCTGAATTGTTCTCAACTAGTTTTGATATGAGGTCATCCTAAGAAGAAAAAAATTTAATGTAGTTCATATTCTCCAAAAATTATTCAGAGTTTTGATTCTCCTAGATCAGTTATATATGTATTTACCCAAGCAACATATGATGGAAGTTTTGATTCTCCTAGATCAGTTATATATGTATTTACCCAAGCAGTATGCAACACAATGTCATTTTTTTTATGCAGAGTTTTTCTTCTACTAGATTAGATGACAAACTAATGTTAAAGGGGTCAGTCTGCCCTACTATTTTCCTATAGCTGGAGGAGCATTACTGGTCTTCTAAAAAGGGACACATGATGCATCTTTACTGATGTCATTAAGTTTATTTAATAAACACTGTGAAACTGTACAAGGAAAAACAAAAAGCATTTAATAAACAGATAACAGTGAATACTTTTCAAAGAAAATAGAAAATCCTCAAAGAAATAGAAAATCCTTACTATGTTGCCTGTCCCCCAACTAGTAACATAAACTCTATAAAGGCTTGTAAGTGACTTCCCCTTTTCCAGTTAGGGTTCTTAGACCGCAGAAACTAATGGTCGGCACAAAATGGTATCGTATTAATAAAACCATTAGACTACTCTAATCATTCAATATGATAAATCTAATATTCTATAGTAATGTAATGTGTGTTCATCCATCCACATGTATTTATGTGTGTTTGTGTACATGCATGTGTATATGTATAAATACATGGGTGTAAAATTAAGAAAACTCTATACATATGCATATGTATATGTATGTGTCATATAGATAGGGGACAGCCTTAAATAAAGGGTGTTTATAAAAACTAGAAAAATCAAAACAGTAATATGACACCTAGGTTCAGAAAGGTATTAAAGATAATTTGAGTTTTTTTATAACTTGAAATATCTGTGGAAGGCATTTCAATATTTATTTTAATTTTTGTAAATGGCATTGCTTTGGGAGGAGATTTATTTATTTGTAAAAGTTGTCTTTTTCCAGCAACTTCCACCGTATTCTGGAATTTTTCTATGTCAGTCTGTGATTGGATTGATTTTGGGTTTTTGAAAATTTGGGCATCAAATTCCTCAGATTAAAATTAGCCTGGGTAGAGGAGGCAGGTTTAATTCCATCTCCATTGACTTTAAGTCAATGTAATTTTTTGTGCACAGGGATAAGACATGAATCGGTAGAGCTTACAAAACTTCTTAGCTAAACTCCAGAATGAATGATTAAGGACAGTGAAAGTCTAGAAAAAGAATGAATGGGAGAAATAAGAATGCATTGTGTGATGGACCAGAAAAACTTTGCACCTGACATTGTCTTATATCGCAACAATGGAGTCTGACACTAGAAAAAATACATCAACAAAGCTGAGAATATCATTGGTGGGATTGAAATCCAGAAATGATATGAGGATATGCACTGTACCATCACAGCAATCACTCTCCAATGTGTATTCGCATGTGTCTGCTCAAACTGTCATTCCTAGAAAATGCAGATCCACAGACTTCACAAAAAAATGGCTTCTCTCCAGTGTGTGTTTGCATGTGGTATTTCAAATGGGAATTCCTAGAAAATGTTGATCCACAGACTTCACAAGTGAAAGGTTTTTCTCCAGTGTGTGTTCGCATATGGCTTTTCAAACTAGAAGTAACAGAAAATGCTGATCCACAGACTTCACAAGAGAATGGTTTCTCTCCAGTGTGTATTCGCAGATGGGTTGTCAAGTGGGATCTCATAGAAAATGCTGATCCACAAATTTCACAAGGAAATGGTTTCTCTCCAGTGTGTGTTTGCATGTGATATTTCAAATACGAATTTCTAAAAAATACTGATCCACAAACTTCACAAGGAAATGATTTCTCTCCAGTATGTGTTCGCATATGGCTTTTCAAATGGGCATTCCTAGAAAATGCAGATCCACAAATTTCACAAGAAAATGGTTTCTCTCCAGTGTGGGTTCGCAAATGACTTTTCAAATGGGATCTCATAGAAAATGCTGATCCACAGACTTCACAAGAAAAGGGTTTCTCTCCTGTGTGTGTTCGCACATGGCTTTTCAAATTGGAACTCTGTGAAAATGCTGATCCACAAACTTCACAAGAAAATGGTTTCTCTCCAGCATGTGTTTGCACAATACTTTTCAAACTGGAATTCTCTGAAAATGCTAAGCCACTGACTTCACAAGGATATGCTCTTTTTTCAGTGTGTGTTTCCATACTTGTTCTGAATTACCTAAAAATCCAGAGCGCACAGTGGAGAAATGGGATTCACTTGTGTCTCTTTCCTAATTTTCTTTGAAATAAATACTCATGTACAGAATAAATTGTCTTGTGAGCTTTTAATATGCATGTCCACACACTTAGCATGAATATATTTTTCTTTTGATATGTGGTTGAATGTATCCTTTTGAATTCCAAAATTATTCTTCCCTGATATTTTTGTCTGTGAATAAATAAAAATTAAAGAATTATTAAAAGAATAAAAACAACAAACTCACAAGAAATTCATATTTGGATAAACAGCCAATAAATGTATTCTATATAAATAATGCAGTCTTGAATAATTGATATTAGTATTCTACCTTTCAACAAAGAATGAAATAGATTTAATGAACTTCAGTATTGTGATAAAAAAGTACTGATGTACAGTAACTGGGCATGTTAATACGTAATTAATGATATGCTGAAACTACTGAGAAGCCAGAGAAATGGCTTCTTATCATAAAATGCAATGCATTGTGGGTAAGTTGGTGCGGAGAAAAGACAACCGCTTACCTGAAGAGTGAGGAATTGGTCATTCAATGAACAGGTATCAGTGAGAGGAAGCAAAGAAAAAAAAATGAGGGAAGGGAAAGGAAAGCAGAATGCGGTGAAATGAAAGCAGCGTGGGGAAAAATAAGGGAAATACAGCACTTTCTGACAACAAAGAACTGTTTTATATTTTTCAAAAACAAAGTTTTTGACTAGTATAAAACTAGAGGAGTGACACCCATCAAAGATATCTTAGAAATGACAAATATTAATCAGATATTTTAAAATATTAAACCAATGATTTATCAGAATTATCGAATGGCTTGAAGAAACATGTGCGCTGCCTCGATATTTTTTGCATGTATTCCTTCAATGATTTGAGGAATATTCATTATTTTAGAAGTTATGGATATATTTCTCCAAAAACAGTTTTGACTTTTCCTAAGAACATTCTCAACTTCAACTATGTATCTATTTGAACACTACATATTTACTTGTTGGGTTTCATGGTATTGGGTCATTTTCTACCAAAGATGTTTTGTTTTATACATCCTTGAGGTACTCAGTTTTTTTTAATATTCATTTTGCTTCATTCAACCCATAGATGTGACCCTAAAGAACCTGGGAGTAATGGTGAAGGGGTACTCCACTTTCCCCAGATCTCCAGAACTGTAACCTCCCCATCAGATAAAGTTCAATGTTATACCTAGGACAATAATACCCTCAGCCACCACTTTCTACCATGTATATGATAAAAAGGGTTGGGACAATCATCAGCCGATTAATCGGAGGGGGCCTCTTCGACAGCCCATCGAGCCTAAGTAAGTACCAAAGTGGACTGTGGCATGTTAGACACAAGGATTTCATTGCTGGTCACCACCCATGGCCAACAGGTGGCCCCATTGGGGAGAGGGTCTTACCTTTCTGCAGGGGGGCAATCAGTGTATTCTAAAGCTTCAGCTGACAGGGCTCATTTGTTTTTGGTTTTTAATGTATCTATGACTTAAAAAATTAATCACGTAATCAAAATTGCAGTGAGAAACACTGAAAATGCTAAATAACTTTAGGGATGTATAACATGTTTACATTAAAATTTCAATTCAGTTTAATTATTATTAAGTTTTATTATTATTATTATTAAGACATTCTCACAGCATAAAGAAAATGACCATGTTGTAAAAAAAACGGACTGTTTAACTTATTTTTCAAGATAACAGTGAGTAATTTTTCCCTAATCAGATAATTTGATCTTTAAATGAACTATTTCTCTTTGTAACAAGTCTTTATGTTCGTTATTTCTTTTTTTGCGAGATTTGAAAAAAAGTTTTAAAATATTTACATTTCTTCCTTCAATAAGGCCTAAACTGATCACGTGACCTAATTTGGAGGTACCTAATACTTGTAGAGTGACATTATTTTTTATCTTTTTTTGTTTATTTAAAAACATTCAAAATTATATTCTTAAAATTAGTCTTAAATTTTATTTTTGAAATAACATTTTTTGAATCGTGAAAACTAATATTTTTTTATTGAGAAAATTATATATTTCAGATATCGGGTTTATATAATTCAAAAACGGATTCTTTTAAGTAGCGATGAAATCTTAAAAGAATTAAATTAATAAAAATCTTTCAAAATTTTTTTTCAACATTTAACTTTTTTTCACATTTCTATATTTAGGATTTTTAATAAAATAAATAGCCAAACTGTTTAAATCAATTTTCTCATATATATTTTTCCAATTTGAATTTTCGACTTTAGATCGATTTAAAAAAAAATCTATATATGGGCCGTTAAATAACTCAACTGATTTAAATTGTTATGAGTTCTATCTTGTCAGGAATGTAATTATTTGTTTAAAAAAAGAGGATATTAAAAAAAATGCCTATCGACAAACATCACTATTAATTCTAATAATATTTCTTACACAAATCCAATTTAAAAAAATAATTAAACTATAAATGAATAAGTAGGGAAAATTTTATTAACATTCGATAGTTACCTGATTTTAGATAGATTTAAAAAAGAAGACATGTTTTTGGTCAAAAAATTTAATTTTTCTATTCATTTAATGGTAATTATTACGCCCCTTGCTGTTTGAGCGGTCTAAATTCAACGTAAACATTAATTTGAAACACGATTTCAGGAATTCTATAGTATGAAAAAAGAAAAAAGAAGATAATAATAATAATAATAATAATAATAATATACTGGTGTTTTCTTTAATCTTATTTATTTCAAATGATACAAAAATGTTTACAATAAAATAACTTTTAGAAACGTTTTGTAACTTTTCCCGTCATTTGTACATATATCGAGCAAAATCGATAGAACGTACCTAGTTTATAATAAAATAGTCCTTTAAAAAACGTTATACTTACTAGTGATAGTCTGAATTGTCTGTTTAATAAATATATAAGTGTTTTCTCGTTAGGGTTAATATTCGTTTTGTATTTATTTGATAAAATAATTGTTTAGAATAAAATAGTTTTAAAAAGATTTGACAGGGAAATCGGCGTAAATCTGCTAAGAATTCGTCGATGGGAATTCTTTATGACATAAACAAAGTGACATAAACTTTATGTCACTACAACCGATTATCACGGATAGTAGTGAAAATAAAAACATTGAAATTAATTGGATTTCAAAAAATAATTAAATCACATTTCAAAAGATTTTAGATATTTTTATATCTATAAAGGATAAATTATCGTTAAAAAAAAATCTATATATTTCACTTCTTCGTCAATAGAAAAAAGTTTTCCTGCAAATTAGGTTTTTTTTAAAAAAAAAAAAAATAACAGAACGTTATACTTACTTCTTTCTTTCTTTTTGTTTCATCTGATTTCTTTTTCTTGTGGCTATACAACGTTAGAGAAAAGCGGGGGGGGGGGTAATATTTAAAATAAAAGTAATGTCTTCTGGTTGAATGAAATTAAAATGTGTTCATTTGCAATCAATAAAAAATGTTTTCTTATGAGTGCAAAGCAAGGGAGATAATTCTAATGTTTTTCTAAATGAGCAAAAGTTCAGATCGTTAAAATCTATAATAATGTTTTTGTTAAAGTTCAATGAAATGCCTAATTGTTAAAAAAAAATTGTTAAAAAAAAAGTTTATTTATTTTCAAAGCTAATTTTGTTTTTTTTATTACAAGGGTGGATCTATTTTTCGCGCACCAGCTGATAAGGGGATCACAGGAAATTAATCTGTAGAATTTACCCTCCCCCTATATTTAACACTATGAAACTTGTATAAAGGTTAATATTATCAGATAATATTAACCTTTATGCAAGTTTCATAGTGTTAAAATCATCAGGAGTGAAGATTGTTTTTTATTCATAATTTCCATTATTTCCGTAAGCTGAAAAATTTCCTTTAA
Source organism: Doryteuthis pealeii (assembly GCA_023376005.1). Classification (NCBI taxonomy): domain Eukaryota; kingdom Metazoa; phylum Mollusca; class Cephalopoda; order Myopsida; family Loliginidae; genus Doryteuthis; species Doryteuthis pealeii. Next base: position 100,741,508 of record CM042151.1, read on the forward strand.
AATCATTAGGAGTTTTTTTTTATATGTTTCTTCCTTCGAATGGACGTTAAATAAATCAATTGAAATTTAACGTTATCACAGGAAATTCTTCTAAAAATCATATAAAATAAACTATCCGATTTTAATAAAACTTTCGGTATATGAAGTAACAAAAGACGAACTTTTATTGTAAATAATGTTTACTAAATTGAAAAGGCTAATAATTTTTTTCGTTAGTTTTTGTTTTGCGCGTTGATCTCCCGTACCAAGATCTTTTTTTTTTTGTACATAAATAAATTTTACATTTTTGGAAAGACAATTTAATGAAGGAACATGTGTAAAAAAAGATAATTCGCTAATAAATCGGTTTTGGATATAGGGCATCTTAAACATTGAAACTTAAATCTCGTAAATAAGAAAAAATATATATCTTTTTCTTTTTTTTTTAATTGTTAGATTATTTTCAAAAGAATTTTATATTAAAAGTTCCTATTGTCTACATTTTTATTTTATTTTTCAGGGATTTTTAAAAATGTATAAAATGTAAAATAAATACTTTTCTTTAATGTACAGCAAAATCGTATTTATTTAATCAAAGAAAATATTATTTTTAAAGTTTTTTTTTCAATAAGGATAATAAAGCCAATTTGATGTTCTTATTTTTCTTTTGTATTTTTTAATAAAAATTAAATTTAATATTTTCACAGCAGTAGGGTAATGTTCAGCTTACTCTAGTTGAACAGTTGTAATGTCACTGGAAACATCACAAGGTTGTTAATTGACCCCAGGCAACTTGGCAAGTCGATAGCCCTATTGGCACAGCTTAGAACATTCTGACAGGATCCATTGAAGAAATGTAAACCTCTTCCCCCGCAAAGAGGTAATTTAAAAAATCCATCTGCTCTTCAAGTCGTCTTATCTTCAGGTCACATACACTGCAAGTGCTGTTAAGAATGACTGCATAAGCATCCATGTTGTTTACTATATAAGCAACATGTGTCCAAGCATTTGTATGCGTGGTTCGGCGATCATAATAAATGCCAAATATTGTGCACACCTACCCACAGGTCTTGTGGACAACTTTTCGGTCACCGCCCAATCAACTCTTGGATGCTTCGACCTTGGTAAGCTACCCACCTCCCATAATCTTCAGATCACACAGTTGACAGCATGCTGAATATCTATGTGGAATTCTCGCAGTCTGCTGCAATCCATAGCTCTGTTGGCTTGCTGTCCTCCACTCTAACCCACTCTCGCATTCTGAGGATTCACTTTAATGGTTACTGAATCCAAACCATGGTGTCCTGTCACCAAGCCCTTCACAAATTTTGATGTGCAGGTATTGTGTGGGGTCTTCACCCACACTGCATCTGCCACTGTTGGCTTTATGCTCCATGCCTGCCAGTGGAGGTAGGACATCTACACCTTTTACTCACACCTGATAAGTGTTGATTCCATTCGCCTTTGGTGAGATGTATTTCGGGACTTTTATAATTTCCCAGTAGTAAGCAAGTAAATATGTTGCATATCTCATCCTAATACAACCAGCACAATTCTTTGACAATGTCTCTGTTAACGTCTAATTCTACTCCTGTAGTCAGGGAGCTCGCATCAACCCAAACTGATATTTCCCGACAGTGCACTCTGGTCACTGTCTCAGTGAGAATACACTTGCCTATTGCTTCAGAAAGCCAGTCACATATTAGAAGGTGTCCAGTGAGCTTTTCACTCAAAGAAAATGCACTTTGATGAGTAATGGTGACCAGAACTGTTGGGATCTCATTCCCTTTCTTTCACTGAAGTATTTCCCTCTCACCCCAGATGTATGCTCCCGCCAAGACTTTAACTCCATCCTTCTGTTACATAATCAAGGGGCTTAGATAATTAAGGATTGTAAAAGAATCAGTTTTAGTAAAAGTAAATTATGGGTGAAAAAGAAAGAAATATTTTTCCAAAATATTTTGAAATGAAGACTCTGGCTGGAATGCATTGTTGAATTGTTTGGTTAAAATTCCTAAGTATTTATATAATACAATTTAACAATATACAATGGAATTAAAATATACAGAAATAAACAAAGGAATGATGTAAGAAAAATGATAAGTTGATTAACATCAATTATAAAAGAGGGATTGAGCATTTGAAGGGGGAGAAAGACCAGAAAGGGATTGGACAAGCAAGCATGATGCTGACCTTTTAGCCTATCTGAGAAAGGAGACAGCTTTTCTTTCTTTCTTTCCTCTCCCAAATTTGACAGTTAACTTACAGGCGGGAGCATCATAAGTTTACTAGATCTAATTATGTCAATTTTGTTAGCATAAACATCTCTCTATCTCTCTTTGCATTGGCCACTACTACAGACAATTATGTCCATAATAGATTTGTTGATAAAAAAGAGTTGTGTTTGAGTTTGTTTTTAAAAGTTAGCAAAGGGTTACCAGAGATCTTAATTGAAGGTTTGTTTTCATACATGAAGGAACAACCCCATTTAAAAAAAAGGAAGACCCAGTACATTAGCCTCTTGGTATTGCCATTGTTTTGTTGAGACTAGGCTTTCATCAACACAGATATCAGCTCATCATTTCAGAAGGCCAGCCTCATACTAGAATGTGCCCGGTGAGCTTCCTGCTCAAAAAAATACACTTCGACAAATAATGGTGACAGGAACAATGTGAGGGTTTGAAAACTCTCCATACGGCGCAGATAACTGCTTAAATAGTACTTCACTTGAGATGTTTGTATGCGTTTCAAGATACTCTCTAATCTGACGGGATACCATCTGAAAAATTGTAGGCTAGATTGAGAAGCTCATGATCTGTTAACTTACAGATCCACTCTTTCATTTTTAAAGTTGCTAGCCAGGTTTTCAGATCAGATAGTCTCCCAGTAAATATTGAGATCTTTGGGAAGGTAACTAGTGAGCTTACTGCACAAACAAAATGTACTTTGACAAATAACAGTGACTGGAACTGTAGGGATCTCATTCCCTTGTTTCCACTGAAGTATTTTAGCCCCCCCCCCCCCCGACATACAGGCCTAAGTTGTTGACTCCATCCTTCAGCCTCTCGGGATACTTGCATGAGAGTCCAAAATTGAGATTAGGCTTCATCAACATTGATGTTGTCAATGTATGCTGATGCTGCATCCTTAGTAAATACCACATTAACTACCAATCGTATTATAAGGGGTGCTACATTAAACCTAGTCAAATTCAGCACTGAATTCCTGTTTGTTGATTGTTAGTGCTGCACATTGGGTGGTTTACTCTAACTGAACTTTACTGTGCAAGCCAGAGACATGTGTATCCCACCCATATCTCTTATAGGGGTGTATCCCAGTTAAAAGATTTTATCCAAGCAGCCTCTCCTGAATTACCAAGACATCAACCTCAATGGGACTGCCTCCATTTAGATTGTCACAGATAACTCCAACTCCATCAGTGATAGTCTCTCAGAGACATTACCACTTGTGGGGTCGGAATTGTCCATTAATGGTCATCACATGCAAAGTAATTATGGGTAGTACCAAGCTCTTTTCTGTCCTAGGGAAGAGACTGGTAAGATCATCTATTCCTCTGTCTTGTTTCCTGGACATGTTCCTACTCCTAGTCTCCTGTTTAACTGCTCATAATTTGGTCTTTTCTGAAAATTATGAGTATTAAAAGTAATAGGATTATTTGATAGCATATAACAGTACAAAAAAGTATAGGAATAGTTGATTAAAAATATATAATTGTTGTTTTACTTATTTCTTTTTAAATTCATCTTTTTCTATTTAGCCCATAGAAGGAACTAACAGGAACTACCACTTCAATTCAGTGTGGATCTGGGAATAATGGCGATGAAAGGATACTCCACACTATCCAGAGCAGCAAAATTGGAAGTTCACCATTAGATGCAAGTATTAAATAGGAACACTTGATAGCATATAACTGTGCAAAAAAAGTTTTATTATACTCAAAGAAACCAAAGTAAAAAAAAGGGCACAAACCAGCATTTATAATTTGGATCCCTTGTTTATTGATTCTTTAATAAATCAAGCTGGCCATCTCGGTGGGTTTCCAAACCATCATTCATAGATAGGTATCAACTTTTTGTATCTTGTAGACTTTATATTGAAGACCCTAAAAAAGGATCTACTATAAATATTAAACCCTTAAAACACTTCTCCTCTGTTGCTCTGTAAATATGGTACTAAAATAAAAGACTTTTGACCTGTCACCTGTCCGTCAAAGCCTCAACACTTCCAGTAGGCAGTGGGGAGTTTTGGTTGTGGGACGTCATCACATCAACAACCCTGATTCATTTCAGACTTTTGTATACAAATACATCCCCGTAATAAAACCTAGGTGATACTATATGAAAATGAAGACCATATATATTTGTGTGTGTATGTATGGGGGTTTGTTTTTGTTTTTATTAGTCATTACAAAACAATTTTTGAAAATTTCTCACTTTAGAAGATTATTCTGTTTTTATAATGGCTTTCTTATGAATAACAAAAGACATTTATTTATTAAAATTCTTATGCTAATTATATATCCCATGAATGTGATAAGGCCATTTGTTAGTACACTGAATACACATTAATCATGTGTATTAATTATTTAAGATGATGCAAGCTGTTTTGATATTTGCATGTGTATGGAAATACACAAATTTAGTATAGTAAGGAAAATCCTCAATATTGAACATTTTAGGAATTTTATTAGTGATTTAAGATGATGTAGTCAGTTTTAATATTAGCATGGTGTGTGTTTCCACACAGATTAAGTATATTAGGGAGGTTGAGAGATTCCCATGGATGACAAAATCTTCAATATTGAACTATTTAAGTATTGAACCATTTAGGTATTTCAAGATTTTTCATCAATAAAATGTAATAAAAAACAATCAGTTTTCTCATTTTTACAGGTGCAATCACCTATGCATAAACACAGGAAATGTGTGGGTGTAACCATGACTAAAAATAAACACAAGAAATGCGTAAGTGTAAAACATGACCTACAATAAAAACAGGAAATGTAGTCCATGACCAATGAAAACAAGCTATGTGTGCGAAGAAGTGTATCTGCAAGAAAACTGCGTGGGTGTCATGGTCAAAGAAATGTGACTATTTGGAGTTTTAAGATTATATAAACTCTTAAAATTTTGGTTGAAGCAGTTATCGCTGTTCAAACTCCTGACAGCTCCCTTGTATGTGCAAACTCTCCAAAGACTCTCCTGCTATCGATGAATAAAAAATATAGTGTTATATTTTTTTAATATATATAGGTGTTCCTCATTGTTTGTCAAATCCAGTGGAAGTATACAATACTAACCCTCCCCCTCTCTTCAAGGTACTTATATACTGTCTATGCACTGATGTTGGTATGTAACCTTATACAGGGTTAGCATTTTCTAAGTTTTGGTGTGTTTGAATTTGGTATTTCAAACAAGACTTCGCTGAAAATGCTGTCCCACAGCACTTTTTTTTTGTTTCATTTTTTTAAAGATTTTTTTAGAAGTCAAGTGGCCGCTGTCCTGGGGCTAACACTTGATTCCTTTATAAATAGTCTTTATATCCTAATGATCTTTTTAGGATGGAGCATGTTCCTTTGATAGCTGCTATTTGTACTTCACAGCAGCTTGGCTTCCCTGGTATTGTTTCAAGGTATTTTTTTAGGTTTTGTTTCACCAGTCCAGTTGCCCCAACCACAACGGGTATGATGTCTATTTCTTTCAATGACCAAGTTGTTTTTAGGTCATTCTTGAGGTCTTGATATTTTGTGATCTTTTCTCGCTCAGCTCTATTTAGGCCATAGTCATTTGGGACAGCTACATCAATAATAAGAGCAGTTTTTTTTTTTTTTTTTATCCCAGATGACAATATCTGGTTTAGCACCAATGTGTGATCTCATGTGGGTTTTCAAACCATAACTCCTATAAAATGCTTTTTCTTATCTGTGTGTTTCCATGTTACATTTCAAATGGAAGCTCTGTGAAAATGCTGTTTCACAGGATATGGTTTGTCTCCAGTGTGTTCTCATGTGGGTTTTCAACCATCACACTTATAAAATGCTGATCCAAAGACTTCACAAAAATGGTTTTTTTCCCGTGTCTGTTCGCATATTTTTTAAAAATTCTCCCTCCTATAAAATGCTGATCCACAGACTTTACAAGAAAATGATTTATCATCCATGTGTGTTTGCATATGTTTTTTTAAATACTCCCTCCAAGAAAATGCTGATCCACAAACTTCAGAAAAAAATAGTTTATTTTCCATGTGTGTTCGCATGAGACTTTTCAAATTACCCATTACCAAAAAATGCTGACCCACAGACTTCACAAAAAATTGGTTTATCTTGTTTTCTTTTTCTTCAACAATTTGTAGAAACCAAGAGGCCCATGTCCTGGGGCTAACACTTGATTTCTTTATAAATAGTATTTTTATCCTAAGGATCATTTTAGGATGGAGCATATTCCTTTGATACCTGCTATTTGTATTTCAGAGCAGCTTGGTTTACCTGGTATTGTTTCAAGGTATTTTTTCAAGTTTTGCTTCACTAACCCAGTTGCTCCTATCCCAACAGGTATAATATCTATATTATAATATTTCAATTACCAAGTTGTTTTTAGGTCATTCTTGAGGTCTTGATATTTTGTCATTTTTCCCTGCTCAGCTCTATTGAGACCATAATCATTTGGGACAGCTTCCCCACTCAGTTCTATTGAGGCCATAATTATATCAGACAGCTACATCAATAATGAGAGCAGTTTTTTCATGTTCATTCCAGATGACAATCTCTGCTTTAATGGCCTTGTCTTTAATATATCTGCTTGTCTGAATTACTTTATCATAGAACACAGTCACCTTCCCCCATTTGATGTTATCGGTGGAGGTTCGTGTTCCCAGATGTCTCTCCAGTGTGTTTTCGCAGGTGGTTTCTCAAAGTGGAAGAATCTGAAAATGCTGATTCACAGATTTCACAAGCAAATGGTTTCTCTCCAGTGTGTGTACGCATGTGAGTTTTTAAGCTGGAACTCTGTGAAAATCTTGATCCACAGACTTCACAGGAGAATGGTTTCTCTCCTGTGTGTGTGTTCATGTGACATTTCAAATAGGAACTCTGTGAAAAAGTTCTTCCACAGATTTCACAAGAAAATGGTTTCTCCCCTGTGTGTGTTCGCATGTGTCTTTTCAAATAACAACTCTGTGAAAATGCTGTCCCACAGACTTCACAGGAAAATGGTTTCTCTCCAGTGTGTGTTTGCATGTGATACTTCAAATGGGACCTCTGTGAAAATGCTGATCCACAGATTTTACACGGATATGGTTTGTCTCCAGTGTGTGTTCTCATGTGGCTTTTCAAATAGGAACTCGTAGAAAATGCTGATCCACACACTTCACAAGAAAATGGTTTCTCTCCTGAGTGTGTTTGCATATGGATGTTCAAGTGGGAACGCTGTGAAAATGCTGTTCCACAGATATCACATGAAAATGGTTTCTCTCCAGTGTGTATGTTCATGTGGCATTGCAAACTAGAACGCTGAGAAAATGTTGTTCCACAGACTTCACAGGAAAATGGTTTCTCTCCAGTGTGTGTTCGCATATGGACTTTCAAATTCGAACTCAAAGAAAAAGATGATCTACAGACTTCACAAGTAAATGGTTTCTCTCCAGTGTGTGTTCGCATATGTTTTGTCAAACAGCCACTTCTAGAAAATGATGACCCACAGACTTTACAAGAAAATGGTTTCTCTTTAGTGTGTGTTTGCATATGACTTTTCAAATAGGATCTCCTAGAAAATGCTGACCCACATACTTCACAAGAAAAGGGTTTCTCTCCGGTGTGTCTTTCCATGTGAGTTTTCAAACTAGAATACTCTGAAAATGCTGATCTGCAAACTTTGCAAGAAAATGCTTCCTTTTTAGTGTGTGCTGTGTCTTGTGAGCTGTCCATATGCAGGTCCACACACCTAGCAACAATATATTTTTATTTTGATATTTGGTTGAATGTGTCCTTTTGAATTCCAAAATTATTCTTCCCTGATATTTTTGTCTGTGAATAAATAAAAATTAAAGTATTAAAAAAAAATACTTTTACATTATTTAAAGTTTCAATATTACAACCAATTTACATGTTAATATACTGCCATGTGTCTTATATAATATAATATATATATATATATATTATAATAATATATAATATAATATATAATATATATATATATATGATATAATATATATTATATAATATAAATCACAAATAAAATGGATATTTTGCTGTTCAACAAATAATGAAATAGATTTAATGAAATTTAATAAGAATCAAGAATTTTAAAAAAATTAAGCTAATGATTTATCTAAATCAAATGAACACTCCATTAATGATAAATATCTGAGAAAACATTTTCCACTTATGATAAATATTTCATAACATTGAATTGAAATACATTTAATAAAATTTAATGTAAATACTGACTTGTGCAGTCTTGAAAACAGTACCCCACAACGAAGCAGCTGTATGGCCACCTGCCCCCCCCATCTCACAAACCATTCGAGTGAGATAGACTAGGCATGCAGAATACTGCTGGAGAAGAAAGGACGAGCTCATAAGTGACATTCTCCTGTGTCATTATAGGAACCTTGAATACTGGTCTCATAGGGACCTTGAAAACAATGTTGTGATCAGTTTATACTATTAAAACTTCATTTCAACTTTTATTTCTTCGCAATTCAATAGAATATAGTATATATTAATTAAAAAAGCAAGTAAAAGTTTACCAAGCATAATATTATGACATTGTTTCACTTTCCATTAAAAATTTATGGAATTTTTACTAAAACAAGAATTGGTAAAAATTTCTACATTTTTTTATGTTGTAAGATATATCTTTTGAATGCATACAGGGTGGGACTCAGTGATCCGCTATCTTCATCGCCAATTATGGACTCTTGTGCATCATACTGGCTCTGCTAGTAACCCCAACTTGAAACTGGCATCTTCAAGTCGCCACCCTGCAAGCTACATGCTACTTGTCTTGACATTTATCCACAAATAAAACTGCAAAAAATCGACCTCTTAAATCGAGAAACCACAGTCAGTGTGAGCCAATGAAAAAGCCCATCCATCCTATTACTACTATATAATGGAATAATTGATTCCTCCTGGTTTCAATCTAATTTACCCTCTTACGGTAAATTCACCCCTTATATGAATTTATGTAGACTCACAAACACACACTCATCTTCACATACAATTCACATTAAATAAATAAAATAAAAAATATAAAAATCTGAGAATAAAAGCGCGGTTTAAATAAGTGATTAAAATTAGCGTTCTTCATACTACACTCCCCTGAGCAAAAATCCCAAAAACAAATGAATTAAAAAAGAAAAAAATATATATATACGTAAGAATAAAAGTGCAGTTTTAAATGAGTGGTTCAAATTCATCCGTTTATAACCAGACAAGAAAGCCTCCGTACATTCTGATATGTAGGACTAATTTTTTTTTTTTTTGTGCCTCTTTATTTCTTTATCCATGGTTCTGATCTTTTATTTCTTTATCCATGGTTCTGATCTTTTATTTCTTTATCCATGGTTCTGATCTTCTAAGCCAAATCCATTTGGAAGCAATTCATACTTTATCAGAAACGTCCTTCAGCGCTTTTGCCCTCGCTGCTCCCACTCTCCCTATTTTTGCAAGGGTTCTGCACAGTAATTGACCTGCAAAACCCCTACAATCTACTTCTATAGGATCATAGTGTATTTTCCAGGAATCCCTTTGACATTGTTCAACCAGTTCTTGGTATTTGGTCCTCATCCTCTAGTTTGCTAGTGAGATTAATTCCTCCCAGGACATTGTCAGTTCCCAATATAAAATATAGAATAAATATAGAATCTTTTGAAAATTGATTTAATTATTTTTTTAAAATCTAATTCATTTCAACATTTGATAATGATATTTTATTTTCTCTACTAACACTAGGTTATTTATTAAGACTTGATTTAAAAATGGACATCCTGCGAGTTTTTTCTTGGAATTAAATTTGTACAATCATTTACTGTAATTTGAAAGATTTTTAAGAGAAATTAATTTTCTGTGTTGAGTTTTATCCATCCGGAATTTAAGTAGAATCACCGACAAAAATGTTAGCAATATTTTATATTTAAGTATGTTTAATGTTTTAATTATAAACTGCTTTGTGCTGTCAGAATATACTATCAGGTCAGAGTGATGTTTCAGCTATGTGTCTGGGGAAATTCAGTTGTGTCTCTAAGTCCACTACCAACTGCTAATCAGCTGTGGAAAATAATAGACTTGTTGTTCTTCCTCTTCTATGTTTGTGCACTTTAGCACCTGCTTTGATAAAGTTAATCTGAACTTTCTTTGATGATTACTAGTTTGGATAGCATCACTCACCTCACTAGCAATAGCTTTAAGGATTAGGTTATGTCACCAACAGTATTGATCATCACACAACGCTTTGGGGCAGCTACTAAAGATGTGCAGTAAAGTTCCTTTCCTTGAACACAAATGGAAGTTGAGAGTCTCACTCTTTTCCCATATATGGCAAGACACCATAAGTTAATTGAATAAGGAAATGTATCTTGCTGAAGTCCAATCACCAGCACTACAACCAGGTAATTCTTTTCCTCTCAACACCTTCCCATTTCATCCATGATTCCTGCTGACTTAGACCGGCCATTTTGCAGTAGCGAGCTTCTTCTGTGCCCACATGAACTTACTGATATGGGGTCTGGGAATATAACCCAAGCACCTGCTTTCCCTTTAGCTATTGTTCCCAGCTATGCTTTATGCCTCTCTCCTCTGCTAATCGCAATTAACTCTCCTAATTAATCAGATAGAAAAATTAAAAATGTATGACCAAAATATTTTGTTCAAATTTCATAAAATGAAATAAGTTGGGGGGGGGGGAGCGACCTAGTAGAACAAATATTTCCCTTAATATATTTAACGAAATACCTATTTTAAATATAAATTCATCTAAAGGTGAATGAGTATTGAAATTTTCGTGAAAATTTGACTCTTGATTTTTCATAGAATTTTAAAAATAGTAGGCACAACTTATATTCGGATATGTTAAAATTCAATTTATTCAATTGTGCAAATATGTAAACATTGTTTTTGTTCATAATTTTCATTATTTCCATAAGCTGAATTTTTTTTTAATCATCAGGAGTTTTTTTAAATTTATTTTTTTTAATGTTTCTTTTGAATGGTACAAAAACTTTTAAGATAATATTAACTTTTTATTCAAGTCTCATTGTATTAAATATAGGGGTGGCGTAAATTTTTCCCAAGGAATTAGAGGTCATTAGTGGTCTAAGATTTTGATGGGAGACCTTGTTTATGTCACCGCGCCAATTAATATAGAACTTATTTAAAATTTTAAAAGATCTTATTACGTCCTTTGAAAAACAAACATACTTAAATATAAAAAATTGCTAACATTTTTGTCGATGATTCTACTTAAATTCTGGATGGTTAAAACTCGACACAGAAAATTAATTTCTCTTCTTAAAAATCTTTCAAATTACAGTAAACGATTTTACAAATTTAATTCCAAGAAAAAACTCGTAGGATGTCCATTTTTAAATCAAGTCTTAATAAATAACCTAGTGATAGTAGAGAAAATAAAATATCATTATTAAATGTTGAAATGAATTAGATTTAAAAAAAATAATTAAATCAGTTTTCAAAAGATTCTATATTTAATCTATATTTTATATTTTTATATCAATAGAGGATGAAGTATTGTCAAAAAAATTTAAATATTTCACTTTTTCGTCAGGGGAAAACCAACTTTTTCTACAAATTACGTATTTTTTGTTTGTAAAAAGAAAGATAATAACATAACGTTATACTTACTTCTTTCTCTTTTCTTACGTCTGATTTTTGTTCCTTAGGGATATAGAATGTTGGAGAATAGGGAAAAATTGTAATATTTTAAATATAATTAATGAAATTAAAAGAATCATTCATTCATAATAAAAGTGTCGTCCATTTGTAAACAACACAGAAAGGTTTTCTGGGGGTTAGTTACGCAAGGGAGATAATTCCGATGTTTTTATCTTCATTTAGCAAAAATTCAGATTCATTAAATGTAAATTCATTAAAATCTATAATAATAATACTTTTGTAAAAGTTCCATGAACTGCCTAATTGTTAATATCATTTATTTTCAAAGGTAATTTTTCTTTTCAATACAAGTGTGGCTCTCTATATCATAACTTATTCAGTTATTGAACGTAACGAAAAAACATTAATTTTTAAACTAAGTAGTTAAGTACTACTTCCAATTCGTTCGCCCATTTTCATTTTAAAAATGAATTAAAATTGGTAATTATGAACTTTTGTTTAGTAAATTAGGGTGTCCCAGAAAAAACAGAACCCACAAATTTTGTAATAAAACTGTTAATTTTAACTAGGGGGTTTAGGTTTAAGGTTTAGGGTTAGGGATCTGTTTTTTCTGGGTCACCCTGTACAGGGTCGACCCAGAAAAAAAAAACAGAACCCAAATTATTTATTTATTTTCCCATTAAACTAACCCTAAACCCCGTTAGATAAATTAACAGTTTTATTACAAAATTTGTGAGTTCAGTTTTTTGTTTTTTTTGGACACCCTGATTTACTAAACAAAAGTTCATAATTACCTCAAAATTAATCAATCGTTAATTTAAGGTCAATTTTTTGTTTAAGTTGAAAAGTAGTAACACGATGTAGGTATACCCAATTTGTCGAAAAATCCCTGTTTTTCATTACAATTTCGACCCCGGCCAGTTTTATTTTTTTTTATTTTTTGAAATTTCAATTTTATGTTAATCCCCACAATTTATTTTTGTCTGTAAAATGAGTTTCAGTGTTTCGCTACTCCTAAAAATAAGTTTATGAAAGCTTTTTGGCCTAAGGACCTAAAGGTCATATGGTCCACCACTTTTAAGTTATTAATGATTTATGGGGTTTTTTTTTTTTTCATATTAAGATCAATAGGTGAAAAAATCCCAATGTGGCTCTGCATTAATGACAACATTTTTTCTATTATTATTTTACATGTATTGAGCATCATTTGTACCAAAAAATATAGTTTGGTTTTTGCTCAGAACCGAAGCTACAGCATCAGTTAAAATTTTGCACTTTTATCTTTTAAGTGTTTCAGTTCAGTCTTTGAATAAGGTCAATATTGTAAGAAGAGTAACACGAATCGACTGTCTCATACGAAGTCCAGAATGCAAATGGCGGCTCCCACCAGTCATTAAGTAGAGACTTGCCGACAGCCTGCCACTAATATTTGCATAACACTATGAATAGTCACTCTAAATTAACTATCAATAAAGGGAGGTTACTCTAACCTACCCACACACGTGTTACATATCCCTTAACATCAGGTATATAAATGCGAGAGAGAGAGAGAGAGATAGAGTAGGGACGATGAGGAGGGGGATGATAGATTTGTTCTTATTTGTTCTCTGTTTACTTACTTCATAGGTCGTCATCTTTTCTGGACTGTTTTCTCCAGGTTGATTTCTTCTTTCCGAGCTGGGCATTTTTGTTTTAATTAATCATCAACAAAGACATGTCATTTTTCTATTTTCTTTATTAATCGACATCTTGAGAGAATGTCTTCTCTTGGTGAGTGACTGGCCGCAACTAACTAAAACTAAAAATTATTTCTGTCACATGCCCTCACTCAGCCAATCAGAAGTCAGTGTGTAGGTGTGGCACGAGGTTACATGCTGTCAATCATGGTAATTTTCCATTTCTTTGCAATATGAATTTTTTAACAAACTCAATTCAAATTTTATCTACACTGCTTACACAATTCATAAGCTACTCATGAATTATGTAACATATGGAGCAAATAACTGTCAGAGTGAATCAGAAATGATCAGAATTGAAATAATATGGAAACAATACATTTCCCTTGTATCAATCATATTGCCTGCAGAATTCTGACAATATACAAAGCTCAATACAGGCACCACATTTCATTATGGAATTGAAAATTGGAAATGATAACAATATACAAATAAAACATTTGTTTATCAACTAAAAGTATTTACAGAGTTTTAAAAGTTTAAAAGACAGTATTGATCACATCTTATATTTATACAAACACAATGAGAATTTTAGCAATGCATAATTCCATGTCAAATCATTCAGAAAAAAGAAAAATTGTTACTCATGTCAGCCATTGAACAAGGTTTTTATGAAGCAAAATAACTGTCAGAATGAAATAGAAATAACTTGTAGTTCTTTCACCCTTAACGCCACCGTTTCAATGAACCAGATTAATACCATGATTAATATTCAAAAAATACTTTCCTCACTCTCCCTTACCCATCTGTTACCTCTTCAGCAGCAGCTCCCTAAATTCTCAGGTCATAATTTTTAAACTGTTACTCACCCCATTGCCTAATAATAGTCTGACTAAACTTTTTCTAAGAATTTTGCTACATGTAAATTTCAAAAAGTTTTCATTAATTTTCAAAAAAGAGCTATTTTTCCATGTGTTTTCTTTGTTCCATTGGTTGATACTTAAGAACTGTCAGGTAGACAGAAATGTCAATAACCCCTCAAATTTTTTTTTTTTTAAATTATTTCAATTGCATTTTGACAGTTATTTTGCTCCATTTAGACCTTATTCAATAGTTGAATAGAAAAATTTAAAACATAAAAGTACAAAATTTTAACTGATGTTGAAGATTCGGTTCTGAGCAAAAACCAAACTATGTTTTTGGTGCAAATAATGTTTGATATGTATAAAATAATAATAGAAAAATCTTTTGTTATTTATACAGTGGCACATTGGGATTTTCTCACCAATATGAAAAAATCAGAAATCATCAATAAATAATTGGTTAATTTTAAGACATTTTTTTATTGCATTTTTGGATTCCTTGGGCTTTTATAAACCTATTTTTAGGAGTAGGGAAGATCTAAAACTCATTTTACAGCCAAAATTAGATTACAAAAATTTGCCATTTTCTTCACACACCCCAAATTTGGAGAGCTAAAAATCAACATAACTTGGCCAATATTTGGAATTGGAAGCTGAGATTTTGTGGATTGTCTTACTTTAACATATTCTACACCTGGACAAAATTTCAGGAAAATTCAAGAGTATGGGTGACATGACCAGGATGATTTGACATGGAATTATCTGTGTATGCAGAGATCACAAAGGTAAGAAATAAAATTTAAGTTTTAATTTTTCAAAGTTTCAAACTATTACGAAAAGATTAGGGAATAGTCTGATTTTAATGAAATTTTCACCAAATTTTTCATTGACGACATAATTTTATAATGAATAGCTTATTTTATTTAAAACAAATTTGAAAAAAAGGTTTTTATTAATTCAGAATGTAAGCAGGTTGGTCATTTGAAGAAAAAACTGAAAAGGTCTGAAAAGATGAAATCCTGAAGAACATATAAAAATAAAAATACAATACCCCAAAAAAGTGATTTGAAAATTTAAAAGTTATTTTCTTAAAACTCAAAAAATAATTTATATAGCTTGTCCTTTTTTTTCATAATTTTAAAAACAATATTTTTCTTTGAATTGATTGATGCAAAAACAAAAAAAAAGGATTTTTTTTCTGATTCAATTGGCCTATTTTAATTCACTTATAAATTTAATAATGAATTTTAAACGTCCTGTTGAAGTCAAAAAGAAGAAAAATAAAAATTCAGTACATGAAAATAGTGATTTTGAAAATTTAAGTTATTTTCTTAAAACTCAAAAAATAATTCATGTAACATGTTTTTGCATTTTGTTTTTTTTCATAGTTTCAAAAACAATATTTTTTCTTAATGCAAAAAAAAAGTATTTTCTCCGATTCCATTGACCTGGAAAGTGCCATATCGAACAAAATATTTTCATCATCAATTAAGATCTATTTAATAATTGTAAGATTAAAAATGTGCAACATATTTTCTGAGATTTATATATATGTAAGAAAATTATTACTAATGATCGTATTTTCATGTATGGATTGTCAAACGTAATAAAAAGTTATCTCACCTGACAATAAAATTTAATTTTAGTCTTCCATTGATACCTATTTTCTCCCCAAAATTCAAGACTACTTTTTGAACGATGTTTACACATTCACTTCCCTTACACCAGAAAATTGTCTGACTGTATATATATATATATATATATATAAATTCTATACAGATCTTTGCCTAAAATTTTTTTATTGATATATCAATTTGTGCACATAAGCTCTAATCCTTCCTATGCCGACAGCAATTTCTACCTTAACATAGCTTCCACCAAGTATTATAACCTTCTTCTCAGCTCAAAAATACAACCTTAGAGACAATTTTTAATAAATTCATTTTATTATTATCACATGAATGTGTTGATGTTTAAAGTAAAAAGAAGTGATGCAGACAATTGACATCTACTATCTAAAAGAACAACAGGATATCTCGTAGACAGGCAATCTACATTTCATAAAGTATACTTTAAGCATATGAGTTGATACCAAAGTCAACAGACTCAAGATTGCTGATTGGTCGAGGGAGAGAAATGTCACTTCTAACAGTTATCGTGCACCAAGAAATTGAGTGGTAAAGTCAGTCAGTCAAATTCACTGAAAGTGATCACACACAAATCAGCTGTACTGAATTGAACTGGCTTTAAAGAAAATCCTTTCCCAACATGGCTGTCTTCTGAGTCAATTAAATAAGAATCATAAAGGTTTATTGTTTTTGTTAGATCTTAGATCTACTTGACAAGAAAATGGTTTCTCTCTTTTTTTGTTTCATTTTCTTATTAGAATTTTTAGAAGTCAAGGGGCCCCTGTCCTGGGGCTAACACTTGATCCCTTTATAAATAGTATTTATATCCTAATGATCTTTTTAGGATGGAGCATGTTCCTTTGATAGCTGCTATTTGTATTTCCTAGCAACTTGGCTTCCCTGGTATTGTCTCTAGGTATTTTTTCAAATGTTGTTTCATCAGCCCAGTTGCCCCTATCACAACGGGTATGATGTCTATTTCTTTCAATGGTGGATTTTTAAATCAGAACTTTGAGAAAATACTGATTTGCAAACTTCACAAGAAAATGGCTTCTCTCCAGTATGTATTTGCAAGTGGAAATTTTATATCGGAACTACAATAAAATTATGATCCACAGACTTTAACAGAAAATGGCTTCTTACTCTTTTATTTTCATTTCTTTTAGCAATTTTTAGAAGCAAAAGTTAACAGACTCATGATTACTGTTTGATTGAGGGAGAGATATGTCATATCCAAACATTATTGTGCACCAAGAAATTGAATTGTAAAGTCAGTCAGTGGAATTCATTCAAAGTGATCACACACAGGTCAGCTGCAATGAAATGAAGAGGCTCTTGAGATTAACCTTAATTTTGAGTTTTTTTTCTTAGCATCTTTTGTTTGTTTGTTTTACTCTGGTCCGTTGGTTGGGGATGTAGAATACACCAACTGCACCTCTGAAGAGGGATAAAACACCTAACCCCAACTGCCAATGGGTTGCGACCTGTGATGCCTGAGCAATCTGTGAGCCGGGTACTAAATGGTCCCATGATATGCAACACTCCACTTTGGCTGTTACTTGCTCCAAAAGTGTGAAAACCAATTGATTATCAGTTCATGTCAAGCCATAGAAACTATATGATCATTTTAGCTGTAATCTTCAAATTGTTCTTGTAGAAACCATCAAAAACTTGAATGATTAGAAATACATATCTGTGATACTATGATTGAGGACGAACATGATCAGAATATATAAATAAATAAATGAATAAAAAGAGAATAGGTTAAAGGCAGGCATAAGTAAATGGGTGGGTGTTTGTCCTTTTTACAAACACAAAAGATTAGGCCATAAGATTTGAGAGGGTTATACGAAATGATGATATCTTAGGCATCTAGGTACTAAAAGCAAAAAGGATTTTTATGAGAAAATCTCTTTTGAAAAAATTAATAGTCGACGTATTGAAGACACCATGTCTGGAAAAAGATTCAATTACTTTAATTTTAAGGGTTAATGACGTCTAGAAGTCGGCGATTGAATTTAAGTACTGGCCATCTGTGAGCAGGGGATGGTGGAGGAGAATTTTTACATAAATACAGCTAAACTCCAGCACTGAGGCAGTTAGAGCCGGGCCATTGAGGTGTGAAAGTCGTCTGTAGAGATAGCCAGTAGCCAGCCAGTTGGATAGACAGCGAAGTATCATAGACCCCCTTCTTCCATCTGCGTCTTGTTTACAAACACTTGTAGTTGTTGTTTGTTTTTAATCCTTGTGAACCTGACTCTGACTTGTGCCCTTCAAATCAGCCAGCACAGAATATCACAACGTTTGGGGGTCTAGACATCGTGCATCGAAGGTGCAGAGTGCAGAACAGGTCGTCTCACATATCTAAGATTCTTTAACCCTTTTAGTGACCATTACAAAAGTGAACAGTCCAAACCAAAATAAAAGACTACAGAATTGGAACCTTAATAAGAATGACCCATGAAAAGTGGTCAAGTAATAACAGGTGGAGTATCACGGTGTGTACATAAATGTTTTTTCAAATTAGAGCTCTGTGAAAATGCAGTTCCACAGACTTCACAAGAAAATGGTTTCTCTCCTGTGTGTATTCGCATGTGTCTTTTTAGATTTGAAGGGTCAGAAAATGATGATCCACAGACTTCACAAGAAAATGGTTTCTCCCCAGTGTGTGTTTGCATGTGGCTTCTCAAATAGGAACTCTTTGAAAATAGGGATCCACACATTTCACAAGCAAATGGCTTCTCTCCAGTGTGTGTTTGCATGTGATATTTTAAGTGCGCACGCCTAGAAAATGCAGATCCACAGACTTCACAAGAAAATGGTTTCTCTCCAGTATGTGTGCACATGTGTCTTCTTAAACAAGAAGGGTCTGAAAATGCTGATCCACAGACTTCGCAAGAAAATGGTTTCTCTCCTGTGTGTATTCGCTTGTGTTTTTGCAAAGCTGAACGACACGAAAAAGAAGATCCACAGACATCACATGAAAATGGCTTCTCTCCAGTATGTGTTTGCATGTGTCTTTTTAAATTAGAAGGGTATGAAAATGATAATCCACAGACTTCACAGGAAAATGCTTTCTCTTCAGTGTGTGTTTGCATGTGTTTTTTCAAACGAGAATGAAGTAAAAATGTTGATCTACAGATTTCACAGGAAAATTTTTTTTCTCCAGTGTGTGTTTGCATGTGAATTTTATAGTTGTAACCCTGTGAAAAGCTTGATCCACATACTTCACAAGAATATGGTTTCTCTCCAGTGTGTGTGCGCAAGTGTCTTGTTAAACTATTAGAGTCTGAAAATGTTGATCCACAGACTTCACAAGAAAATGGCTTCTCTCCAGTGTGTGTTCGCACATGTTTTTTTAAACTGGAACTCACAGAAAATGCAGATCCACAGATTTCACAAGAAAATGGTTTCTCTCCAGTATGTGTTCTCATGTGGCTTTTCAAATGAGAATTCTGTGAAAATGCCAATCCACAGACTTCACAAGAAAATGGCTTCTCTCCAGTGTGTGTTTGCATGTGTCTTTTTAGATTAGATGGGTATGAAAATGATATTCCGCAGATTTCACAAGAAATGCTTTCTCTTCAGTGTGTGTTTGCATGTGTCTTTTCAAATGAGAATGAAGTAAAATGTTGATCTACAGATTTCACAGGAAAATTTTTTTTCTTCAGTGTGTGTTTGCATGTGAATTTTATAGTTGTAACCCTGTGAAAATTTTGATCCACAAACTTCACAAGAATATGGTTTCTCTCCCGTGTGTGTGCGCATATGTCTTGTTAAACTATAAGAGTCTGAAAATGTTGATTCACAGACTTCACAAGAAAATGGTTTCTCTCCAGTGTGTGTTCGCACATGTTTTTTTAAACTGGAACTCAGAGAAAATACTGATCCACAGATTTCACAAGAAAAGGGTTTCTCTCCAGTATGTTTTCTCATGTGGTTTTTCAAATAAGAATTCTGTGAAAATGCTGATCCACAGACTTCACAAGAAAATTTTTTCTCTTTAGTGTGTGTGCGCATGTGTGCTTTCAAAGCAGAAGTCACTGGAAATGTGGATCTGCAAACTTTGCAAGAAAATACTTCTGCTTCAGAATGTGTTTCCATATCTGTTTTCAGTTCTGATCCTTATGAATATGTTCATCCGCACAGTGGTGAAATGTTTAGTTTTACTAAAGCCTATTTTCCCACTTGTTCTTTGAAATGTAAATTTAAGTAAAATATCCTGAATTCCACAATCTCTTAATATGCAGATCTGAACATTAGCAAGAATATTTTTTTCTTTAGTATATGTTTGAATGTGAAAATGCTGGTCTGCAAATTGTGGACATTTATTTATTTTCTGCTGATCTGTACAATAGAGAAAAGTTATTTTTCACTGGAGTCCCTTTTTGAACTTGTTCTTTGAAATATTGATCAAGAGAAAACACATATTTAATGAATTGCAAAAAAAAAACAATTGTCCTGTGAGTTCTCAATATGTTGATCCACACACATCAGAAGAATATTTGTTATTTTGTGTCTTTTTACATTTCAAAAATATTCTGCTCCAATGAAGTTGATGTCTGTGAATGAATAAGAATTAAAGTATTATTAGAAAAACAACCAACCAAAAAACAAGAGATTAACAACAGTTAAAAAATGAAATATATATAATGGAATCTAATATAAATACAGTATGTATCTAATTTTGACAAAGATTTATCAGAATTAAAAATACATTCTATTAATGATAAAATTATAAGAAAATTCTTTTCACTAAAATTTAGCAAACAAAACAATTGTACGGGTGGCAAACATTTTATCATCTTAAACTGAATGAAACATAGGAAAAAAAACTTCTTTTGTGCAGAATAAAAATGAATGTATGAACAATTATTTTTGTTTGAAATGGATAAGTAAATCGCATTGAAAGTATTATTATCATTATTAATAAGGATGATGATATATAACAAGAAAATGTGTGGTCGCAAAAGAAAACAGACAAGAGAATTAAATTTCATTAATTTAAAATAAACAAAAAATGGAAAATGCAGAGAAGTGAAAGTAAGTAAAAGGTTGAACATCTGTTTCTTGACCGGGTGACTTGGTTGTGTGTGGGTGTGTGATGTTTTGTGGTTGGTAGGTTAAGCAGTTTTTGAGAAGTGGGATTAGGTGAGGGGCTGAAAATCTTTTTGTTGGCTGGGGACATCATTGTGTCACATGAGGATGTGATGTGGGTCAGTCCTTTGATCTTGTCCAAAAGAGTGACACTGTTTACTAGTGCTGGAGTCAACTACCTTCACAACTTTTAGTCAGCTGCTTTTATAACTATGGATAGGCTCAAGATTTGCTTTGAAAGGCTTTGGGGGGGGAGGGAATGTTTGTGATTTGTTGAAAAAATTTTTTAAAAGTAACTTTTTTAATTGTTTGTAAATATCATTTTTCACCCAGAAGCTTGTGTGGAGCTTATGCACAGAAACTTGTTTTGTTTGAAACTACTGTCGGGTCAACATCCAATATGATGTTACTGTGACAGCAACACCCAGGCCAGGAATGAGTAATGACAGAGTCAACTGGTGAAGACACTTTTATTAGGGAATTGTCACTTGTCCTCCTGTTTCACAACTGGTCTTCAGCGTGAAACTACAATAGAATACAAAAGGACTATGTAGTTTCTCTAATACACAACTAATAAATCAAAAAAGGAGGAAAAGTTTGCATGTTGACACTAACCTTCTTGTCCCCCCGGTTCCTGCCTGCTAAAAGAATTGAAAACTAGCGCCACACGCACATATGACTTTTACCGGTGTCGAATGGTGCCCACACAATAGGATGGCCGAATAAAATAAGGGAGATAATTATCTTGCATTTACAGTTACATTTCTTAATATCTTAGATTCTGTTCCGAAGTGTTTTTAATTTGTTTTGTTGATGAGTGGATGTATAAGGTTAGTGAATTTGTGAATCAAGAGAGATAACTATTTCTGTTATATAACAATAATAATGATGACAATCCCATGAAATCATTTAGGTATTAAAAGTAAATAAACTCATATATTTCACAACAAATTATTAAAAGCAGAACAAATAATTTAAAGTAAAACAATTTTATTGAAATGAATTTAATAGTTTATTAAAGTGTTTGTAGGATGCCATTATTATTATATTCTGGGTATGAAAACAAGTCAATGAAATAAAAAGGGGGTCAGTTTTTAATTAAGTCAATAAAAGGAGAGAGATTAATTATTAATAATAATTGCAATGACTTATCTTTTACTAAAAAAAGACCAATTTTATTAAAATCAGTGAAATTGTTTATTCAAGTATTTGGTGGATTTCATTAAGAGAAAATTCAATTTATTATTTCTGCTGTAGTTTAATGTGTCTGTTCAGAAAATATATTTCAAGAAACAATAAAAAGTGAAATTGAGTGAAGTGGGTTTACAATCAAAATAAGGTGCCAAACTGGACCATAACTTAGTGCCTTTCTTTATGACATTTGTTTATTTTACATAGTCAGCTGTATATTTATTATAGCTACTGCAAAATGACCCTAAAATTTTTTTTTAAAACTTTGAGCCCCCCGCTACAGAAAATAATTTATCAAAAATCAGGGAATTATCGGATTTTGATAAAATTTTCAGTGTTTATTTATCAATGAATGATCTTTATAATGCATTATTTATTTTTATTTCAAAACTTTCTCATTTTTTTCATGTCACTTAATTTTGACCCCCCTTATGTTGGGGAGTAACATTTTTTGCGAGTTTTCTTTACTAATTACAGTATAAATAAGGAGAGTATGAATAGAAACAAAAAAAAATTTTTTACGTTGGCTTTACTATGAGAAAATAAGTACCGAAAAATAAAATGTAAAAACATAATAAATAATTTATTTTTTGGGAGATTTTTTTTACTCATTTTGATAATTATTTAATTGGCTATTATCTTATAAAAGAAAAAATTATACATCGATATTTTTTCTGCTTAAAAAGGGGAGGGGGTACATTTTCAATCGAGTTTTTCTTCAAAACTTATTACTTTATGTATCTAAAATAAGGTTTGCATTAAATAGATATTTATTACTAGAATCTAAAAATATAACATTTTAAACTTAAAATTCAAATATTTTTATTTTAAATGAATTTTATATATTAATTTTTCATAGCAAAAATACTAAATTAAAGTTTTGAAATAAAATAACTGATGCATTATAAAATTCATTAATTGATAAATCAATACTGAAAATTTCATTAAAATCAGATAATTACCTGATTTTTGATAATTTTTTTTGCAATCGCGAATGTTATATTAAAATTGTAAACAAGTGCTTAAAACCCTCGAAAAAGAGACAGAATAGCGGATCGCATCGAAATTTACCAAAACAAATGGTTTTAAATCTTTTAAAAATAAACTGCATATGTAGTGATATTTTTCTTTTTTTAATGATGGTCATTATGTTACTACTTATCGATTTAGACAAAGTTTGACCTTAAATAATAGATTTAATTAATGTTAATTCGCTTTTAAAACCGTAGAAGCTGATTTTTTTGCCAGTCCCTAATTTATTAAATAAATATACTGCTGAATTGGACTCTGAATTAAAATTTCAGTATTTTGTATAAATATTTCTGAAGTGAACAAAATTCTCAATAAAAAAAATGTTTAAATTAGATTTTTTTTTAAGAAGAAAGTATTAATCAACTGAATATTTATTATGAAAATCACAAACACATTCTTTTTAAAATATATTTTTCTTTTTAATTAAGAATTGTAAAAAAATTAATTTATATTTACAGAAGAAAAGGGTTATTTCAGTGATTAATTTGAAAGACTGAAACACAATATTGGATACCATTCATAAAAATAACTAAGAAAAAGAAAATATTGTTTTCAGCATTATAAAGAAATAATCATAAAATCAAAATTTTAATTTCATTACCTTTTAACGAAAAAATATCAGTATTTATTTGTTAAAATTATTTTATTTAATTTTTGAAAAGTTGATTCATATTCGTTTTTAAAGAAATTAACATAAAATTTATTTATTAGGAAAATAGATATTTGTTATAAAAAAAAAATCTCGTAAAAAATTTAAAAATAAAAAATTTTTTTTTTTTAACAATTTAAAAGAATATAATTACAACCAATTACGAAAAAAAATTTTAATTTAATATTATGAAACTATTTATTATTGAAAAAAAAAATCTTAATATACAATTTCAGGATTCAATTTTTAAAAAAAACCCCAAAATAAAAAAAAATATACGTTTTAGGGTTAACAAAGTCAACAATGGAATTTTTTTAAATATTATAATAAGACCTTATTTCGTAAAATTTCATTAATTTTTCCCTCTTAAAAAAAAATTAAAAAAATTCTTTGACAATTTATTAGAATATAGTACATTTACAAAAGCAAAAAAATTTTCAAATAAATATTATGACATTTTTTTGCATTTCCTCAAAACTACACCTCGTACATTCATTACAATTTCATTGATATAGTTATTCAGACTCTTATTTTTATCTCATAAAATAAAATACGGGGGGGGAGATAGACCTCGTAAAAAAATATTTCCCCTAAGAAAAAATTTTTTTCGTGAAAATCAGATTTAATTGAGTTTTCATAGAATTTTAAAAATCCTCTATTCGTAACTTGTTTAGCTACGTTAATTTTAGTTGATTTAACAGTGCAAAAATGAAAACATTGTTTTTCAATCATATTTCATTATTTCCGTATGCTGAAAACAATTTTTTTAAAATTATCAGGAGTTTATTTTATGTTTTTTCTTTAGAATGGAAAAAAAAATTTCAAGAAAATATTAAATTTTCTGTAAGTTTCATTGTGTTAAATATAGGGGGGGGGGGGAATTTCACAGGGTCAAATTGGTGTACCTACTAAACAATAAAATGTTTTTAAAAAGATTTGACGGGAAATCAGTAGCTTAATATTTTGAGGATATGTGTTTATATCACCCTAACCCATTAACATGGATAGTAATGAAATAAATATCAATTTGATGTTGACATGAATTAGATTCTTTAAAAATTTGAACCACTTTTCAAACAATTCTAGATATTTTATATCAATAGAGGATGGGGTATTGTCAGAAATTTAAAAAAATATTTCCCTTCTTCGTCAGTTCTTCAAAGTTTCCTGCAATTTACGTATTATAAAAAAATTATTTAAAAAATAAAGAAAGATAATAACAGAACGTTATACTTACGACTTTATCTTTTCTTACGTCTGATTTCTTCTTCTTTCATAAACAACGTTAGAGAAAAGGGGGAAAATGTAATATTTTTAAATAATATCAGTGAAATTACTTACTTTGCAATAAAACTGTCGTCCATTTGCAATCAATACAAAAAGGATTTCGGCAGGTAATTACGCAAGGGAGATAATTCCAATGTTTTTCTTATTTAGCAAAAATTCAGATTCATTTAGGACTGGCAAACTTAGCCTAAAATGAGTTTTTGACAAATGACTACAGAAAATAATATACCAAAAATCTGGGATTTATCGGATTTTAATGAAATTTTCAGTGTTTATGTATCAATGAATGGTCTTTATAATGAATTATTTATTTTATTTCAAAACTTTTTTTTTTAGGTCACTTAATTTTGACCCCCTTATGCTCGGGGCGTAAATTGTTTCGAGTTGGTCATCATGTAACTAACTATTACAGTATAAATAATGAGATAAAAGACCAAAGTTATGAATAGAAACAAAAAATTTTTATGGTTGCGCTTCTATGAGAAAATAAGTACCAAAAATCGAAAAAAAAATGTAAAAAAATAAAATAATTAATTTTTTGGAGATTTTTTTTTACTCATTTCAATAATTATTAATGACTATTATTTTATAAAAGAAAAAATTATACATCGATGTTTTTTCTGCTTAAAGAGGGAGGGTACATTTTCAATCGAGTTTTTCTTCAAAACTTATTATTTTGGCGCCTAAAATAAGTTTTGCATTAAGTAGATATTTATTTTTAGGATCTAAAAATATAACATTTTAAACTTAACATCAGGATTTTCATATTTTAATGAATTTTATATATTAATTTTTCATAAAAATACTAAATTAAAATTTTGAAATAAAAAACTGATGCATTATAAAATTCATTAATTGATAAATCAATACTGAAAATTTCATTAAAATCGGATAATTAGCTGATTTTTGGTAAATTTCCATCCCAAATGTTATGTTAAAATTGTAAACAAGCACCTAAAACCATTGAAAAACAGCTAAAATGGCGGATCGCGTCGAAATTGACCAAAACAAAGTTTTAAATCTTTTAAAAATAAACTGCATATGTAATTATATTTTTTTTTTTAATGATGGTATTATGTTACTACTTATCGATTTAGACTAAGTTTAACCTTAAATAATATATTTAATTATTCTTAATTCGCTTTTAAAACTCGTAGTATCGATTTTTCTGCCAGTCCCTAGATTCATTCAATGTAATCCTTAAAATATATAATAATAATGTTTTGTTGAATTCTATGAAATGCCTAATTGTGTTAAATCTTTTTTTCTTTTCTTTTGCAGTCATCAAAAATAGTTTTTTTTCTATTTCCAGAGTTGATTACAAGGGTGGAACTATTCATAATTTGCTCAGTTACATTTAATTAGTGATGTGCCAAATTTGCCAAGGGAGATAACAATTTTTATTCCCTAATTTTAAAACAATTACCAAAATTCAGGTAATTGTCCAATTTTAATGAAATTTTCACACAAATTATTTTCCAACGACTTAATTTTATAATGATTAGCTTATTTTATTAAAGAAACTTGAAAAAATTTTTTTATCAATTCAGAATGTGGAGGAGGGATTGACTAAAAATATATATAAAATGTGATTTTAAAATTTTAAAGTTATTTTCTTATAACTCAAAAAAAAAAAATAATGTAGCAATTTTTTTTGTAGTTTAAAAAAACATTTTTCTTTAAATCGATGCAAAAAAAATTAAAAATTGTTTTATAATTTGCTTTAAAAATTTATTTTATCGAAGTTAAATTGAGTTTTTTACTACCTTAAAAATGTCAAGGTCAATTTTACATGTCTGAAAATTTAACAAAAGCTAGCCCTGAATTATATCTTTGAAAAAATCTAAGTTAAAAAATAAGCGATGATATGCTGCATATGTAAAGAAATCTGAGGTAGGGGTTATCGTCCTTGTCTACGAGCATCACTATCAAACCAACCAATCACAGGCCAGCATACTTTGGCGGCAAAGCCAAAGAAGCAAATTCTTCCTTTTTCTGATTCAGCAGCTCCAGGGAGTCACCTATACATATTTTCCGAGATTTTTTGAATATTAAAAAATTGTCAATTTTAACTATGGATGACAAAACGGGCCGAATACTCTCCCAGTCTAAATAAATATGTCAATCACAACAGAGAAAAGTCTTTTTTACTACACTTCCAAGAAAAATATTTTTTAAGATATTGGATAGAAAATCCAATGTTTATCTTTTACTTCAAAGTACCTGGATGCAAAAACATACGACAGAGTAAAAAATAGTGCTTTCAGTGACCATAAAAATGTGTTCAGTGGCTAAGAAGCAACTGATTTAAGGAGTAATTGCATAAACAAAACAGAAGTTATGTTGATTATATTATAAAATTGAAACCTTTCTCATACAAAATTTTATTCGGAAAGTATTTGGTCTTCACAGAATACAGAATATTCTTAATATATATTAAAGTTATTATTTTTAAAGATTTTTTTCATCAAAAATAAAGTAATTTTCATGTCCTTATTTTTCTTTGTACACGGAGTGAACTTATTTTAATAAAATTAAAATTTTATTATTCACTTCAGTAGATAATGTTCTGTGAGCTTATTCTACTTGAACAGTTGTAATCTCACTGGAAAAACTCACAATTTTCACTGATCCCAGGTGACAAAGAAGTGATACCCTGTTGGTACAGCTTAGAATATACTGACATGATCCCTGCTAAAAGATCCCTCCCCAACAAAAAGGTCAGTTCTTATTTTACAAAATTGAAATCTCTCATACAAAACATTATTGGAAAATATTTGGATCTTCAAGAATTCTTAATTTATATTAATGTTAATTTTCTTTTGCACATGAGTGAACTTATGTCTATGTTTGAATAAAATTAAATTCTATGTATTCACTGAAGTAATGTTGTGCTTACTCTAGTTGAACAGTTGTATTGTCACATGAAAACTCTCAAGTTTGTCACTTGATCCCAGGGCGACTAAAAGTGAGAGCCTGTTGCACAGTTTAGAATATGCTGACTGTATATTCTGCTGAAAGATAGCCTCCTCTTGTCCCACACAAAAAGAATGTCCTAAGTATGATACATAACTATACTAGTTGGTAAGCCTCTCAAATTAGTAGACAAGGTCACATACCTAGATAGAAGCAATTCAATATATATTGGGTTTTTTTTGTTTTTTTATGGCATATCAACCTCAGTGGGTTATTTAATGCCGATAAAGTTTTGAAATAAAATCAATTCTTAATGGATGATACATTTTTTATAAATACTTTTTCTATTTAACCCATAGATGGGACCCTAACAGGTACTACCACTCGGCCAGATGGACCAGGAGCAATGTTGATGAAGGGGCTCCACATTCCCCAAACCTCAAAACTGGAACCTCACCATCAGATAGAGTTAACGTCATTCCCAGGACATGTAGACCGCAGCCACCGCCTCTAGCACCCATATGATAAGAGGGTTGGGGCTTCCAAAGGCAATAGGGTTGGCAATCATATGGGCTAGGGCTTACATGATGTCAATATAGAATATACTAACTGTATCTATTACAAAAATGTAAGCTGCCTGTTATAAACAGGGTTAGTATGAAGTGCATGGAGGCAAGTAAAAACAAACACAGATTTTAAGTTTCATCGACTTATTAGAAAAACACAAAAAGGTTGTAAGGCTGGAAATGGTTTAAGAAGAATATCTGATATTGGTGATAGTCTGTGTGAGTGAAAGTAGCAATGTCTACAGAAAGCTTATGTTGTGTCGAGGTCAGTTGTAATGGAGTGGTGATGTAGGCAGAAGTCCCAGTATAGTCAAATGTTTTTGGTCATGTCAGTTGAAATGTTTGAATCTGTGGCAGGATCTGACAACTGATTGATAGCAGTCAATTTGGTTAAATTGATAATAAAGAGTTGATAATGTTTGCCCCTTAAGACTTGCCAGTCGGTCAGGTCAAGAGGCTGGAAGGAGATGTGAGAGATTAGGTCGGCTGTCTTAGATGTAGCATTCATGTCCAAGCCTCCTCTGCCTTATGAACTCAACCGTGTTGCCGCTGTAGTATCTCTGCAGTGGGCCTTCAAAGCTGCCCCTTAAATATGTTAATGACGATCAACTCAACATTTTATTTTTAGCGAGAATGTTAGATTGACGAAAAAATGTGAATTCTGATTTTATTATAATTCTATTTTTAAAGATTTCCTATGCTGAGCCACTTTGTGCACAAACGAGTTTTCTTCATTTGTTTGAACGACATCACTCTGCCACATCCGGTTAGCATTTTTTTATTGTGTGTGTGAGTGAATGAATTTGGTACTTTGGTGAATCAGAAGATACCTATATTTTGTGTA
Organism: Doryteuthis pealeii; assembly: GCA_023376005.1. Taxonomy (NCBI): domain Eukaryota; kingdom Metazoa; phylum Mollusca; class Cephalopoda; order Myopsida; family Loliginidae; genus Doryteuthis; species Doryteuthis pealeii. Next base: position 100,771,105 of record CM042151.1, read on the forward strand.
TATAACATGCCACACCCACAAAAATTTTTATAACCAATTTAATAAGAAAATCCAATGAGAAAATAATAGTCATACTTAGATTTTAATAAATCCATTTTATTATTATTAACCTTATTTCATTATTTTCCAAAATTAATATTACTTTTAATGGGTTATTTTTTTCTTTTAAGTGGAGTCTTTTCTATTTTATTTGTTTCATTGATTTTGATTAGATCTTAAATTTCATTTTTCCTTAGCTTTTTTGATTTGTTTTAATCTGCTTGTCAGTAGGGGTGGGGAGGTCGAATTTTTGGATAAGGTTTCTTTGGCCATGGAGATGCAATATACACAAACTGCACCTCTGCAAAGAGGTGAGAAACCTTTCTTTGAAATGTAGTTAAGAAAAGTCTTCATATACTGAATTCCAAAATCTGTAAATGCAACTATACATAAAGTAACAATTTAATTTGATTTGAAAACATCCAAAAATCTTATCCTTCCACCGATAAAGAGCATAAAGCCTGGGTTTGTATTGTACACTCAACGTCATCCAATTACCTATTATAAAGTATCATGACAGGTTAATTTCGGGCAGGATTGTTCGGTGTGTATCGTGGCCGAGCAGTATGGTCTCTGACTATGCTGCTGAGGTCCCGTTTTGATTTCTGTCGGAAGGAAATCGTGAGATACATCGCTGATGAGACTTAATAAAGTCAAAACAGTCTGTACGATGTTCTACACACTGAGCGATCCTGCGGAATTCACGGTCAAGATTATTTTCTATAATTTATCGTATTTTATGCATTGTAATTGCCTTCAAGCAAAAATATAATAATAAGTAACATATTTTTTTTCTTAGCATGTGTTTGAATGGACTTTTTATATTGCAAGACTATGTGAAAAATGCTGGTCTGCAAATTAGGACATTGATATTTTTTGCTCATCTGTAAAATGCAGAAGTGAGTTACCAGAGTCTCTTCTTGAAAATTGATTTAAGAAAACACTCATGTAATGAATTGCAAGAAATAATTATCCTAAGTCTCAATACATAGATCTACACACTCAGCAAATTTATTGTTCTTTGATGATGTTTCAATGTGTCTTTCACATTTCAAAACTATTCTTTTTTAGAAAACCAGTAGACATTGACTTACTTTATATGATGGGCAGCGTAGAGGCCATCTACCAAAAGGATCTGGCAGTGGCTTGACTTTCGATGGCTGGAGGCAGAATTGCATTGATCATTTTTTGTATTCCAACCATTTTCTTGAATCCATTTGTGAGTAGCCCGGTCTTGTCCAACTATAATGATTTGCTTCTCATCAAATGGTAGTTTCCATGCTTGACCATGCAGTGAAGCCTCCCTTGTCAATGATTTCTGTTAAATCATCTATTAACTTTCCTGCTCTCTTATGTTGTCCCATCCTCTCTTTCAGTATGTATATCCTGTCCATACACCTGCATAGTATACTTAAACAGATAGTGTTTTTCATATGTTTTTTCAAATTGACCTCCGAGAAAAAGCCAATCCACGACTTCACAAGAAAATGTTTCTCTCCAGTTTGGCTCTCATGTGTTCTCAAAGAGGATTTCTCTGAAAAAAAAGATCACAGACTACAAGAAATGCTTGCTCTCCAGTTGCTATGTATTCTTCTCAAATGGAACTACGAAAATGAAGATCCACAGACTCACAAAGGGAAAATGTCTCTCCAGTTGTTGCATGTACATCTTCCAAACTGAAGAGTCGCAAATGCTGATCCAAGACTTCAAACAAAAAATGGCTTCTCTTCATTATGTTCCGCATGTATACTCAATATAGGATTCTGTGAAAAAGATGATTACACACTTCACAAAAATGTTTTTCTCCAGTGTGTTTGCGCATGGATTTCTCAAAGGCAAGTCATTGGAGAATGAATCCGCAACTTCACAAGAAAATGGCTTCTCTTCCATGTGTGGTCCGCATGTGACTCGCAAACAGATTTCTGTTGGAAAAACTGATCCACAATTTCACAAGGAAAATTGGCTTCTCTCCAGTGATGTGTTTGCAGGTGTCCTTCTCAAAATGGAAGACATTGAGAATTATAATCCACTAGAACATCACAAAAAATGCTTACTCACCAGTGTATCCATTAACTTCTAAACTGAAAGGTCTGAAAATCTTATCCACAAACTTCACAAGAAAATGCTTCTCTTCCATTGGAATCCGCATTGATTTCTCAAAGCATATTTCTGTGAAAAGCTGATCCACAAACTTCACATGAAAATGTCTTCTCCCCAGTGTGTGTTTGCACATGTCTTCTTCAACAATTGGACTTCTGTAAATGCTGATCACAGATTTCACAAGAAAAAATGCTTCTCACAGTGTTGAGCGCATGTGACTCTAAACTGGAAAGACTGAAAAGCTATGCCACAGAACTTTACAAGGAAAATGGTTTTTTCCCCAGTTGTCTACCATTGATCCGCTCAAAGCATATTTTCTGCGCAAACTATCCACGACTCACAAGAAAATGCTTCTCCCCAGCTGTGTTTGCATGGGTCTTTTTCAAATTGCTTTCTTGAAAAATATTACAGACTTCACAAGAAAATGCTTTTCCCAGTGTTGTGCACATGCTTCTCAAATGAGATTCTGTGAAAAAAGCTATTCACACACTTTCTTGAGAAAATGGTTTGCTCTCCAGTGTGTGATTACATATCTTTCAAAAACAGAACTAACTGGAAATTGAGATGCACAAATTTACAAGAAAATACTTCTCTTTAGGAATGTGTTTCCAATCTGTTTTCGAATTCTGATCTCGTGAATAAACTATCTGCACAGTGTGAAAACTTGTTTTACTCACAGCCATTTTCCCATTTTGATCTTTGAAATGTTGAATTTAAAAAAATGTTTCAAATTCCAAAATCTTTAATATGCAAATCTACCATTACTGAATATTTTACCTTTAGCATATGCTTTAATGTTGTCTTTTATAATTTCAAATTATGTGCAAAAAAAAGCCGTCTGTAAATAGACATTTATTTATTTTTGCTGATTCTGTACAATGGAGAAAAGTTGGGTTTCACCGAGTCTCTTTTTGAACTTTTCTTGAAATATTGATTGTAAAAAACACACATGGTAATGAATTGCAAAGCAAAAAACAATTGTTCTGAGATTCTCAATATTTATTGATCTACACACATCAGAAGAATCTATTTGTTCTTTGTAATGTTGAATGTGTATTTTACATTTTAAAACTATTTCTTCTCCAAAGCAGTAATATCTGGTAAATGAATAAGAATTAAATATTATTCTTAAAAAACAATTTAAAAAAAAGAGATTTCAAATTTTTTAAAACAATATATACAATCAATTTATAATTAAAATAACGCATAACAGAACATCCACGTAAAGAAAATTGTTATTCAACAGTTCAACAATTATAGAAAAAAATACAGTATTCATTTCTAATTGAAAAATTTATAGAAGTAATAAGACCACTCTTATGAACAGGCAGCCTAATACATTTTAATACTTTATATTACTAACAGTTTATAATTCAATTAACTGCAATGTATCATATATAATTCATGTTAAATCAAAATAAAATCATTATATGACGTTTTAATTAATAATGAGATAATCTAAATACAAAATCTTTTTTAATTATCACATAAAAAAAGCACTTTTAATTCTTAATTCAAATATAATTATAATATAATTAATATAATACAGTATTTTCAAAATATTGACAAAGATTCATTAGAATTAAAAAAGACATTACATTAATGATAGAAATATTAGAAAATTCTTTGCCCTCTAATATTTAGCAAATAAACATTATATACATACACAGAATCTTCTTTTACAAAAAGGAAGACATGACAACAGACAGACAGACAAACAGTCAGAGAGAGAGAGAGAGAGAGAAGAGAGAGAGAGAGAGAGACAGAGAGAGAAGAGAAGAATGGGGTTATTTAAATATATTATTGAACTTATTATAAAATCTAATATAAAAATTAGTATGTTTCTAATTTTGACTAAGATTATCAGAATTAAAAAAGACATTCCATTAATGATAAAAGATTAAGAAAATTCTTCCACTCTAAAATTTAGCAAACAAAACAAGTACTTATAGAAAACATTATCTCTTAAACTGAATGAAACATAGGAAAAAAGAACTTTTCATGAAGAAACAAAAATTATTTAAACAATATGAGAAAATGCTTTCCCCTCTAACATTTAGCAATGAAAGTGTACTTGTGGAAAATATTTTATTAGCTAAACCACAATACTTAGCCACTTTATTCCTGGACAGAAATTACTTATGTATGAAAACACTGTCCATATGCATACACACTGTTAACAAGAATATATATTTCTTTAACTTTCAAACTGTCTTTCTCCAACACAGTTGATACTCTGAATGAAAAAAAATAAAGAGTTTTTTTCTTTGTATATTTTGAATGTGGGTATCTGTTAAATTCATTATAGAATTGTTATTCTACTGTTCAACAAAGAATAGATATAGTAATGAACTAATATACAATAGTTGTGTAATTTGTCACAGATTATCAGAAATAAAGAAGAAACTCAATAAATAAAAATATTTGAGAAAATGCTTTCACTTTAACATTTACCAAAAAAAATGTATGGGGAAAACATTTTATCATCATAAACTGAATGAAACAGGAAAAATAACTTAATATTAAAAAAAAAAAACAATAAAACAAAAAAAATAAGAAATTCAATGTAAAAATAAAAATTAAAGCAGAACAAATGATTATTTTAAATTTTAAATGGATAAGTAAATTGCATTGAAGTATGATTAATAATAAAAAAAATATAATTAATAAGTCATGCAATTTCTCAATGATCTCTACATTCATTGGAAGGTCCTCTGTGCAGCATGATGTGTTCATGCATAGGTCAATGTAAGTCTGCGGGCAGCTCACATTAGCAGGATAATGTTGCTTAAGAGTCATTCTCTTCTCTAGCAGTGTGTCTTGTTCATCTCCACGGAGTTTGAATAGGGCAATGCCCGACAGCTGCTTCCAGTAATACGTTATTTGTGTTGCTTCCACACATGTTCAATATTCCATGCAGCATTCGTTGTGCAGCTCCCATCTAGCTTATTCTCAGACTCTTTTACGGCCAAGTGTGGTGGAACCTCAGCAGCACTGGACACAACCAGATTGGGAAAAATTGTCTTTTAGCTTTCAGTAATCAATTTCCATATACTGATAATGTTTATCAGCGACCGCTGCCTTCCCATTCATACTGTGTATCTTGCAAGAAATCGAGTCTCATCAGCACAGTCGCATCTGAGAGAGTCTTTATGAATATCGCTGCTTTTTCCTTTTAGTGTGAAGCTTTTATGTATCTAATGATGTTTGGAATTCATAGTTTAGCATATTAATAAACATATATGTGCTAATGTGCTCAACTTGTAGAACTCCAAGTGACTATACAAATAAATCATTTCACCATCATTGAGCTACATGCTTTTGTTCTTGTTGAGCATTAAAAATTTATGGGGGGGCGATAACTATTCTTTGGGGGACCTGTTATGTAGTATATTATCAAAGCCTTGGAGAAATCTATGAATAATGTGTGCCTCTAGATTCTTTCCATAGATCCTTCTATATCTTGAATAGTCAGGATTCTGAGAGATTGGGATGATTTCTGCAGAATCCATTTTAATTTTCCTAGTATTTCTTTTTGTTTCAGATGCAATAGAAAGAAGGTTCTAAGTATATTTATTCAGCAATAGCATAATTCTTTGTCTCGAGTCTCCCTTTTAGAGAATAGGAAGATGTAGCCTTTGTCCATTATCTATTTATTTCTACTTATAACAATTAATACATTACACACCTAAGCAGTTGTATCAAACTTCTTCAGCTCGCATACCCTGGGATGTGAGGTATTTCATCAAGACTTGCAGTTTTCTACCTTTTAGTTCCTTAGACTTCCTTAGTACTTCTGTTGTAAAATCTATTGTTGCTTATTTGCTGATGATTCTTGGCTATTATTTCTATGATCTATCGGGCTTCGTCCCATCAGTTTCTTAATGCGTCCTTCAACTTCTCAAGTCTATCTTTGTGATTGCCTTTAACTTGATCAAGATACTTTACTACCACCAAATTTTATTTACATGATAAGAAACAATATAAAAATAATAATAATTAAATATAATTATATAGAAAATATGCAGCGCCCATAAAAAAAAACCGCAAAAAACACTATTCTAATGAAGCAAGCAACTTCAAAAAGTCAATGTTGTTGAAACAGTAAAGGCAACACAACAGATAAAACATCATTATTGAATACCACACCCTTCTTATTGACAACACAGTTATTTATGGCATCAGTAAATCAAACTTTTGGTGATTTAATCAACCCCATAAATAAATCATCCAAAATTAATAATTAAACTCTGAAAACTCTCTCTCTCTCTTCTCTCCTCCTAAAATAATATAATAACATACATTTGATGACAGTATGTAATTATAATAACACATAATATGTGTGTACATATATATATATATATAAAACAAAAGTTACAGTAGCAAAAAAAATGATGAAAAATTAGGTAATTTTTTTATTTAAATAAACAAAGTTGAAAAGCAAAGATGATAAGCTTTTCTTTCACTCTTGAAGTGAGTATTAAATGAGGGGTAAAAAGCTGTTTCTTGCCAGGTGGGACTTTATGTATTGTTGCATGTTTGGTAATTCACATCCTTTGACTTCCAAAAGAGTCATGTGGACAACAGTGCTTGATTAACTCCTTTCACGACTTTCAGTCTTCATTTTTATAACTATCGTTAGGATGAGATTTAGCCTTCATATTTTAAAATGAAATTAATATCAATTACCATAGCCAGAAATACCTAATTAAATAGAGTTCTGATTATAAAATAACTCAGCATTATAAAACCATAATTCTAAAATCAACACTGAAAATTTTAGTAAAACCGAATATTCACTATTTGTAATTTTTTATAAAAATTTCAACACAGAAAATTAATCTTTTCTTTTAAATTAAAAAAAACTTTAATCAACCATCTTTAAAAACATATTTCAAAATACCATCGGGTTAAGTTTTTTTAATTCTTTTAAGTGAAATATTTTATAATAAAATGTTTTTAAAAATTACGAAATCTAACAGTACCTAAGATTTTGATGAGTACTTTGTTTAATCACCCCCACAATTAAACATGATATAAGTGATAATTAAATATCAATTTAATATTGACATTAATTAAAATTTTTTAAAACAATTAAATCAGTTTTCAAAGATTCGAAATATTTATTATAGCTATGTGGAAAATATCGCTGCTCTATATAAAAGGTAATCACAGGAAATTCTTCTAAAAATTATACAAAATAAACTAAACTATCCGATTTTAATAAAACTTTCATATATGAAGAAATAAAAGACGAACTTTTATTGTAAAATAAATGTTTACTAAATTGAAAAGGCCTTAATAATTTTTTTCGTTAGGTTTTGTTTCGCGCACCAAATCTTTTTCTTTTTTTTTTGTACATAAATAAATTTTACATTTTTCGAAAGACAAATTAATGACGGAACAATATGTAAAAAAAAAGATAATTCGCTAATAAATCGGTTTTGAAATAAGGCATCTTAAACATTGAAACTTAAATCTCGTAAATAAGAAAAAATATGTATCTTTTTCTTTCTTTTCTTTTTTTTTTAATTGTTAGATTATTTTCAAAAGAATTTTATATTAAATTTCTATTGTCTGCATTTTTATTTTATTTTTCAGGGATTTTAAAAATTTATAAAATGTAAAATAAATACTTTTCTTTAATGTACAGCAAAATTGTATTTATTTAATCAAAGAAAATATTGTATAAAAAAATATCTTGCTAAAAATAATGACATAGTATATGTCGGTTTTTATTTATATAAATTTTTGAAAATAATTTTTGAATTTAAAAAATTGTCATCATTCTTATTACGATGGATCTAAGAGAAATAAAAACTGGGTTTTGGGAAAACTGTTGTGTTCTTTTCACTGTGTTTGTGTACACAAGCTAATAGGTTTCTACCTACATCACAATTAGCACACCTCAACTGACTCGACCACCAAACATCAGACGTTCTTTTTATATCTGTCGAGAAAAATATAAGAGACGCTTATCCCGACGCCGGGGGCGGTGCAGTAGCGAATTTTAGTGAGTGTCGCCTCCAGATTAGTTAAATAATAGGTACCACCAATCAGTTTAGGCCATCTTGAATAAAACGGAAATGAATATGTCCGAAACTTTGTTTATCAAAAATTTTGTAAAAAACAATTAAAATCGTACGTACAGGGTTGTTACAAAGAAAAATAGTTAATTCAAAGATCAAATTATCCGATTGGGAAAAATTACATCGTTATCTTAAAAAATAAACAAACCTATCTGTATTACATGCGAAAGGGTAATTTTCAGGCCACAGTTTAGACAGACAAAAATACATATTATTACCCTCTTACAGTTATGCATCTAAGTACGGATGGGTGTAACGGACAAACTTTTTTAGCCAAAAATTTTCTATTAAAATGAATAAATTCTTTAAAAACTTTAATATTACAATTTACTATTAAAATGAATAAAAACTTGAAAAAATTTAATCTTAAACTTTCACAGTGACGTTAAAAAATGTCTTCGGTTTTAGTATTAATTCTTAAAATCGAAAATAAAATTAAAATTTGAATATTTTTTTCTAAGAGAAAAACTGATAAAATAATCAATATATTATTGTTATTCTAATTGGTCGTAAAAGTTAAATAAAATAATTTTTTACGCTAAGAAAAACAAACTTTGGTTACCGAGAAGCGTCTCGCCTCTTTGTATAAAAACAAAACAAATATGTCAGTTTTGCTCTTCCGTGTATTCTAAGAACCATACATTACTATTCAACAATAAAAATTACAAATTCTTGTAAAAATATTAATCGAGCTCGGATCGGACCAACTTTTAGTTCACCTGAATTCTAAAAATCATATTTTTAAATATCCGTGAAAAATTCGATTTTTTTCCGCAGAAAAAAAAAAATTAATTTATTTCACGCAGAAAATGAAAATATTTAAGCACACAAAAGATTGAAAATCTCGTGAACATTAATTTCTTTAAAAAAAAATTTTTTTTTTTTTTACAATTTAATAGAATAATAGTACCAATTACCAATTATAATAAGCAACAAAAAAAAATTTCAAATTTTAATATTATGACATTTTTTTTTGGCACTTTTTATTTCCGATTTCATTAATTTTTCCTAAAAAATTATAGCTCGGTATGTTACACAATTTCATTATCTATTAAAGAAAAAAATGTACCAAATTTTTTCTGACGGGTCATTTTTTTTTATCTCATGAAAAAAAAATGGGGGGGGGGTGATAGACCTCGTAAAAAAATATTTCCCCTAATATATTTAAAAAAACTATTTCAGATGTATTTACATCCAATGGTAAAACATTTATGAAATTTTTCGTGAAAATCGGACCATAAATTGATTTTTCATAGAATTTTAAAAAATCCTTCTTATCGTAACTTTTTTAGCTACGTTAAATTTCAGTTGATTTAACAGTGCAAAAATGAAAACATTGTTTTTCAATCATAATTTTCATTATTTTCGTAAGCTGATAAAAAATTTAAAAAATCATCAGAGGTTTAATATTTTTCTTTTCAATGGAAAAAATCTTTCAAGAAAATATTAATTTTTCTGCAAGTTTCATTGGTTAAATTTAGGTGGTGGTGGTAAATTGCACAGGGTCAAATTGGTGGTACCTATTTACAATTTTACTGTAACATTCGCGATTGCAAAAAAATTACCAAAATTCAGGTAATTATCCGATTTTAATGAAATTTTCAGTATTGATTTAACAATTAATGCATTTTATAATGCATCAGTTATTTTATTTCAAAACTTTAATTTAGTATTTTTGCTAAAAATTAATATATAAAATTCATTTAAAATATGAAAATCCCGATGTTAAGTTTAAAATGTTTTATTTTTAGATTCTAAAAGTAAATATCTACTTAATGCAAACCTTATTTTAGGTGCCAAAAGTAATAAGTTTTGAAGAAAAAACTCGATTGAAAATGTACCCCCTCCCCTTTTTAAGAAGAAAAAACATCGATATATACTTTTTTCTTTTATAAAATAATAGCCAATTAAATAATTATCGAAATGAGTAAAAAAGAAATCTCAAAAAAATGAATTATTATTATTTTTTTACATTTTATTTTTCATTTTCGGTACTTATTTTTTCATAAAACAACAACCGTAAAAAATTGTTTTGTTTCTATTCATAACTTCGGTCTTTATCTCTTTATACTGTAATTAGTATCGAAAATGACCAACTCGCAAAACATTTTACGCCCCCAACATAAGGGGTCAAAATTAAGTGACCTGAAAAAAATGAGAAAGTTTTGAAATAAAATAAAAAATGCATTATAAAGATCGTTCGTCGTTCATTGATAAAAAAACACTGAAAATTTCATTAAAATCTGATAATTCCCTGATTGTTGGTAAATTATTTCTGTAGGGGGCTAAAGTCATTTTTCAAAAAACGCTTTTTAGGCTCATTTTGCCAGTAGCTAAGTTGAACGTATAAACAACTCTCTTCTAGAAGGAAACTAAGTAATGGGGATTTGAACGTATAAACAAACTCTCTTCCACATAGATTCAGCTTGATCTGACGCTTGTTCACCCCTTTCGGTTGCCCAGATGGCAGCAGGACTTAAAAGACCTTGGTATAAACCACAACAGGGGTATCAGCTTCAAGAAAGGGAAATGGAACAACCCAGTCGGCGACACCACACCCAAAATCGCTACCAGGTTATAGAAAGATGGGGAAGACAGAAATAATTCTCACATATCATTTCCAACACTACAACATTTTTTTTCTTGTTTTTAATACAAATAAAACCTTTTTTCTTAATACAAATAAAACTTTTTCTTATACAAATAAAACCCTTTTTTAAACCATAAAACCGTTTTTTAATACAAATAAAAACATAAAACCTGTGTTCTTTTTCCTTCACTCCTACTAACGCCTGTTTATATAAGGTTCTGTCAAAATTAATTTTTTCCCCTTCTTCGTTAAAATTTTCCTGCAAATTACGTATTTTTTAATTGTAAAGAAAGATAATAACAGAACGTTATACTTACGTCTTTCTCTTTTCTTGTGTCTGATTTCTTTTCTTAAGGATAAACAACGTTAGAGAAAAGTGGGTTATGTAATATTTGAAATAAACAATAAAGTGTCGTCCATTTGCAATCATTACAGAAAGATTTTCGGCAGGTTGTTACGCAAGGAATAATTTTTTCTCATTTAACAAAAATTCGGATTCATTCAATGTAATTTAAAATTTAAACTAATAATTTTTGTTAAACAACACAAAAACCCAAATTACTATACATTTAAATTAGCCATTGAAATTAATTATTGAACCAATTATTGAAACTTGTTTGTTAGTTATACAATGTATAAATTTCAATTAAACTTAGTTTAAAAATATTTTCAACATTAAATGTCTTTTTGGCTACACTTCCAAGAATAAATATTTTTTAAGATATTGGATAGAAAATCTCATGTTTATCTTTTACTTCAAAATACCTGGATGTGAAAACATATGAGATAGTAACAAAATAACGATTTTGAGTTACCATAAAAATCTGTTCCTCGCCTAAGAAGAGGCCGATCTAAGGGAGATAATAATTATTTTGAGCCCCCCTAAATTACAGTATAAAATAAAAAGACAAAGGACCGGAGGTTTGAATAGAAGAAGAAAACAAATTCAAGGGCGCTTTTCGTAGAAAATAAGTACCGAATATCGGAAAATTAAATGTTAAAATATATAAATAAATTAAAAAAATACAAAGGATATTATTTTTTTTAAGAATTGTGTTTCTCCAAAAATTATTAAATAACAATACTGAATTAACCTTGTTATTGAATTAGGTATACACCAATTAGTCGAAAATCAATCATCAGGGAATTATCCGATTTTAATGAACTTTTCAGTGTTGATTTATCAAAGAATGAATTTTATAATGCATCAGTTATTCTATTTCAAAATTTTCTAATTTTTTTCAGGTCACTTGACTATGGTCACATACAGTATAAGTAAAAGACAAAAGACAGAATGTGTGAATAGAAGGAAAAAAATTAAATATCCTGGTAGAAAAAAAAAACTTGAAAATCAGAAAATAAAATGAAAATAAAAAGTAGAAAAGTAATTTTGGAGATTTTTTTTTACTCTTTCTGATAATTATTTTATATACTGACTGTATTCCCTGCACAATAGTAAGATCCTCCCCACAAAAAGGTTATGGCAATAAACTCATCCTGTGTTGAAGTTTCCTTTCAAGAGCTCTGGGAGTGTGGAGTATCCTGATCATTGCCATTGGTCAAAGGTTCACTCTGTAGGAATCCTACAACTTGATTTTTTTCAAACATCAAAATTCGAAGTTTTGGGATTCAATTAAATAAAATAATGGGAATGCTCATGATTCAGACTTTTCTGAAAAAATGATTAGTATTAAATAGGATTACTTAGCTCAGTCGGTTAGAGCGTTCGGCTAGAAAGCACAAAGCCTATCGATACCAGCTCGCCAAAACTTCAGTGTTGATGAGCACACAGGAATCTGTCGTGAAACAAGGACTGATGGGAGGTGTGGCACTCCACCTCAGACGCTAAAACAATCTCCTTGTCTAGCGCAAGTGAAAGATAGACTCCCTCGCTGATTGGCTGATACTGACATTAGGCCGCCCGACGACTTTACTTTACTTGATAGCATATAAGTGCAAATAAAATTAAATAGGAATCATTACTTTAAACCCAATAATTGCAGACAACTTATTAGAATTAAATAGGTTGGTTGTTGGATTTTAAGAATTTAAATCCTTGTTGGTTTAGTTCATACCAAAGACATTCTTTTACTCATTCTTAATGAGTATTCAAAAAACATTTTTAACTTAATTTTTTTAAAAACATCTTTTTAAACTCCTCTTTTTATACTTAGCCCATAGATGAAACCCTAACATGTACTACCATTCCTGGTTAGACTGAACCAGAGAGTAATGGCGATGTGGGGTTGTCTTCCCTTTGCCTGGAAGAGTTATTTTCCCTCTGGGTTCCCGTTTTTGACCACCAGGAGGATTTTGTATTTAAGCGCCTGTTTTGAACTCTTGGCCTCTTCTTCTGCAGCACCTCACACACATGGGTTAAACATTTATGTCTACACCCTTCTCGTGTGGGGGCTTCAGGGTTTAATATTTATTAAATATGTAAAAAAAGAAGAAAAAACTTTCCTCAAACTGCCATATGTAAAAAAAGAAAAAAACTTTCCTTATTTTTACTGGAAAGGCAAAAAGCCCAAAATATCTAAAGTCCATGTATTATTTTTCCTTCAATAACAAAGCAAATTAAACACAGACCACACAGACACAAGTTACACTGGTTACAGTAAAATAGAAATTTCTCATAAAACAAAGATAAATCTTACTCCATTTATCTCAGTCAAGTAGAAAAAATATGAAGTGAATAGAAACATATTTGTAACTTGTTGCTGGGGGGAATTTTTATATCCAAGTTACAGAGAAAATCCTATTAAGAAATAATTATCATACATAGGCCTTTCCGGAAATGAAATAATCAAACAATTTATAATCAACCATGAAACTTAATAACATCTGAAACAAATGTAATCTTTTTTTTTATAAGCAAAACAGATGACTTTGAATTTCTATACCCAATACTAAAAAAATTCTATTGAAAAATAATTACATACATAGACCTTCACTGGAAAAAATAATCAAAGAACAATTATATCAAACCATTACACTTATAACCACAAAAACCCCCAAATAATATTTTTTTATAGTAAAAACGTATGTCTTGAATTTGCTATATTCCAAATCCTAAGAAAATTCTAATTGAAAAATAATTATCATACATAACCTTCACTTGAAATGAAAATAATCAAAGAACAAATTATAATCAACCATTACACTTATAACCCACAAAACCAAATAATATTTTTATAGTAAAAACATATCTTTTGAATTTCTATATCCAGAAATTCCTAAAAAATCCTAATGAAAAATTAATTATTCATACATAACCTTCCTGGAAATGAAATAATCAAAGAAACAATTTATAATCAACCATTTACCTTATAACCCACAAAACCAATATAATATTTTTTAATAAAGTAAAAACTGATGTCTTTGAATTTCTCATAATCCAAATCAAAAAATTCTAATGAAAAATAATTAGCATACATAACCTTCACTGGAAAGAAAATAATCAAAGGAACATATAATCAACCATTATCACTCTATAACCTCACAGAAACCAATTATAATATGTTTTTATAGTAAAAAAACTATTCTTGAATTTTCTATAATCCAATTTCCTAAAAAATTTCTAATGAAAAATAATATTCATACAATCTCTCTC